>NW_004624944.1:960385-999109 GCF_000247695.1 Heterocephalus glaber | reverse complement strand
TCAGCTCTTTCCAATACTGGCCTGTGACCTTCACAAAGGGTGGGTGGGTGGGAGCCCTGTCTCATCAGTTTTGTTGTTCTATGTGTTGCAAACTGTGCATGACCAAATAACAATTGAGGAAATAAATGCATGGCAGGCCATATCATCAAAAAAAGCACAACACAAATAGTTGGAATGCAATCACACCATTAAATTTCCCTTCCTTGTGAAATTTTTGTGAAAAACAATAAGAACCGAGAGTAATCATTACTTTATATGAAGGTAAAGTACGTACTTGGTTTTTCAAGTGAAACATAGAGTAGTGATTTGCTTAATACCTCAAATCTGCTTTATCAGGAGAGGTACTTATGAGTTAATCACATTAGTAAGATGACCATAGTCACTTCCATACACACACTTCTGTTACCAATTTTCTAGAAAGCAGAGCGTGCATACCTGAAAGTCACAAATGTTCAAACTTTTTTGTGAATTGGCATTGTATCCATGCTGTCATTCAATTATTTAAAGTTAGTGGATTAATGATTAGCAATTACACATACATAAATGATACACAAGCTCCATTTCCAATATTAAATTTATTATTTAATAACAATTTCCCAGATAATTCATGTGAGTAAAAGGCAATCTCATGGAATCTCCTTTCTCAGGAAAGTGTAAAACACTTCCATTTCTCATTTGGCCCTGAGATTGCTGTTTCTTTGTCACAGTAATTGTGGACTTTTCTGCCAGGGCCCCATTTTTGTTTCTACTTTACAACATGGTCATGGTTGAATAGGTTTAATCAGGGCACCAATTAGTTCCAAATCTATAACTCACTTAGGTTGTATCTTTGATAATTGTATTTTCTCCTTTCAAACTGAGAGGGGAAATGTTAGAAAAGTTTGAAGAAATGACTCAATCCCTGATGAACAGCTGTAAAGAGATATTTCTGTAACCTGCCCAATAAACTGGTTATCATATTAGACTCATTTTTAGCAGCTTATATTCACTTAAGCATGGCTCCAGATGGTGGCTGTCAAAATGTTTCTTATAATTAGCATCAGTAAACTTCTCCTGGGCCTTTAAAATTCATTGCAAATCACATGTTGTCTATAATCATAATATCGGAAATGTTATTAATATCTTGCTCAGTATTCTGCTACACTAATTTCTGTAAAAGCACATGGATCGACAGAGCCAACTGTTCTATACTGTGCTGTCTCACATGCTGTTAAATGGTAAATATGATTATATCTACACATACAAATTGGTTTGACCTTTTGCATGGAGTTGACTAATCAACTCAAAAATAAAAATTGGCCAAACCATTTATTTAGTCAAATTCACAGATGTTCTGTTCATATCAACATACCACATAAGATAATCATTTTGGATCATATCACGAGGTACTGCACTGGATGTCTCAGTTGTGGAAGTAGTCAGACCTCCTTCTGTTTATAAAGGTGAAACAGGGTTGAAAGGAGAATAATTTTCACATATTCTCACTACAAAATGACAAGTATTCGAAGTGACAGATATGTTGAGTAGCTTGGTTTAATTATTCCGTATTGTATTTATAAGTCATAACATCACTTTGTACCATATATATATATATATATATATATATAAACAACTATAATTTGTCAGTTTATGATTTAAAATAAAAAAAATAAAAAGAAATGGCAACTGGACAGCTTAGAAACTAAATTTTGGCTGTATATTGAAGAGCCCCAGGGATAACTGAAACCAGCAACTCACTTGACACTAATTTTGTGTTTGTAATGTTCTTCAGACAAACATAGAGCGAGAAACAAAATGGGGAAGGAGAAGAAGCCAAACAAGGCTTTCAGCCAAGTCCTAGCCTGAACCTGAATCTGCAAGAGAACTCTGAAGTGTAAATTATAACTCAGTTTCCTCTGACTGGAGACAAGGGAGCTTGGTTTTCATACACCGATACCAGTCATTTATTTACGAACTCCATCCCCATCCTAGGGAAAAGCAACCCCCAGCACTTCTGACTCCAAATGTCAGAGGAAAGGAGCTGTAGGAGCTCTGAGGATCCCATCCAAAAAGAGTCATAGGTATAGACCATTAGAAACAAAAATGCACAGAAGCCAGAGAAAAAGGTGCCCAGTAATGGTTAAAGTGATTATCAGTGATAATAAGTGATTATCACTGGAGGAGTCTTGGTGAAATGTTGACAGTGTTCACTACAAACACGATTTAAATTATTTTTTCTCTGTGTGTTGACTTTACATATTTTGTAACAACCAGCTTCCTTCTCAAGTCAGGAAACATACTGCCAATTTCTCCTAAGTATCACATCCTATAGCTTTCACCATCAAATCAGGAACTTTGCCCTTAGTGCCCATTAGGGAAGTCATGGGGAAGAACTGGTGTTGGCCTGCCTTGGATCCAGTGCCCACTTGTGAAGCAATCTTAACTTTGGGAACAGGGTAACGTAAAGATGTGTTAGCCCTATAGGATCTCCTCTTGAAGTGAAGGAAGCAGCTCCTAAAAGAAGTAGGGCTGTGGTGATATTTGAAGATAGTAAATGTGCTAGGGAGACAAAAGAACATTTGGTTGGAGGATGGGGTAGACATGGCCAGAGATCCATGATCAGGCCTTGTAGGATTTGTCAGTGTTCTGCACAGAGATCCTGTTAAAGACTGCATTCTTACTTTGGCTTGGGCTGTAGGTCCAATTTCTGATCATGAAAAAAAACCTGAAAAGACTATAGATTAAAAAAAAAAACCTCAAAAAATCCCCAGTTGGAGTAGATATAAATATGAATTCAATGTTTATTAATTCATTCTATTGGAATCTTATGCATGAATTTCCTTATTAGATACAAATTGGATTTCAAATGTAAGAACTACACAAGTGAAGGTGAGTTGAACCATATAGACTACCTAAATTTATGTCTTAGCTTGATATTTCTTTGTGAGACTACAGATGTTTAATAATTGTCTAATACGATTAGAGCCCCACCACTAATATCTGAGATGAGACAACTATTTTTATTTCTTCAGTTCAAAAAATGCCATCTTTGCTCATTTAACGTCCCCATCAGCCTATATCCCCACTTTTGTTTATTAGGAATTTTTAGTGTAACACTCTCTGATGTTAACATAGCCTTGTATGAATATTTCGATGTGCAGAGGGACAGCATTTTTATCAAGCATCAGCAGCTGCTGTTTATTGGTGATAAATGAGTTTTGTTCCCATTGAGAGCAATTTCCTTGGTTTTTACTCTACTATCTAGGTAGCTATGGAAGTTATAATATATCCTTAAAGCAGTATTCACAGTTATCCAGTTAATGAGGCATTAAGAAGAGGGATTGTGGCAAGAGGCACGCATAGATATGGGGAGGAAGCATTAGAGGGAGGAGAGCAAGACAAGGAGAGACACGCAGGCACAGAGACAGAGAGAGGCAGAGACAAACAGAGACACAGGCAAGGAGGCAGAAAATAAAAGAGAGAATTTGAAAATACTGTCAGTCCTCCACAGTGCATCTCCGGGGTTTTTCTGTGCTATAATTTGTAACGAAATATTATCCCAGTGGGAAAGGTGGCAAATCATTAGTATTTATGATGAATAAGTTTTTAAGATTGTATTTCGTGATAAGCTGGGTATTTCTGCTACTGTTTGGATTTAGTCTCCCTCATGCTGACAGCAGAAGTTTAATTCCATGAGTAAATTCCTACCTACATGTTGGTTGAGGCATCACTTTATTTTCCTCTGTGAAACATCAGAATGAGGGATTTAAGTGGAAATAGTGCATCAGTCTGAGCATCTGAACCCACTGTGTGCTTGGCAGAGAAGCCTATCTTGTTGAAGGTAAGACAGAGTAGTTTAAAACCTGGTTGTGAGGAGTTGCTCCTTCATCTTGGAGCTCATTTTAGGAACTGCACTAATTCATATCAGTTCAACAAAAATTTCTTGAGCATATACCATATGCAAGACCCTATGCCAGACAGTGGGGATTCCAAGGTAAATCATAGTTCCTGTCTTCAGCAACACAAATAGATTCTTTGAAGACACTGTGCTACATACTGTGGTGGAATTGAACTCGTGAAGCTATGGGAATACATGAGTTACCTCACACTTCTTGAGTGGTCAGTGTGGGCCAAGAGAAGCTACGAAATATGGCAAAGGTGGAGAGGTTGATTGGAGAGGATGGGCTGCACAGAGACCACAAATCCAAAATCCAATTTCCTTAGCCTGAAGGACAGATCCTGTGTGGTTATTCTTAGTTGCAATCCTTAATGCTGGTCAATAGCAGCTATCCTAATGCTGAGCAAGGTAATCTTTATCCTTGATACTGGTTCACATTGGTAATCTTAATGCTGGATAACAATGCTTATCCTTAATACACTTGTCAATAGTGGTTACTTTTAATATAGATCAATGTAATGCTTATCACTCTGAGCCTAAATGCTGGCCAAAATGGTTATCTTTAATGATTGTGAACAATTTTCATTCATCCTAATCAGCCATAGTTATCCTTAATGCCTGTTTCTAATGATTATCCTTGATGCTAGCCAACAGCTGTTTATGGCTTTCTCTACATTCTGTAAGGTGGGAGAAGGACACTTCCGCATGCCCGTGTGGATGGGCGGGCTCACTGGACTAGTTCTGGAAAAGCTCTGTGACTGCAAGTGATGTATGCTGCTTTAGGATTGAAATATTTATTCCCTCGGGCGAGAGCTTCAGGGCTGTCTTTTCTTCTTGGATAGTGACTGGCAACATCTGTAGCGACAGTTGCTCCATCAGCATGAATGTTACAAACAGAGAAGCTCTGTAGCCCCGCAGTAGATACGAAGCACGAATGAGAAATAAACAGGTTTGTTTTTGAGTCACTGAGATTTGAATGTTGTTTTTTCCAATAGCAGAACATAACCTAACCTAACTGATCTGCAGGCAGTGGCTATCAGTCCCAATTCAACAATGGATTCACCAAGGGAGCTTTGACAAAAATGACAATGTCTATGGTTCCCTGCAAGTCAGCTGGATTAGGATCCAAGATCTGAGACCTGGACATCAGGAGAAAAATTTCTTTTTTGAGACAGAGTCTCACTATGTAGTTCAGGCTGGCTGACCTTGAACTTGCAGCAATCCTCCTGCCTCAGCCTCTTGAGTGCTGGGATTACAGGTGTGTGCCACCACAACCTGCAATATCAGGATTTTTTTTTAAATTGACTTCGCTCAACTACTGAATGGCTAAATTATGTTTTACAAGGTTGAGGACATTGTTTTGGTTACTGCTCTGTACCTACATAGCAAATATTAAATAAATATTAATTAGATGCATAAATAGTCATGCCTTTTTTATTTGAGTTTCCTACACTAGGGTTGCATCCTGCTCCCTATACCTTCTGCTCAAACCATGCCCACTACTGGGGACCTCTTCAAGAAGGACGCCTTGTCTTTGTTGCTATGCCTAGTTTTTAGCATCCAGACTTGTGCATATGTGTCATCTCACCTCTGCCTGAGCCTCTGTTTACTCTAACCCCTGGAGCACTGATCATTAAGATGTCCCTGTTGTCTCTACAAAGAACATGGAACATTTCTTTATTACTGTTACCTGTATCCTGCCTGCTTCTGGCTTCTCCTACTTCATGTAAAATCAGGTGTGCTTTCCCTCTGAGTTATAATTCATAAGCACTTTCACGGATACACTGTTTTTAATAATCATTATTGTTATAATACTTTTTATTTCTTAATACTTTTATTTCTTTAGTAACTACTCATTTTACATAGTCATTTATATCTCATTTAAAGCATTCATAAAACAATTATCCTACTATTTAAATATAGACTGTCAGTTGAAAATTCTCAATAGACTCAAAATCCCTTTGCCACTGAATTTTAGAATTGTGTCCTTGGAATCAGGACCTTGCACTTGGCGAGCAGATGTGGCACCACTGAGCTAAATCCCAGCCCCTTGACTGCTATTCCATCCCTGATCATCATGTGAAAAAGGAAAATGATAATCATAACAATCCTCAAGGCCTAGCTTAGCACTTCCTCTTCCATTAAACATTTCCCCAGGCATCCACAGTGATCTTTTTATTTTCTGAGCTCTTAAAGAAACTACTGTAGCTTGAACTATTATTTTACACCTGGATTTTATCTGACTTGGGTGGATATTAAATTCATTGAAAAATTAAGAGTCACTTAGTAATTATTGTATATCCTTGGTAGTGCTTAGCAGTAAGATATGACATTCAGTAAATACTTGAATGAACACATTTATTCAAGTATTATAGCTGATAAGGTACTTGGCTAAATAAGTGAGCAAGAGAAAACTTATATGTATTTGTGTATGTATACATATGTCTTTATTACATTTATTAGTTGGAAATTTATATTTTATGTGAAGACCATAATTACAGTAAAATGATTCTGAATCTTGAAGCTCATGTTAGAGTATTTAATCACTTATGTAAATTATGAGTTTATAAGTTCAAACATCTCTCACATTCTGTAGCATCTCACCATCACGTTTGGCTATGAATTTTAAGCAATGCTTCTAGCAAGACTAATGTCTAAAATGTCAAGCATAATCAAATATTGCCTAGTTGCATAACCCTACTAAACACTTACAGCGAAAAGCTGCAGGTGCAGCCATTAACAAATGGTTTGTGTTAATGAATTTTCCATTAGAAATATAAATGCATAAATTTGGCCCCTAGCCAATTGTTTCATTCTAGTAAAGAATATTGCTCTTTAAAGAAAATGAGGGATTGAAATCTGTATATGATCATTGGTTTCAAGATCTTTCTCACAGCCTTTTTTTAACCATGTAATATAAAGATTATATTCAATAACTTAAAATTTAAAAATATTTTTCTCGCTCAATTGCAAACTTATTGGAAGGAGGAAATTCAGCTTTCTGAGAGAAAATGGTAAGTTTCTTGTAAGAATAAAGTTGCCCTTTTTCACCTGGAACAATGCTTTCAATAAGGCTCATGTTAGTTAACTGTTGGCTAACCCTAGTAATATTCGTTAGATGTAATTAAATAATTGAATACAATTAAATGTTCATAAAATATGGATTATGCACTGTTTATTACAAAATAGTGTCCTATTAAATCAGATTGGAATTATCATTTCTAAAAGTGTCTGCAATATTGTTGGTAACTATATGTTGTGAGCTATACATTTTCTGACTTAAGTTAAGAGTATGACTAATGAACGAACGATTTGGATAGATTCTTGTGGAAAAAGGAAAATGTGCCTCCTTGAAGATACATTCAGTCTATGTATCAAATACAAAATAAACAGAAAACATAAAGATGTATTTATACTTTCTGATACTGAACTAATATTTTATTATATTCAGTATGTATTTGTCTACGTGTTTGAAGAGTCTCTGGTAACTTGATTGGATATATTGACATGACCCAAAGTAGAAACTGATAACTAGTTATAATCTATGATTTGTAGTGTAAGCTAGGCATTATTTATAGTAGTAATTTATTAAGAAGATTGGGCATGATGTACATATTTCATGGGGCACATCCACTCCCCCCTACGCACATACAGAGGAGGCAGCGTTACACACTGAAACGAAGTTGGGTTTGAAATCAGATAGATAGAAGTTTGAATCTTGTCACTTCTAGTTAGTGTTTTTGTGGTGGTAGGGGTCTTTCCCCCTTCCACTTTGCCTTCATTGAAAAATATTTATGTTATGTTTAGCTGGCATACTGTAAGGTAAGCAAACTGATGTGAAACCTATTTCTTTAAGCCTCAGTCCCTTCAGACTTAAAAGGAGCAGCCTCTTATCTGCTTTCTAAAATGGAGGTTCTTAGCTTTATTTGACCTGAGATAGTGTTCATCCTTCAGCTATTCAATTTAAATGGTTTGGACTCTGCTGTGAGGAGAAAATTACTACTGGTTATAACAGCATCAACAGATCCCACCATGCATTACTTGTATGTATTCAATCTAGCATTTACACTTTCACTCCTTATCAGTACCCTTTAGAGTCTACTCTAAATTGTTGTTAGCAGTTAGTCTGTGGTGTGGAAAAGAGGGAAGGGAAGAGATGGAGGGATGGGTGAAAGAGGGACATAAGTCAGTAGGAGTAGATGTAGACAGGGGGAAAATAATAGGTAAAATATTGGAAAGGGGGTCAGACTCTGTTGGGGGTCTTCTACATTAGAGTAAAGGGTAAAGGTTAAGGATTTTAAGAAGATTTTTCGGGGGTAGGGGTGGGATGTAGGAGAAGAGAGGTATAATTCAGAATTAAAGAAAGCTGAAAGGTTGTTAGAACCTGGTGTTATATTTGGGTACTGCAAAGTTGGGAAAGAGGCAAGGGAAAAAGGAAGAATAAAAAAAATTAGAACAGGGAAGAGAGAAAGTTAATACAAAATAAGACAGGAAAGACTGAGAGAGAGTAGAATACAGGAAAAACCTTGAAAAGAAGAATTCAAAAACTAGGAGAAACAAGTAAAAATAAAAAATAGTATTGATACAGAAGCAAGAATTGAAGAGAAGGAATGAAGAGAAGAGGAGAGAGAGCAAAGAGACAACTACGTCAAAGCAAAAAGAAGAAAGAAAAACGAGAAGAAAACAAAACAAAGAAACAAAACAAAATCTGGAGGAAACGGATCAAACCCTACAGCAAGAGAGCATACATGCAAAGCTCACATGACTGGTGTCCACACGGCCCTCTCCTTGCTCTAGTCATGGTCTGTCCACAGGCAGCCACACCAGTTTCCCCTGTGTCTACCAGCCTGCCTGGAAGAGGTGAGCGGTGTCAGTTTCTTTAGGCCTTTCTCCATGATGCAAGCTGTTAGGGAGTAGTTAACTGCAGTGTTTTGTTTTGTCCAGGACCCAACCACCTCAGTGATTTGAAATGAGGTGAATGTGAAATAATTTTCCTGACACTGAGTGAGCTCTCCTTCATCTTCTACTCCTGTTTCCCTTTGTGCTGGAGGAACCTCAGTGTTCTTGTGTCAGATTTTTTCTGACTAGTTTGTCACCAGAAGTTCTCTGCCCCAGCCTGTCCTACTTTTTCCTTTGCACTCAAATCTCAAACTGACACTCTCTCAAGAATTCCCCTTTCCAGCCAGCAGAATCTGACTGGGTCCCCGGGCTTGGTTTGGGGACCCTCTTCTCCTGCCCAGAGCGTGATGATGGTCACTATTCAGATTTTTCTGCTGACTCAAATTTTTCCTTTCTCTGTGGCCCACTCTGGACCAGCTGTTCAGGCCCACTCCCTCCCCTCTGACTCCACACCTGTGTTGAGTCCCTGATGGTGGGCTTGGCAAGTACCTTTAGCCACTTTTAGCCTCTCTGTGTCTAAAGTGAGGAGGCTTCCCTTGCCCATGGTGAGCAAGGGAGAATGCCACCAGGATGCAGCATTTCCCAGTGTTTGGGGTGATGATGATTTATGCAGTCTGTCCCAGGACTCTGGTCTTTGCTGTGGCAGTTTGGTCTCCTGGGGTACTTTGGATGCTATCATTTTTTTTTTTTTTTTTTTGGTACCAGGGATTGAACTTGGGTCCTTGCGCTTGTGCAGCAGGCGGCGAAACCACTGAGCTAAATCCCCAGCCCTTTGGATGCTATCTTGATGGCAGCTGTCCAGTGAGCAGAGGCAGGGGTGCTGTGGATCAGTTGTGGCAGCACCACTTCCCCTTTTCAATGACCCAGATTTTTGGTTTGATCTACATGTATCATCTTTCAAGATTATTTTTTCTTTGTAGAGTGTGATTTTTTTCCCCTCCATTTCAGAATGCCTGTATTTTTGGTGAACCCTCCCTGACTCTCTCCAGTGCAGCATTTCCTCTAGTCAGCCATGTTGGATCTCAATCCATGTGAGTTTCAATGTGAATTCTAGTTTAGTCTAATTTGCCAATAGGAGCATAAGGTGTGTTAGTCTTATAACTTCCAAACCATTAAAATAAATGAAACCCAAATATATTGTGCATATTCAGCCAAAGAAATTGGATACTTTGTTCTTTAAGCTTATAGAGACTTTTCTACTCACTTTAAACATACATTATATAGATTGTCATGAAAACTAAGGGTAAATAAGAGTACATGTGTGTTGTTATGGTTTGGGCCTAGATGTACCCTCAAAGTCTCATGCGTCATAGGTGAGTGAATCCAGAGTGTGTGATGCTGGGATTAAGGGCGTGTGATCACTAAACCACTACATGTGAGTGATTGGTTTGGCATTGCCATAATCCTGGTGGTCTGAATGAGATAAAAGGAGCAGAAAGACACTGTTAAGGTCTCTTGTTGCCTTTGCTACCTCATGCACACCATGTTATTTCTCCTCTGCGATGCCTGTTTGCCATCCCTGCCTTGGAGCCAGCCCATTATGGACTGAAACCTCTACAAACTGTGAGCTAAATAAACCTTTCCCCTTTAAGCTTGGGTATAAGGTATTTTGTCTCAGCATCGAGAGAAAAGTAACTAACACATGTGTGCTCTTCAAAAACATTTCCTTATTTTTTGGCCTATCATAATGTATCTGCATATTTGGACCAGTGGAATTCATATTTTCATGATTCGTGTATGGTACTCACATTCTTCATATTCACAAATGCGAGTAGGTACCATTTTCATTTAGCAAATACAAAATCTCACAATTCACATTTACAAAACAAATGAATTTAGACATTGCCTCAATATGAAGGCATATGTCCCTTCATATTTTGATGGCACGGAAATAATTATATACAATTGATGTGATAGTGTATTTTTTCTCCCAAAAGACACTATTAATCTGTTGTCATTATTTGTAATTTTTACAACTCACAGTGTCTTAGATCAGCAGAAACACAGAAGTATTAACATTGTTTGGTATAGTAAAAAGGTTTACATTAAATTTTAAACATGCATTTAGAATTTTCTGTGAACTTTTGGAATAACACTAAACTAATAAAACATATACATGGATTTTATTGTTAAGGAATACAGCTACTATGCCTAGATAAATACACTTTCCAAGCATGTAAAAGCTTTCCCTGGGTCATAGAAATGTCAGGAACAATCTGAAGGTCTTTATTTCAGGATTCATTACTGATCTATAATGACAAACTGCCTCTAACTAAAAGAGTATGGAATCTGATGGAATCAGAGTGAATTCCTTGTGAAGACAAGACTTTTCTTTAGGGGGTGCCACTGCTACTTGTAATGCAGGAGAGTATATATACATATATACATACACACATATATAGTACTATGTATTGTTTTTTAGGTTTATCTCTCTCTCTCTATATATATATACATATATATGTATATATATATACATTCAACTGTCTCATTAATGTCAGAGAGTTTGTAATCTTCATGTGATATATATATATATATATATATATATATACACACACACACACACACACACACACCAATAATTGAGAATAGTCATCTTAGTTCCTCAGAGTAAGCTTTGGTGGGATAATAGTCAATTTAATTGTTTTCAATGTTAAGCTACTGAAAACATGACTTTGATTGGGCTCTAGCATCCAAGGGGATGTAAAATGTTTTCTATAGCTCATTTGACACCAGCTGCCATTGGCTGTATTCTAAGAATTAGGATACATTCTTAGAATTTAGGGTAAATTCATGCATTTATTGTATTACCATTCAATGCATGAACAAGTGTGGGTGATATTCTATGCAAATTGATTTACAGTTCCCTCTCCTGTGACCCTTTCTAACACAGTATAGAGCAGAGTTCTCATCTGATACTTTACAGAAGAAAAGAAGGTCCACTGAAATTAATAGACAAGTTGGTAGTACCCTAAAGTAAAACATAATGTTGATTTCACTATTACTCTGATTTTCAATTTATTTCTAGTTAGACCAATAAATAATTTACATTCAATTAATGTTTGTTGAAAGAATGGAAGACTAAAAAATCATATTTAATTGGCCTGCTTTTCATTGCAGATTTATCCATTCAAATGTGTTTATTGTGACTATTCATTTGTCCTGAAAGGCTTATAATGGCAAGATTTGTGTATGTGAACTTAGAATTTTGGAAATTACATTTTCTTTCCCATACTTTTCCTTGAATAACTTTAGATGAATTTTCTTCTATTTAATGAATGACACTTCTAAAATTTCATTCCTTGCACTTGTGTTGATGTACATGTTTCCTTTCAAGAGACCTATATTTTTCTTCTATTTTCAAATTTTCTGTCTTTATTGCTAAGCCTATTACACATTCACCTTGACACTAAGATCTTTTCATTTTTCCATTGTAACACCAGTATCAACACCTAAAATTTAATGTACCTTGGTTGTTAGATTTTTTTGAGAACAATAATCAACTAGATACATGCATCATTGATGTTTACATGCAACAGATGGCTTAGCTGGGAGAGGTAGATAAATTTAGCTTCTGCTGGGTATGTACGAGGAATATACTGGAAGGAAATATGTGTAGAAAAAATTACTTGAATTTTCCTGTATTTTGAGAGCTTTGTAAATTCATCTTCGGGAATATATATATATATTTATATAAATATAGATTTTCTTTAAATGCAGAGGTCTGGCATACATTTGCCTTGGTGAAGAACTGCCCTGAGCAAGGGGAAGTTCATGGCTTCAGGATTTGAGTGAGGACCCTTGTCTTATCAAGACTCTCAGGAAACAGGCAGGTGGCCAATCCTTAAGAACCGTTTTCATTATATTTAGAATGAGTGTTAGGTTCTGAATAAATGATTGCTGGAAAATAAATGAGTAAATGAATGAATGCATATATAAATAAATAGTTGCTAAGGATAATCAGCAAGAGCAAATAAAGTCACAGTTTATGAAATTCTGTCTTAAGTAAAATTTCATGACAAATTCATGTGGTAGAAACTATTGTTCCCATTTTACAGCCAAGAAAGCCAAGGTTCAGAAAGTATGGTGACTTGTCCAAAGTTCCTAGATAGTCTGTGGTGAAGGCAGAATTGAACCAGAATCTGAGGTTTCAAATCCCCTACTCTTTTGGTTACACCTACCATATCTTGTTATCCCTGTTGAGTCTGAACTTGGGTGCCTAGGAGGTTAATGGAAAGATCTCTGGTTGCTAAATATTTCTGGAGCTGCAAATTTCCTTGAGGGCCTAACTTAAGTCTCCCTTTATTTATGCCCTAGGAGGGAGGCCCACCGATCCATGCCCTTGGAGGACTCTACCTGACTCCTGATGGCAGAAGTTTCAGCAGCTTTCAATACTGAAGGCAAAGGCAACAACCAGTTTAAATATTCACACTTCAAGAGAGTCAGATAATGTGAAATTCAGCCTTTTCTACTTCTCAAAAAAAAAAAAAACCCTATGTTTTTAAAAGCCTTAGACATTGAATTTAATTCACATTTTTAAATGAATGTCAATATACATATTCAATAGAATAGAAGTCCTCAACTTTTGGGCCTGAGAGTTTTCTTGAGTAACTAACACTTACAAATAGAATGATTTGCCTTACATTTACATATGATTATTTTTAAAATCTTCATTTTTTTAAATAATAAAACTAATTTGTTGACAGCCGATGATTTTTTTTCCTGGCCTAATGAGTGAACCACTTCAAATACCCAGGATTTTGGAAAAGAAAAGGTCAAGCATAAATATACAAATTCCCTACTTTGCATCCTCTTAATAGTTTTCACTTATAAATTTTCAATCTATGGCTGATACTTCTAGGGGATTTCAAAGGGCAGTGCTTGGCACTCACAGGGCCCCAGAGGACTTACAAATAACATAAATAAAATGAAGCACCATCCTCTTTAAAAAACATTTTAATGAGAGATGCCAAGTGATATTTTTAATTGTAACTCTATTTCAGTGGCTCTTGGCTGGGTACATTTTTGTTCCCCAGGGAATATTGACAATGTTTGGAGAAATTTTCCTGTGCCAACGAAGTAGGGGGCATTATTGATATTTTGGGCTAGATAGTATTTTGTAAGGGCTGTCCAGTATATGGTAGGATATTTAGCAGCATCCCTAGCCTCTACCTATAAGATTCCAGTAATATTTCCACTTCTAACTATGACAATCAAATATATCTGCAAACATTGTCAAATGTTTCCTGGGGAAGAAAAAATCCAGTTGAGAATTACTGCTTTTGAGCTTCTGGAGAAGAGAAGCTCACTAAATTCCACTACCCTGACTATGTTTGAAATCCCACTAACTTCAAGTTGGTTTGCATGGTAAGCTAGAAGCACAGACTGTTAGGCAGATGAAACCTGGCAAAGGAAGGCTGACGTGCCTTGGAGAGTTTGACATCGCTCTACCAGTGCAGTGTTGTACTAGATGGAATCAAATTAGCTAACAGAAAGAAACGAATCTGAGAAACTTAAATTTTGCTTCAGTACTTCTTATGTGATATGTGATACAGAAAAGACAATGACTTCTAGCTGATGAACTTGGGTTCTTCATAACCAAATAGTGACAAGTTGTCTCAAGGAGCCATACGTGTCACATGAAAATAAAGTAGAAGTGAAAAAGAGGAATATTTGGAGTTCATATTTTTCCACTTACTTATAATTTCTACCAGTTTAATTCTGATTACAATGAGAGCCCATACAGTTTAAGTGAAAGGTACACTGGTTTGTCATGAGGACATACAAAATTCCAGTTTGAGTTTCACATCCTATCAACTCTTAACAGTTTAGGTGTATTTCTTAAAACCTGAAAAACTGTTTAATTATCTTGAAAGTGGAAACTATAATACCTAACTCACAGACTCTTGATTACATTAATATACTCCATTTCTGTGGCCCTCAAATGTGGTCCTCAGAACAGAATCTGCATCACCAGAGTGTCTGATTAGTGTTGCTTAGGCTGAATATATTAAAGCATGTGTTTGATTATCTATGGATGACCAGTTTCAAATTTTAAGTGTGTTTTGAAGGAGAGAATGTAGTTAAAGAGTTGATAGATATTAGAACTGGAAGGGAAATTTAAAAGATTTAAAAGATTTTTCAATGAATATACTGAGAAAAAGACTTGTCACCATGGCACCTTATAATCTACAGTTTGGTAAAAACTTATATTTAATCCTTCTCAGTTTTTCTGACTCCTAAATTTGTTTCCAGATTAAAGGAATTTAAACTCTTCTTTCAAATGCTGACACTCATGGATAACCCAATCTATTCATTGTATACTTAGTAAAAATGATTGCCATGTACCAACTCCCCACAATGAATGTAATTCATTATGTAATGTAAACATGTACTAATAAACTGATTATGAATGATATAAACATGCAAGAACAGGTTGTCCAGTCACTTTTTGAAGTTTCTTTTGACAAATCTGTCCAATAGAGCTTTCTGAAAGATTTGGGAAATATTTTATTACCTGTATTATCCAGTATGGTAACCACTTAGCACATGTGGGTGTCGAGCACTTGAAAGATGAAATTGAATTTAAATAGCTACATGTGAAAAATTGCTAACATGGACAGAGTGGTTCCAAAAGAGTTTAAGAATGGGTTTGGGATCCTTTTCAGTATAGTTCTTTCTTAAAGCAAGTGATAAATTATTCTAGAACCTTTAAGTTGAGGAAACACATAAAATCATATATCAACTTTATGCTTTCCCCTCCCATTACAAATAAGGAAACTGGAACCTGCAGAAGTGAAATGTCATGCAATATTCTACTGATAGGACAGAAATGGGAAACTAGGTCTCCTAACACACAGACCAGATGAAAGAACTGATTTATTTAAAATAGTATTTAAAATATATAGAAGAGTATAAAAATGATTTCGCAAATGTCCATATTCACTACCTAGCGTTTGTTTGTTTGTTTTTGGTACTGGGGATCGAACTCGGGTTCTTGCGCTTGCATAGAAACAACTGAGCTAAATCCCCGGCCCACTACCTAGAGTTAACCAATGTTAATGTTGGGATTTCTTGCAGAGAGAAAGCCCTTTTGTGATCCAGTCCCATTGGATTCTACCTACTTCCTCATTCTGAATTAGACCTTCGTCTTTACTTTTTTAGCATACATGTTTTTATAAATAATTGATAATGTTGCACATTTTGAAATTCTAAATAAGTAGAACAGCTTTATTCCTAACAACATTTCTCTCAATATTATTTATGTAGACATATATATCTCTAGCTTATTTACTTTAGCTGGTGAATAACAGTCTATTGTATGCTTATATTATATAGATTTGTTTATCCAAGCTGGTTTTATAATTCCAACATTTCTATTTTCCCCATTCACAATTTTGTAGGATTTTTTCCATGTTTGGGAGAAAGTTAATTTAGTGAGTAATTAACTGGTGGTATTCCAGTGCAAAATTATAGCCTTAAAGCTTTGCTATTCAGGGGCTGAAAGGATAAATACGCTGCCAAATTGACTACTAAAGTCATTTTAATGACTTTGGATTGATACAAACAACAACTGGCATTTTTTAGTGTTTTTTTAAATATAGGCTATGTTTTCAGTGTTTTATTCATATTATCTAATCCTTACAGTCTCATGGAAATTATTTTCTCTTTATTTCTACATATGAAGCAATTAGGCACAGAAGATACTAAATTACTTTGCTAATATATAGCTTTCTATTGCTGCTTAACAAATTACCACAAACTTAGCAAACATAGACACACATTTTCTGTACTGCAGCTTTTGTGGGGTAAGTTATTGGCATAGCTTATCTAGGTCCTTTGCTCAGGATCTCACAATGCTGAGAGCAAGGTTTTGGCCAGCTGTGTCCGTATTTGAAGTCTGAACTAAGAAGAACTTACCTCCCAGCTTACTAGGGTTACATGTCAAATTCATCAGTTTGCAATTGTAGAATTGAGGTTCCTACTTACTTGTTGGCTATTGCTTGGGGTCCAGTATTAGCTTCTAGAGATTCTCTGGAGTTCTTCACCACATGGTCCTCTTTCAATATGGCTGCTTATTTCTTCAACTCTAGCAAGAACATCTCTCTTTTTATCTTCAGTTTGCTAAAATGGAGGCATAAAATATAGTGAAAGGAATGATATTCCATCATTTTTGTCATATTCTATTGATTAGAAGCAAATCATGGGATCTACTCACACTCAAAGTGAGTATATTAGACAAAGGTCATTATGGCTTGTGTCTAGATGTCCCCTCAAATTCTCACACAGTCATAGGTAGGGCTTTTTCAGAGGTTGCTGGATCTAGAGTGTGTGATGCTGCGATTAAGGGTGTGTGATTACTCAATCAGTCACCTGATTGATGTGGCACCACCCTAATCCCAGTATCCTAGATAGAATATAATGGGGACAGAAAGAATCTGCTAAAGCCCTTTGCTTGCTTTCACCTGTCTCCTTGCTGGGGACTATTTCTCCTCTGCGACCCCCCTCTGCCAGACCACCCTGCCTTGGAGCCAGCCAACTATGAACTAAAACCTCTACAAACTGTAAGCCAAATAAACCTTTCCTTCTTTGACTTTAGTTGTTGGGTATTTTGTCTCAGCAATGAGAAAAGTAACTATCACAAAGGGGTAACTCATTGGCAGATCAGTGCCTGAGCTAGGATTCAAATTGGTTAGTCTAGCTCTGGCATCTAGGCTCTTAATTGCTATGCCATAGTACCTGGAAGACATTGCTTAATGTTATAATATTAATGTTAATATTATACTATTTATGGTTCCACTGCCTGCTTCATGACCACAAGGTCCTGAGTTCGACTCCCAGTACCAAAAAAAGTTTATACTATTTAATATGCTAAATAATATAATATTTATAGTAATTATAACAGCTGTAATTATATTCACTGAATCTCCATATACATAATTAATCTACTGCTAAAATATTGTTATGTAAAAAATTACTCCAAAACTTGGAGCCATGCAAAAACACATATTTGTATTTCACATGTCTACTGTGTTCTGTTTAATCTAGGCTGGGCTTTGTTTCATGATTATCCTGATCTCAGCCAACATTCCCGTGCATCCATGGATTGGCTAGGAGTGACTTAATAAGTGAGGGGACTTGACACAGTCTCAAATGTCTCCTGTTCCCTTCCTTGGTAAGTGACGTAGTCTAGATATGCCTTTTGTATGGTGATAGCAAAAGCCAGCAAGAAGAAGCAGAAAAAATCAGCTTCTTCAAATCTGGGCTTTGAACTCACAATTGTCACACCCACCACATTCTTTTCACTAAAACAAGTCACATGGCCAAGCCCAGATCCAATAGGTGGAAAAATAGACTCTGCTTCTTTAGACAGAACTTCAGAGTCATCTGAGCAGAGGGAATGTATGGGAAAGTGGAGAAACGAGGCCATTAAAGCAACTCAGTATAATAAGAAAAGTGTGGAAGTACTGAATTGTGTTTAGCTCCCTAGGGAGGACAAATCCAGAAGAGATAAAAACACACACTTGTTATTTTCCCATAACACTAAGCACACTAATCTTTCAGTTCCTTCTATGAAAATAGTGAATTTGTTACTTAGGTCAGACCATAATTAAATGTGGAGCAACTTATGTCTGTCCTCGGCTTGTATTTTGGTAAAAGAGTTTCCATCATTTTTCACATACTATCTAACTTTTAGCCTAGAAATTTCAACCTGTTAAATTTGGTCTAACTGCCTCCAATTACTACCTCCCTGTTGCCAACTGAGAACTAGAAATATATTGACTCTTCGTGCATTTTTCTTGCAATAGCTAGAAGTGTAAGAAAAATATTCGTTCATTATTTTCCATCTCTCTGTAGTAGAGCAAGTCTTTACAGCCAGTAAGCCTGAAGGGTCGGGCAATAAAGTTTAGGGCTCAGACTTCCCATTTTATGACCTTGTGGATAATGTCACTGTCATAGACCTGTGGATACTGCCCCCCCCGCAAGTAACAGGGTTAAAAATGGCTATATTCAGAGCAGGCCCATGGAAGAAAAGTTTATCACCATCAAAATGGCTTAGTCATTTAAGATTTAGCAAAGTACAGTGATGCTGAGGGAAGTACAATGTAAATCTGAGGTTGTACAAAGAAAAGTTGTACAGGAAAAGACTGAGGTTAATGGAAAAAGAACTAAATATGTATTTTGCATGTTGTTATGGATATAAGTTGCTATGTGCTTTTTGGCAAGTCACTGTCATTTCCAAACTGCAGGTTCTTCAGCTATGGAAAGAGTATGTCAGAAATTAGAACCTCAAAGTCCATTTTAGAACTGAAAAGAGAAGTCAAATTATTTCCTCATTTTCTTCTGGTCCCCCAAATGACTTCTTCCTTCATCTACATATTGATAATTCCTTGGGAAACTCTCCTCTCCTCTGGGAAGATTTCCTTCCTTCCAACATGTGTATACTTTTGGGCTATACATTTGGTCAATCTTATACATAAGGTGTCAGCAAACTACATCCCATAAGCCAAATCCAGCAACTGTTTTTGTAAAGTTTTATTGGAACACAACCATGCCTATTAACTTCTATATCAACTATAGATGCTTTCATGCTAAAATAGCAGAGTTGAGTAGCTGAGAAAATATGGTCCTCAAAGCCTATGTTATTTATGACCTTCCACACAAACAAAAATCACGGATGCCCAAAGTCTGAACACAAAGGGCAAGGACAGGATGATGTCAGTGCTCGGTGGGTTCTTTTTACTGGAACCATTTAATTTATTATTTTTCATCTCTTCTACAAAGACATAAATGATTATCAGAGGTTATTTTTTAGTCAACAGCCTTCCTCTGACCTCTTTTAGCATCCCATCTTTACAGGGGACAAGGTTATTTTGACCTTCTCACTCAATATCACTTCATCCTACTGACTTACAGTGGCCATGCCTTCCTTTCTTTAAGCCTGGGGATTAACAGAAAGGTAAATGTAAGTACATCAAGTGATTTTACAATCAGAGACACATACCTGGGTAGGAGCTATGATTTACAAATGTCTTATCTTTCCTCAAAGTACCCATGAGGGCAGCTTGGATGATGCATCATTGCTTTGGGAGGACAATGACGAGCCAGAGGACCAGCACAGTATTTGCACCTCATTTTGTCCTCCCCAGTGGCTGAGAGACTCCCAGATAGGCACCAGAGCAGGGTGGGCAGCAGGGCCAATTTCTCCATCCATTGGTCTGCAGTGGCATTGTTCTGCACTTCTGTGTGCTCCACATCAGTTACCAGGAAGCCTTTTTCTTTCTTGCTGTGCCCCCTTGACTATGAGTCCGGAAGGCCAGAACACAGAATGGACTGCTTCGGAGAGGCCCCGTGCACACAATGTTAGGACTGCAAAGGCCTGGTGGCTCCAGCTTTAAACTTCAAACAGGACCTTCAAAGCAAGAATTCTTTTATAGAGGGTTCATGGATTCATAAAAGATGCTGGATAAATTATAATTATTATGACCATTAAACACTGAACAAGATTTTCTTAGGGAGTAATTATGCCTTTAGGTAATCTTAGAGGCTTCATTAACTCAGGTTTCTAGGACAAATACTTATTTCAGAAGATCCTGGAGGGCAAGACTGAATAGCTTGAAAGAGTGCAGCATCTCGGGGTAACACTTTACTCTGAATCTGGCTTCATGAATTCCCCAGTGATTCTTTTTTGTAGCACAGGAAACAGAACCTGGCCCTTGTGCACACTGGGCAAGCGTGCTACCACTGAGCTAATCCTGAATGAATTAAACACTCAGATGTCTTCGGAGAGTACACATCTTAATGAACTCCGGGCAAAGAAAGCCCTATCTCTAGAAAACAGAAAATAGTTTCAATCATCTTTCTAGCTTGACTGTAAACACCAAGAGGGCAAAGACTACCCCTGTCTTTTCATAAATTTTCTTTTAGGGTACAGCATGATTTCTGAAACATGACAGTTCTTCAATAAATGCACATATCTCTCACTTATTGACATTAAATTGTACTTAGAAACCTGGCTGTAAAGTGAAAAAGTCTTTAAATAAAAAAACCCATTTCTATTAATATGAAAAATTATGTTGCATCCCATTACAACCTGAGACCTCAATTATACTTTTACAGATAGAAAAATATTTCAACTGGACAATGAAAATAAGCCTCTATAAGCAACAAACAATAATTTGAAAGTAAATGAATAGTTTGACATAAAATATAATGAAAACTTGTTATACTTGACAAAGGAAGAAAATAAATCTTGAGTAGCAGAGAAAGGGTATGAGGGAGTATTTCTTTTTTATTTGAATATATTTGTGATACATAATAAATACATTCAGCATGGGGAATTTGTACATATACATATCACATCTTAATCCTTTTTATTTCCCTTTCCTTCTTCTCCTTCCCATCCCCCTTCCCAGATCCCCTTCCCATCTCCACAAAGTCTCTCTCTGTTTCCTACTATCTATCTTTTATTTTGCTCTTCAAGTTATTTATACTTTGGATTTTTTATATAAGATAAACCATAAGACATTTAACTTTCTGAGTCTGATTTATTTTATTTACTATTATGGTCTCATGGTGCATTCATTTTCCTACAAATGACTCAAATTTATCCTTGTTTAGGGCTGAATAGTACTCTGTTGCCATTCTTTATAAGGCGTATTTTTCTTTCTGCCCATTTTTCTCCCATAATTTTTTAACCTTTCTCAGAGATCACAATTATCTCTCACTTACACTAGCCTTACAAATATTATAGTATATAAGCCACCTTCTGCAGTGATGGTGAACCTTTTAGACCTTTCAGTGATACAGCCCACTGCAGTACGCCTGCCATAGGTTCACCACCACTGACCTTCAGGTTGAAATAAAGGTTAACTGTTTTCACAAGAGTTCAAAATACGTGGAAATAATTGGAAAAATTATTTTCCAAAATTGGAAAGAAGATCTGGAAATGATTTCTCTTACTGAGTATATGGACCCAAAGCAAAGCGTTTGGCTTCATCCCAATAAGACATGAAATTCCAATAGGTTCTATATGATTTTCTCTGACTAGGAAACTATTGTTTTCTTTCATGTATTTACTTGGTGTGCTTTGGAGAGAAACAGGTAGTTATATCAAAGCAAAATAAAAATCATCTACAAAGTGGACTCTGAAGAACTCTTATAAAGGCAGCTATTAAAGCATAGTCAGCATGTGAAGCATTTAATGACTGATTTAACCCTGATTCTGAACAATCAGAAGGTCTGAATTGGTCTCAGCTTGGGTGGTGCTGATCTCTGAACATATACAGCTCTGTGGAAAACTTACTAACTTCAGTTTTGCTGGAACAAAGCCTGAAACCAGTTGATTTGGTGCTGGAAGAGGAAAACGAGGGCACGGTAGGGAGAAGGGTTGGCTCCAAAGACCCCCCACAGACTAGCTTTTTCCCCTCCAGTCCCATCTGTCTACACAGATGCCTTTTGCCTTACTTCCTTCCATTCCTGTGATTCACTGAAATCTCAGTTTTGAAAGCTTCAAAAATAGTTTGAAAAGGCAACTTGAATTGCAAGCCTTAGTTTTGAGATTAAAAAAAAATTTCTAATGAACTTGTATGAATTGTACATATTAATGCAGTTCAGTCTGGTATACAGTGTATGCAGATTAAATTATGGTAGTTAGCATTTCCCTCTCCTTATCAGTTCTTTGTGTTTGGAGCCTTTGAACTCTCTTCAAAATATTTATAAAATCCACAATAGATTATTGTGAACTACAGTTATCCTCTTGTGCTATGGACCACCAGAACTATTCTTTCTGTGTTTTGATACCCATGAGCTGACCTTCCTCTATGCAAATAAAAAGTTAAAAATATTTCTGATAGTGGTAAAATGTGTTAACCCCTTTAGTTAGAATATGCATACCCATGCACTTACATGCAAGTTGATGTCCCAAAGAAATATCCAAGTATATAGCTAGTGTCACGGATCATCTGCTGGAGATATGTGCTAAATAAATGCTAGGTTTCCCATTATAATAATATCCTGTGAATGAAGTATCATGACTCTAACACAGTACAGTACACATTCCATAGGTCTGGTTTTCTGTATTCATCTAATGTAATGATCTTACCGTCTCTGCAGTCATTTCTACATATATGTACTTTGAAGCTTTCCCTGGAAACCTTTGTAAATATATTTTTTTCAGGATGTCTTATCTTTATTGGCTACCACTCATCTAGGGATTGTAGTACATCTGTCATTTGGGATCATTCTATAACTTTGGGTACAATAAACGACTTTGAGTTTTAAATGATTTTGTGTCATTGAAATTGGCTCAATCATGTCATTATCTTCAAGTCTTTCCTGTATATTAGTCTCTATCTTGTAACATGAGAATTCTGTACTCAGTGTGGTAAAATATAAAATTTTAGAAATCCAAAATTAGCAGTTTACTATCACGAGGTGTGCATTCTTTAGTGTTTCTTGAATGTTTGAAAGTCAGAAGACACATTCATTTTCATGTATGCTTTGTTTTTAATATAGAAAAGTTACTTTTATTATACAAGTGGTAATAAAGTATATGAACAAACTATGGAGAATCTGAATTTATGAGAATCTTCAAGAAATAGACATATAGATCTCTAAATAAAAGTGAGATATCTTTTAGTTTTTGGAAGAAAGAATTCTAGAGTGTTCTCATCAAATGAGAGTTAATAAGAACTGATGACCGAGCCAGGTGGTAAAATTAAGTAGGCCAACCATCCAATCAAACAAGCTGACACAAATCATTTGAATGTACTTTCCACACTTAAAACACGGATTCTGAAATCCATCAAAATAAATTTTAGAGATGGTTTGACAAAATGTCATCATGTAGGATGCAAATCACCTTCTATACTCTTTTAATACATATTTTTAATAATTTCATCCTAGGGATTCATTTAGCTTATAATTATACTAACAAGAATTATAAGGATAATCTGTGTTATGTATTTCATGGTACCTGAAAAGCATACATGTACACAAACACTTTCCTTGATTAAAAAGCATATATGTTCATGAAATTTTACTTTAGAGTAGTTGGATATTGTAATGTTTTCTCTTTTTTTTCCTTAAATTCTTTTATTGGTACATTTTAGGTATACAATACGTTTACATTTATCATTGGGTGCTTGTACCTGTACATGATGTATCTTGGTTCTTATTTTACCCCCATTCCCTGTCCTCCCTTTACCCCTTCACCCTTCCCTATTTACAAAGACTTTGTTTCCATTTTTCCCTTTTCTTATAATTTTTCCTATCCCTTCTTTCCTTTCTCCTTCCCCTCCCACTTCCATTATACATTTGGACCTTTTCTTCCTATTTCAAATGATCAATTATTCATTTTAATATTTTTAATAATTATTTACACTTGCATTTTCTCACACTAGAAAAACTATTCAGTATTTCCACATGTGTCTCCTATTTATTTCACTTAAAAGGGTATGGCCTCAAAAACCATTCATTTAGCTATAAATGTCTCCAGTTTCTCATTCTTTATAGCTAAGTAGTACTACATTTTCTAAAAAAAAAAAAAAACAACACTCTTCTTTATCCAGTTTCCAGTTGATGGACACGTGGGCTGTTTCCAAACTTTAGCAATTACAAACTGTGCCGCTAAAAACATGGGTGCACATATATGGCTGTGGTATGATTCTTTTAATTCTTTGGGGAAGATACCCAGCAGGGGAACAGCTGGATCAAATGGGACCTCTAGTCCTAGTTCTTTGAGGTATCTATAAACATGGGTGCACATATATCACTGTGGTATGATTCTTTTAATTCTTTGGGGAAGATCCCCAGCAGGGGAATAGCTGCATCAAATGGAACCTTTAGCCTTAGTTCTTTGAGGTATCTCCATACTGATTTCCACAGTGGCTGCACCAGTCTGCTCTCCCACCAACAATGAAGAAGGGTTCCTTTCTCCCTACACCCCTGCCAGCATTTGGTATTGGTTGATTTCTTGGTAGCAGCCATTCTTTCTGGGGTGAGGTGCAATCTGAGTGTTATTTTCATCTGCATCTCTCAGATGATCAGTGATGTTGAACATTTTTTCATATATTTATTTGCTGCTTTTACTTCTTTGCCTGAGAAAATGTCTGTTCATTTCAGATGCCCATTTTTGAATTGGGTCTTTGAATTTGGGAGGTCTGATATTTTTCAGTTCTTTATATATTCTAGATAGTAGTCCTTTGTCTGAGGAAAAGCTGCTAAAAATTTTTTCCCATAAGGGTGTCTCTTAGCTCTGTTGGTGGTTTCTCTTGCAGTGCAGAAGCTTTTTAATAAGATGAGATCCCAGTTGTTGATTCTTTGTGCTAGTTTGCATGCTACTGAGGTTCATTTCATAAAGTCTTTACCTATGCCAATCTCTCCAAGAGTTCTACCTAACTTAACTTCCAGAAAGTTTAGTGTTTCTGTTTTAATATTTAGATCTTTAATCCACTTCAATCTTAGTTTGGTGTATGGTGACAGATATGGGTCTAGTTTTA
Organism: Heterocephalus glaber; assembly: GCF_000247695.1. The sequence goes on along the minus strand of NW_004624944.1, from coordinate 973,834 downwards.
ATCTTTGGCAGGTTGAAATCCAGTTTTTCCAATGACATTTATTAAATAGGCTATCTTTCCTCCAGTGAGGATGGTTGGGTCCTTTGTCAAAGATCAGGAGGCTGAGTATGTCTGGAGTTGTTTCTCCATCTTCTATTCTATTCCCCTGATACTCAGGTCTGTTTCTTTGCCAGTACCATGCTGTTTTTATCACAGTAGCTTTGTAGTATAGTTTGAAGTTGAGGATTGTGATAACCCCTGCCATGTCTCTGTTGCCTAGAATTGCTTTTGCTCTCTTCTGGTTCCAAATGAATTTTTGCATTGTTTTCTCTAGCTCTTTTGGAATTTCAATCAGCAATGCATTAAATCTATATAGCAGTTTTGGAAGTATGGCCATTTTCACTATGTTGGTTCTTCCTACCTAGGAACAAGGGATGTCTTTCCATTTTCTTACATCTTCTTCAATCTATTTTTTCAGAGTGCTGTACTTTTCAGTGTGGAGGTCTCTTGCTTCCTTTGTTAGATTGATTCCTAGATATTTCATTTTTTTGAATGCTATTGTAAAAGGGATTGTTTCCCTAATTTCTCTCTCAGTGAGTCTGTTATTTGTGTATGAGAAGGCTATTATTTTTTGAGTGTTGAGCTTGTATCCAGCTACTCTACAGAATTTGTCAATTAAGTCTAGAAGTCTTTTGGCAGAGTATTTTGGGTCTTCCATTTAAAGTATCATATCATCAGCCATTAATGACAGTGTAACTTCTTCCTTTCCTATCTTTATTCCTTTTATTTCTTTCTCTTTTCTAATTGCTGTGGCTAATGTTCCCAGAACTATATTGAACAGGAGTGGTGATAGTGGGCATCCTTGTCTTGTTCCTGATTTTAGCATGAAAGTTTTCAATTTTTGACCATTTAGTATGATGTTGGCTGTTGGTTTTTCATAGACAGCCTTAATCAAGTTGACATAAAGACCTTGTATTCCAGTTTTCTGTAGGGTTTTTATCATAAGTGTTAGATTTTGTCACATGCTTTTTCTGCATCTATTGAGATGATCACATTGTTTTTGTCCTTGATTCTGTTAATATAGTGTATTACATTTATTGATTTACATATGTTGAAACATCCTTGCATCCCTGGGTTACATCCAACTTGGTCAGGGTGTATGATCTTCCTGATGACCCTCTGTATTCTATTTGCCAGTGTCTTGTTGAGGATTTTTGCATCTATGTTCACTAGGGAGATTGGCCTGTAATTCTCTTTTTTGGTTGGGTGTTTCCCTGGTTGTGGAATCAAAGTAACACTTGCTTCCAGGAATGAATTTGGAAGTAATGCTTCCCTTTCTATTTCATTGATGAGTTTAAAGAGTAATGGTGATAGCTCTTCTCTAAATGTTTTGTAGAATTCGGCAGTGAAGCCATCAGGACCTGGGCTTTTCCTCGTTGGTGAATTTTTAAATACGTTTTCAATTTCACTCATTGTAATTGGGGTGTTTAGAATTTTGTATATTCTTCATTTAACTTTAGCAATTCATATGTATCTAGGAATCTGTCCATTTCTTCTGTGTTTTCCATTTTATTAGAGTACAGATTCTCAAAGTAGGCATTGATGATCCTCTGGATTTCTGCTGGATCTGTTGTGACTTCACCTTTTTCATTCTTAATTGCATGGATTTCAACCTTTTCTTTCCTGTTTTAGATAAGCTTGGCTAAAGGTTTATCAATTTTATTTTATCTTTCAAAAAACCAACTCTTCAATTCGTTGATTTCTTGTATCATTCTCTTAGTCTCCATTGCATTGATTTCTGCTCTGACCTTTATAATTTCCTCCCTTGTATGAGCTTTGGGTTTGTCTTGCTCTTCTTTTTCTAGGAGCTTAAGATTCACCACTAGGTTGTTTATTTGAGCTTGCTCTGTTTTCCTAGTGTGGGCATTCACTGCTATGAATTGCCCTTGTAGAACTGCTTTCATTGTGTCCCATAGATCCCTGTATGTTGTACTGGCATTATCATTTACTTGGAGAAACTGTCTACTTTCTTCTTTAATTTCCTCTGTGACCCATTGGTTGTTCAGGAGGGTATTATTCAATTTCCATGTGTTTGTGGGTTTTTTGTGGTTTCTTATGCTATTGATCTCCAATTTTATTGCACTATGGTCTGATAATATATAGGGGGTAACTTCACATCTTTTACATTTACTTAAATATGTTCTTTGAGCTAGTATGTGGTCTATTTTGGAGAATGACCTCTGTACAGTTGAAAAGAATGTATATTCTGATTGTGTTGGGTGGAACACTCTGTAAACATATAATAAGTCCATTTGTTCAAAAGCTTGGTTCAGTTCTAGAATTTTGTTGTTGATTTTTTGTCTTGATGATCTGTCTATTTGTGTTAGTGGGTTATTGAGGTCCCGCACTACAATTGTATTAGTGCTTATTTGGTTTTTCTTGTCCATTAATATTTGTTTTGTATAATTGGGAACATTTGTATTTGGTGTATATATATTCATGATTGTCATCTCTTCCTCTTGGATTGTTCCCTTCACAAGGATGTAGTGACCATCTTTGTCTCTGTTAATTAGTTGTGGTTTGAAATCTAATTTGTCTCCAAATAACATTGCTATCACTGCTTTTTTCTGGGTTCCTGTCATGTGGAGAACTGTTTTCCATCCTTTTACTTTCAGTCTATGAATTTCTTTTTGAGTTAGGTGTGTTTTTTATATACAGCATATTGTTGGATTTTGCTTCTTAATCCATTCTGCCAGTCTATTTCTTTTTATTGGTGAATTGAGGCTATTAACATTGATAGTTATAATTGATAGATATTGACTCATTCTTGTCATGATGTTTTACTGTTGTTGGCTCTTTTGTTTTTCCCCCATTCCCTTTAGTTTGTTGCCTTGCCTGGTGGCCTTGCTCTGTTAGACCTCATGGAGTTGTGACCTTCATTGTCTTTTTCTAGGATATTGTTTAAAATTGCTTGGAGTGCTTGTTTGGTGTTCATGAAATTTCCTCAGGTGTTCTTTGTCGTGGAAGTATCCAATTTCCCCATCAATTTTGAAAGATAATTTTGCAGGATACAACAGTCCAGGTTGAAAGTTATTTTCTTTTAGAGCTTGAAATACTTCACTCCAGTCTCTCCTTGACTTGAGGGTTTGTGTTGAGAAGTCTGCTGTGATTCTGATTGGCTTTCCTTTGTAGGTGATTTGTTTCTTTTCTCTAACTGCTTTTACGATTTTGTTCTTCTGTTGGGTTTCTGGGATCTTGACTATTATATGTTTAGGTGTAGATTAGTTTTTATCGTGGCTATTTGGAGTTCTATATGCCTCACTTATCTGTATGTCCAATTCTCTCCCTCTGTCTGGGAAGTTTTCTACTATTTCTTCTGTGAACCTTTTTTTTATGTCAATTTTAATTTCTCCTGTATTTTTGTGGACTCCTATCAGTCTTATGTTATTCTTCTTTGCATCATCTAGCAGGTGCTGGATTGATTTCTTGTGATCCCTTACTATTTTGAGGAAATCTCTGTTTTCATGGTTAGCAACCACAATCCTGCCTTCTATATCTGATATTCTGCCTTCAGATTCCCTTAATCTGCTGTGCATACTTTCAATGGAGTTTTTAATCTCCTGGATACCTCTTTGAATCTGTTTCATGGATTCCATTTCTTTCTCATGTTGGGCAATCATGGTTTCCTTTCTCATGCTGGGCATTCATGGCTTCCAGCATGGTTCTGAGCTCATCCATTTTTTATCTGTTTCTGTTCTAGAGCCTTTAATCATGTCTTTCACTCTGCTTACCATCTCTGTAGTTATCTGGGGAATTATTTATGTTTTGAATTTTTCTAGAGTCTCATTCATCTGTTTTGTTACTTCCCGTGCTATCAGTTCAGGATGTCCAGGTGGTTTATTATCAGACTTTTCCACCTTGTTTCCCCCAGAGTTTGCCTTTGGTTGGGTAGAAGCCTGGGTTTGCGCCTTGCTTAAATCTCTTCTCATTTTTGATTTTGGTGTTGTCCTTGGTTTAATTCCTGCATGATACTTTGGAATTGCTTATTGTCAGTATCTTCGTTGCTTGTATTTAGAACCCTTATGGAATGACTGCTTTTCAGAGGTGTCTTCTAGACATAGCTGATCTTTAGGTTTTGAGTCTCTAATTATTCTGTGGATATCTCATTCTCATTATACTACGAAGTACAGTTGATTAGATCATTCAAAACACCTTAGCCCAAGTGATACAGTCAGCAACACCATAGCATCAAGCACAGCTTAGAGAATGACAATTTTTGGTAGTTATTAATCTATAACCTTTAACTGTGTGAATTAAATCAGAATTAAGGGCCAGCCCAACATATGTTTATAATGAATAGACTCTTCGAATATAGCAACTTTACCCTTCAGGATGAGGGGTTAGAAGGAGTTGGGGAGGGAGGGATAGATAGGTAGAAGGATAGGGAAAGATTATCAGTGAGGACAGAGGACACAGGAAGTTCATGCAAACTCTAAGAAACTGTTAAAGGTAAGAGGAAAAGACAGAATGAAAGAACGAAGATGAGAACAGAACAACCTAACAGCAATAGGCAGGCTAGAACCTGCATTTACTTTCCTTTAAAGGTAATGACAATCAAGTGAAGGAAAAAGAGGAGAAAAAAAAATAAAGAAGAAATCCGAATTAGTACCAGAACAGGAACAAAAAGGGAGATGAAGAAAATGTGGGCCAGTGGGAGAATGAGAGAGAGAGAGAGAGAGAGAGAGAGAGAGAGAGAGAGAGAGAGAGAGAGAAGAAGAAGAAGAAGAAGAAGAAGAAGAAGAAGAAGAAGAAGAAGAAGAAGAAGAAAAAGAAAAAAGAAAAATTTGAAAGGAGTAGAAAAAGATAAAAATTAAAAAAAGAGCAAAACATAATTTTGAAAATAACAAATAAAAAATAAAAATGAAGGGCCTCCTTCAGGGTACGTCTCTGATGTCACAATAGACAACGTGGGCAGCAGTGTACAGATAGATGTAACCCAATGAGTCTCAGCAAGCCAGTAGCAGACCTGTGACATTCAGGCAGATTTCTGGCTGCAATTCCCAATGAGCTCCCTGTCCTCCTGCCGCGTTGAACTCTGCAAGGTTCTGCTGCAGGCTCCAGCTGCCCTTCCCCTGAAGATAATCCAAGTTCCAACGAGAGGTGATGATCCCTCCAACTTACCAATTATGGTGGTCTGGTGTGCCTTTATTGCAGAGATTCTCTTCACTTTTCCAGTGGGATTCAGTTTTCATTGAGGAGCCTGAGAGCGGCCCTCTTTCTGTTGTTCACTTCTGCTCTATCTTCAGGAGCTCAGGACAACGGCCTTTACGACCCCCTGTGCCTCTGTAGTGTGGAACCAGGTACCGGCACAGCCAGGAGTCCAGAGGTGGGGGTGTGCTGCAGGCTCCTGTGCGGCTAAGCTGGTTGCTGGGGGATGGGGCTTGGGCAGGCGGGAGTCCTGCTCCACGCCGCTGAGGTCCTCACCATCTGCTCGTGGGTCCGCCTTTTCTTGACATATTTTAGGAAAGCTCTGTTTTGGGGTGAGGAGGAAAAGGAGACAATATTGGTTCTACCACTATATGGCTAATCTGATCTAGGCCATCCTCCTTCCCTGCAGTTAGATTATGATAAAATTCCTGACTCATCCTACGTGCTACTGGGAAGAAGGTGAGGTGCTAACTCTAGAAGCACCAAAAATCTCATCAAATTTCATAGTAGTTATGACTTAAATGTCTAAATATATCTGGGCTGAGTTAGATGTAGCTTGGTCAACTGTCCCTCCAAGGCACAGTTGGACAGGCTAATTCCCAAGACAAGATATGAAGATGTATTCCCATGGGACTCTGTGAGCAGCGTTTTCAACACACATCATCCTGAGAGAAGGTTACAATCAATACCCTCTTTTGCAAGGACTCAAGAGTTGCTTAGTGACTTGCTTAAAGTTGCTCTATCAGCAAAGAATAGAGCTGAGCCTCCAGCTTAATGCTTCCACCCATGATAGTTTGCTTTCTCCATGACACATGCCTCACAATAGTGGTATACTGGTAGATGTTTCAAGACTAGATATCCAAAGGAAAATGAAAAAGCTGTGGTTTGCAGTGAATTCTCCCATGACAGCTAAATCACCAGCATGATGTCATTGATGCAGACTAGGGGAGGGATTCACAGTAACACTCTGTTCAGTAGTATTTCTACCATATACATACAACAGATGGAAATTACTTCAAGCACATAGATAATGGAAAAATAATGAAGAACTGATGTATTTGAGTATTACTTTGTTTTTGATAACTTATTTGCTGTAAATTTGTGTTATTTAGTTTTTAATTATATCTATGCTTAACTAGAACCTTGTAAAATTGCTGAAAATTCAACAATTGGCTCTTGTGAGCAAGGACCAGCCGGCTTTAGCATACCATTGCCTGATATTTGCATAAAGAGTAGGGATAATGACTATCAACATTTTAAAAATGTCATGTTAAGTCTACAACATAGTCATTGTTTCTTTTTTTTTCATTGTTTCTTACTTATTAAGTTTTGTGTCTGCAATAGGAAAACTTAGACTACCCAATGAAAATATAGGGAGAATGTAAGTTTCTTTTTGAAATTTTGGGAAGGGGAAAATTTGGAAAACTGAGACAGGCTTTGAAGAAGAACTAGGCAGTATCTGGGAGCTGCCCCCAAATTAGGAAGGAAGTTAGAACCTGAAGCAACAAGCAAGAAGGATTTGTGTTTCTGGATAGATTCCCAGAAGAATCTTTCTCATTGCTGATCACTGATGTGTTTTTTCCTAGACAACTCACAGATATATATGCCATTTTTATTTTAGTGCTATAAATTGCTACAGGCCTATTAAAACTTCACTTCCTCTTTTCTCACTTCCCTAGATGACTCAGAATATTTAATTTCCATGATGTAAGATCATTTTAGCTTCATTTTTGGATGCTAGCTACCCAACTCTCTCATTAGCACATAATTCTTTTCCAGATACAAGTCCTGAATTTCCAACAGCTTATAAGAACATCTCCATCAGTATGGTCTTAAAATTCAGGCCACAGTAATATCATCCTATCCCTAGACAAGGTGAGCCTGTTTGATTTTATAGGTTCTATTGGTGACCCTGCTCATTTAGTCAACCATAATAAACACACCTCAGTCTCATTTGATTTTTCTCCTTCCCTTCAATGATTAAGTCTTGTCAGTTTTATCATTGAGAGGCCTTCCTAATATGTCTCCTACTTTCTATGGCAACTGCCCCACACTAAGTTTACTAATAAAGCCTTCCTTGCCTTAAAGTCAGACAGTGCAATGATCTCCCTCCCCTCTGGTCTCTTTGCTTCTGGTTGCTCCAGTCTGCTCATTTTTGTCAGGATTATGCCCTTCCAGGCTGCCTAAAATTTGTCATTGCCACGTGAATCTATCACAGATGCCTTCCCCTGACTTCCCAATCTTGTATTCCAATTTTCCTTCCCACAACTCAGTCCCTGCCTTGTACTAGTCAAAGTCATTGTTTTTTGATAATTTTTTTGCTTTCCCAACTTCCCCCCATTACCTACTCTACTACAGTACTAATTGGAATTATTTTCTCACCAATTACATCACTTCTTTTCTCACCTTACCTTTTCATCTACATTCCATGGTATCTCTGCAAACTTCCATTTGTTCTTCTTTTATGGCATACAGTGCATTCTACTTCTTGGGTAAGTGTTTCTACCTTCCCCTTAGAAAAAGAAGAATATGTCTTACATTTGTTTTGTTGTTTTGGAGTGCTTAGAATAGAGATATTTGATGACTTCTTGAGCTGGACGGTCATCTACATTTTGGAAAGTTTCTGCCAGACTTTGTTAGGGCTGTGAGGGAAAAAATGTGTGGTGGTATGTAGATTTTCATGGTGGGCAAAACAACAATAACAAGAAAGCAAGAATATAAACAGTTATCTCTTTTAAGTGTCTGTTCTAATATTAGATACTTTCCAGGTGTCACACACACACAGACACACAGACACACACACACACACACACACACACATAAACACATCTGTTCTTATCCTTTACTACTCAGCAAGAGATGAATTACATATAAGTAAACTGCATCTCAGAAAAGCAAAGTAATTTGCCAGAATTTTAACTCAGGATTCCTTACAACCAACTCTTGTATTTTTCTTTGTGTTTCTGTAATTTGGGAAGGAGGACATTAGTGGCACAGAAATACCCAAGAATGGGAGGAAGACCTGACCTCTTTGTGCCCTCTGAGAAACCCTTTGTCAGTTCTTCTGCACAGACATTTAAGGAAAGAAGACTGAGACTAGAGATGAGGAAGGGAGGAGGGATGGGAAGAGAGAGAGAGGAAGGGGATGAAAAAAGAATTAATATGTGTCATGTTACATGTACCAACTCCCCACAAGCAATGTAATCATTACGTACTGCACTCATATACTAAAAAGTTAAAAAATTGTAAAATTTCCCCAAATTTTAGATCTATATATCTCTTGATTTCAAGAATCATATATTCTTGTCCTTCTACTGGGCAAGGCCTGAAATCATCTGTGTGTGTATAAAGCTAGTTTTTCCAGCCTGATCCTTTTCATAACATCTTTACAGGTACACTCTGTCACCAACTGAGACAAAGTTCTTTATTCCTAGATATGTAATAAAAGATTAATGTTAAAGGTCAAGTGATATGTAAATATCAAGTATAATAAAATCAAGTCAACCTATACATGGAAAAATATATTGGAATGAAGAACATGGATAAATATGTATAAGTAAAATTCTTAAGTGTGACACTGAACAGTGCCCTTCAGGAGACTTTTTTTTTTGTTAGAGTTTGTACCATGAGAAATCCAGTTTTGGGGCCAAAAGGGAGGGTTGTAGCTCAAATGACAACATTTCCCAATATTGGCTATGGAGCAGCATGATTGAACTTTTACTTTGGGGGCTTTGAGATCATGAAGAAATTGGGAGGTCTAAACTTTCTATTTATTTATGTGCATTTTATTTTGTGAATGTTGTAATATAGAGAAACGAGGCATTGGGATTAGGCAGGAACTGACTCCCTTTGCTAGCTGGGTGTTCTGGAGTAAATCTTCTACCCTTTTTGAACCTGAGTTCCCTCATCAATAAAATGAAGGTAAGAATATGAACCTTACAGCACTGTTGCTAAGGTAATGAAATATATAGCCATTGTCTATGGCTGTGTGACTTGAATGTCTTTAAGAATCATCATTTATTAGTATTCACAAGTCCAAGGTTAGTGGAATAGTTCTACTAATCTGGGATAGGCTTGGCTGATGCTGGATAGGCTGATTCATGCATCTGCCATTGGCTGGCAGGTCAACTGGGACAAGTTTGTCTAGAATGGCCTTATTTACATGTCTGGTGGCTGGCCAGCTGTTGGTTGGGGTAATAGGGTAGATTCAGCTACATGCTTATTATCATCTAGCATGCTAGCTCAAGCTTGTCTGTGTAGAGGATGAATAGGGTTCCAGGAAAGTTAGCCAAGTCAGAATGTCAGTCTAGATTCCAGGGCAGGGGACAGACTCCACTTCTTTTTTTTTTTTTTTTTTTTGGTACCAGGGATCGAACTCAGGTCTTTGCTCTTGTGAGGCAGGCAGCGGAACCACTGAGCTAAATCCCCGGCCCTAGACTCCACTTCTTGATGGGAGGACCTGCAAAGTCATAAGTAAGTAAGTTGCATAAATACAGAAGGGTGGAAAATTGTGACCATTTTGTAATCCATCACATAACAACTTGGAAAAACTATCAGTGTTTTCCAGAACATGATATTGGATTCATTTGACCCAATAATAGAATTCCTAGATGTATGCCTAAAAGATATGTGCATATATATGTATATGTGTGTGTGTGTGTGTGTGTATCACATTATACACATATGCTGGAATGTTCATAGAAGCACCATTTATACATAATAGCTGCATTGCAAAATACCCAAATGCCTATTAGTCTGCTTATTTAGAATAGATGAATATGTTGTATTTTCACCATGGAATACTATGTGCAATCAGAATGAATAATCTATAACTATAGGCAACAATATGTAGGAATCTTATAAGCATAATTATTCAAAAAACTGTAAGTAGAGTACATATTTCCTGATTTCAATTACACAAACTGTAAAACTAGGCAAAACCAATCTATTCTGTTAGAAGGGAGGATAGTGATTATCCTTGGGATAAAAGAGATTGGAAATACGTGGAAGGTGTAAGGAAGTCTTCAAGGGTGCTGGTCATATTTTGTTTCTTAATCTGCAAGCTTATTATAAAGGTGTGTTTATTTTGTGACAATTCATTGAGCTGTAGTGTCATACATTAAGTAATTTTCTGTATGCATGTTTTATTTCAATTAAGACATTTATAAAAATAGTATATTGTGAAAGTACTTATTTCTAGCAAGCTTTAAAATATTTATCTTTCCCCTTCACATTCCCAATGAAGACTACTATTTGTAATAGTAATTCTCATTATTATATCTTTGGTGTTAAACAATGAATCATTTATGTGAAATATAAACAGAATACCCAAAGATAATTTTAAAATAGGCATATTAACTAAAATCTTGTGCTTTTAAAATATCCATCTTGCCTGAGATATGATTCTTGTCCTTCAAAGGGCTGAATTTGGTATAATGGCTGTGTTATGTACCACCTGGACAGAATATCTTAACTGTCTTCAATCTTTTTTTTTAACCTGTTCAGATCAGTGAATTCAGGATTATATCCAGTTTTCAGGTCAATAGCTTTATCTCCAATCCTTTTTACCCCCTCTCAGAAAAAATCCCTATATTGGAATGTAAGAAAGTAAGCATGACTTTACTGCAGAGATGACTGTGTGTTCTAATTTATACCAGAGGTTAAAATCATTCCAAACTCTGGAGATGTAATGACAAATTAGATGGATTATGCTCTATTCTAAAGAAACTTTACATCATTTATAGAGACAAAATACTTGCAATATATCCATGGTTAATAAGGATAATCAATGTATTATGAGAGTAAACTAATAACTGCTAAATCAGATTATGACAATGTAGTGTACCGATCTGGACTGAGCTAAGTTTTGCTGTGGTAAAAATTAACCCCCACATTCAGAAACATAAAGCAATGAAAGCTTCAGTCTTGATTTTTTAAATATTGATTGAAAGTTGGCTGGGAATTTTACTTTAGCTTATTCTTAACCAGGTGTCAGCTATGTCTTGAACATTTGTCTTCAACATTTTGTGTCATGATGGCACGGGGTAGCAAAAGTGTCAAAACAATACTTACTCTTCAAATGCTCTCCTGAAAGAGACACATGTTATTGACGGTCACATTTCACTGGCCAAAGCTAGACACTTGTTTATACCTAACTTCAAGTGGAGAGTGTAGTTGTATTCTCCACGTACCTAGAAGGAGAGTGAGCCAGGCTATTGGTGAACAGCCTTAATGATTAACATATATGGTCAATTTTCAGGTCCCTGAATAGCTTTCTTTCATTTTTGGTCATAAATAATAACTTGATCCTTATCCTACCATCCAAAAATATGTTTTCATAATCACAGGAAAGATACTTGAACATTAATTAGCACGAACATACTCTTGTATTATTCATAAGATGTTAGAAATGGAAAAGACTTTCCATGACATCTAGTTCAATTCTCTAATATTAAAGTTAGGGAAGTTATAATTCATAGGTGACTTACTTCATTTCACAGTTATTTACGGTAAAATCAGAACTAAGTTCAATGCTTTTAATTCAAAGAGTTAGCTTTGCATATTAAGGAGAAAAACTACATATTGCAATAGTACTTCAAGTATTTCTAGTTTTGGTCAATGTTCAGTTTTTGTTCATTCAATAAATATTTATTCAGCACTCATAAGCATTGAAATAGACACCATAAAAATAAATGATGCAATAGCTACAGAATCTTTACTCAGAGAGAGCCTAGGAGAATCAACCATGTAATAGCATAAATATAATAAGGATTACCAAGGGAATAGCAAAGATCATTTTTGCCCTGTAGAAGATTAACTGTTAATGACAACTATTCAATTTCGTTATGCATTCAAATCAAGAAATACTAGCTAATATCAATTCCCTTCTATGAATCAAGAACTCTTATGAGGACTTTCTGGTTCCATTATTCAAACTGCTTTAGGAAGCATTGACTTTTATTATATTGATCTTTTGTTCATTTATTTAGGTGTTTTTTTATGGTACTGTATGACATTTTCTAAATTTATCCACAAAGGATTTGCAGAGGCATTCCTAAATTTATCCCTAAGCATCTTTCACTATTCTGTCGTTATTGAACAAAACATGTATATATACTCTCTAATTGGATGTTGCTAATGTGTAAGAAATGCATTGATATTGGTGGTGACCTTATCTACAGCAACCTTGCTGAACTGTCTTACTAGTTCTAATAATGATTAGTTGATTATTATGGTTTGGATCAAAGAAATGTGTGCGAAAAGCACATGTGTTCAGAGGTGGGGCTTGGGAAGGTGCTTAGATCATGGGGGTGCTAAACTCATCAATGGATTTGAGTGCATAGCTAAATGTGCTATTGGTAGGAAGGGCCCAGGTGGGGAAGTAGGTCAATGGGGGCCTGCCTCTGAAGGGTGCATCTTTCTTTGGCTCATCCCTTGCTCTCTGCTTCCTGGCAGCCAAAAAGTAATCAGCTTTCTTTTACTATGCTGCCTTGGATGTTTCTGTCTTGAAGCCAGCTGACCACGAACCGATACCTCTGAAACTAGGAGCTAAAACAAATTTCTCCTCCTTTAAGTAGTGTACATAAGGTATTTTACCCCAGGAACGAAAAGATGACTAATACATGGATGGTTCTGGATTTTTCAAGATGATCACATCATCTACAGATTAAGATCAGTCATTTCTTCCTTTCTAATCCTCACATCTCATTTTCTCCTTTTTTTTTTCTTTTCTGTATATCCTTTTATTGGTACATTTTAGATATACAATATAATGACACTCATCATGGGAAATTTGCACCTTTATGTAATCTCTCTTAGTTCTTATTTTTCCCCCCTTCTCCTGCCCTTCCTTCAACCCCTCCATCCCTCCCTATTTACAAAGACTTTGTTTCCTGTTTTTTCATTTTCTCATATTAATTCCATTTCTTTCTTTCCTTTCCCCTACTCCTCCCACTTCCCTTTTGACCCTTTTCTTCGTATTTCACATTATCTATTATACCTTTCAGTCCTTATTTACACTTTCAGTTTTTCACACTAGAGAAACTATTTAGTATTTACACATGTGTGTCCTATTTATTTTACTTAAGAGTATCACCTCAATGTGCATCCATTTAGCCATAAATGTCTCTAATTTCTCATTTTTGATGGATGAGTAGTACTCCATTTTATTTTTTAAAAAAATCACATTTTCTTTATCCAGTCTCCAGTTGATGGGCATTTGGGCTGTTTCCAAGTTTTAGCTATTACAAATTGTGCTGCTAT
>NW_004624944.1:908191-958285 GCF_000247695.1 Heterocephalus glaber | reverse complement strand
TCCTAATTGCATGGATTTGGGCCTTTTCTTTCCTTTTTCTGATAAGGTTGGCTAAGGGTTTGTCAATTTTGTTTATTCTTTCAAAGAACCAACTCTTTGCTTTATTGATTTTTTTGGATCATTCTCTTAGTCTCCATTGCATTGATTTCTGCCCTGATTTTTATAATTTCCTCCTTTCTATGGGCTTTGGGTTTGTCCTGCTCTTCTTTTTCTAGAAGCTTGAGGTTCAGCATCAGGTTATTTAATTGGGCTTGCTCCATTTTCCTAATATTTGCATTCACTGCTATGAATTTCACTCATAAGACTGCTTTCATTGTGTTCCATAGATTCTGATATGTTGTACTGTTATCGTCATTTAATTGAAGGAACTGTCTGATTTCTTCTTTAATTTCCTCTGTGACCCACTGGTTATTCAGAAGGGTGTTCTTCAATTTCCATGTGTTTATGAAATTTTTGCAGATTCTTTTGCTATTGATCTCCAATTTCTTCACACTATGGTCTGATAATGTACAGGGGATAACTTCAATTCCTTTGCACTGACCTAAATATGTTCTATGAGTGAGTATGTGGTCTATTTTGGAGAATGACCCATGTACAGCTGAAAAGAGTGTGTATTCTGATTTTGAGGGGTGGAAACCTCTGTAAACATCTATTAAGTTCATTTGTTCAAGAGTTTGATTGAGTTCTAGTATTTTGTTCCTTGTTTTTTTGTCTAGTTTTTCTATCTATTTCTGACAATGGGATATTGAAGTCCCCCACTACTATTGTATTAGTGCCAATATGATTTTTCACGTCCGTTAGCATTTGTTTTATATAGTTGGGCACACTAGTGTTTGGTGCATAGATGTTTATGATTGTCCTCTCTTCCTCTTGGATTGTTCCCTTTACAAGGATGTAGTGTCCTTCTTTGTCTCTCTTAATCAGTGTGGGTTTGAAATCCACTTGGTCTGCAAAGAGGATAGCTACTGCTTTTTTTCGGGTTCCTGTTCCATGGAGTATTGTTTTCCACTCTTTAACTTTCAGTCTATGAGTTTCTTTTTGAATTAAGTGTGTTTCTTGTATGCAGCGTATTGTTGGATCTTGCTTCTTTATCCATTCTGCCAGTCTATTTCTTTTGATTGGTGAGTTGTGACCATTCACATTGATGGTTACAACTGATACATATTGACTTATCATTGTCATGACATTTTCTTTTTCTTGGATTCTCCCCCTTTGCTTTTAATTTCTTGTTGTGCACTGAGCATTCATTCTGCTGGGCTTCCTGGGGTTGTGATCCTTGCTGTCTTCTCCTAGGATTTTGTTTATAATTTTTTAGAGTGATCGCTTGGTATTCATGAAGTTCCTAAGGTGCTCTTTGTCATGAAAGTATCTTATTTCACCATCAATTTTGAAAGATTGTTTGGCAGGGTCCATCAATCTTGGTTGGAGGTTGTTTTCCTTTAGTGCTTGAAATACATCACTCCAACCTCTTTTTTTCTTGAGAGTTTGCACAGAGAATTCTGCTGTGATTCTGATGGGCTTTCCTTTGTATGTGATTTGTTTCTTTTCTCTACATGCTTGTAGAACTTTGTTTTTCTGTTGGGTTTGTGGAATCTTAACAATTATATGCCTATGTGTAGATTTTTTTTGATCAAGGCTATTTGGAGTTCTGTATACCTCACTTATCTGTATGTCAAATTCTTTTCCCTTGCTTGGGAAGTTTTCTGCCATCACTACTGTGAACAGTTTTTTTTATGTCATCTGCACTCTCTCCTGTTTCTTCATTGAATCCAGTCAGTCTTATGTTATTCTTCTTTGCATCATCAAGCAGCTGCTAGATTGATTTCTCATGATCCCTTACAATTTTGAAGCAATTTTTCTTTTCCTGGTCACTAATTGCAATGTTATCTTCTATATCTGAAATTCTGCCTTCATATTGGCTCATTCTGCTGCATAGACTGTCAATGGAGTTTTTAATCTCCTGGAAATCTGTTTGCATCTGTTTTATGGATTCCATTTGTTTCCCATATTGGGATTCCATCATGTTCCTCAGCTCCTCTATTTTTTTATCTGTCCTCTCTAAGCTTATTAATCATGTCTTGCACTATGAGCACAATCTCTTCTGTTACGTGAGAAATTATTTCTGATTTCATTTTTTCCAGATCCTCTTTTGTTGCTAGTTCAGGGAGTCCAGGTGGTTGAATATCAGAATGTTCCATCTTGTTTCACTTTGGGGTTGCTCCAGGTGATCTGGAAGTCTGGTTCTGAGGCTTCTTTACATGTCTTCACATTTCACGGTGGGGGGGATGCTGCTGGTGCCTTTGCGGCTCACCTCCTCTGTTCTGGGAGCAGTGGTAAGCTGGCCTGGAAGCCTCCTACTCTGTACTGGGAGCTGTTGCACATTGACCCAGAAGCCTTCTCACTGCTGGGAGCTGTGGAATGCCTACCCAGAAGCCTCCTGTGTGCTGGGAGCTGTGGCACACCTACCCAGAAGCCTCCCCTACACTGGAAGCTGTGGCATGGCAACCTGGAAGCCTCCTCTGCACTGGGAGCTGTGGCACGTTGATCTGGAAGCCTCCTCTGCACTGGAAGCTGTGTCTCTCCCTTTTTCTAGTATTATTTCATTGTCTAGAACTCCTACTAAAGGCTTAATAATAGGAGAGCTGTATAGTTTTTCTTAACTGAAATTGGTAATTCTTAATGAAATATAATCCAATATAGACTGAAAAATATTTTGATAGTTTCCTTTTTGAAGAATTCTAAATATTTTATCTTCAATGGCTATTGAGTTTTATCAAGTGATTTTTGTTTGTATGAAGAGTGTCATATAGCTTTTCTTATATAAATTCTGTATGTGGTAGATTACATCAATGTATTTTTTCTTATGTTTTATCAGTTTTGCCTTCCTCAGTATAAAGAAACACTACTATATTTGATGTGCTAATTTTCAAAACCACTGTTGGATATTATTTACTGATATTTTATTTTGAAAGCTTAAGAAATCTGTGTGTAATAAGTCTGTGAGAATGCAGAGAAATTTGCATACTTGCATATTCTTGGTGGGACTATAAATTAGTACAGCCATTATGGAAAACACTATGAAGATTCCTCAAAAAATTAAACCTAGAACTACCATATCATCCAGCAATCCCACTACTGGTCATATGTCCAAAGAAAATGAACTCACTAGGTGGAAGAGATATCTGCACATCCATGTTCATTGCAGTACTATTCACAATAGCTAAGAAATGGAAACAACCTATGTGCCCATCAATTGATGAATACATAAAGAAAATGTGATACATATACACAATAATGTCATTCACCTGTAAAACAAATGAAATCCTATCATTTGTGACAATGTGAATGGAACTGGACATCATTATATTAAACAAAACAGGTAAGGCATAGGTATACCAGTACTACATGACCTCACTCATATGTGGTATCTAAAAATGTTGATCTCATAGAAATTAATGGTAGTTACCAGAGGCTGTGGAGAATGCGAGTAGAGGGAGACTGGAAAAATTGAATTAATGGGCTAAGTTACAGTTAGGTTGGAACGCCTTGCTGGGATACCATTGGTAAGGGTGTGCAAGCCCCAGCCAGAGACCCACAGAGACACCAGCAGTGCAGGGGCACAGGCCCCAGACAGAAGCCAGCCAGGACACCATTGGCAAGGGCACACAGACCCCAGCCAGAGGCCCACCCAGACAGCAGCACAGCACAGAGATCTAGGCGGCAATCATTCTGAGCCCAGGAATTGGCGCACTGGTGAGCAGTAGAGAGAGGGCCTCTCTGAGGCTTGTTGAGAAGTGAAACCCACTGGGAGAACCAAGAGTCACCTCAACAAAGGCACAGCACATTGCAGCAGTTGGTGAGTTGTTGGGGTCAACAACTCCTACCAGAACCCAGAATTGCTGTGGTGGAAGGGTGGCTCAAACCTGCATTAGAACCATTCAGAGTTCAAATCTGAAGGAGGTCAGGCAGCTCAATTCCAGCCTCACAGCCAAAAACCAGCCTGAACTTCAGCTGGCTATAGCTAGCTTACTGAGATTAGTTGACACAGATCTGTACACTACCCATGTTGTCCACTGGTGACAAAAGAGACACGCCTTGAAGGGCACATTTTTTTCTTCTTTTTTTCTTTTCTCCTTCATTTCTTGCCTTTCTTGTTCCTAGTTTTGTCCTGTTTTTTCTCGATTGTTCTTATTTTTATAGGAGTGAGAATGCAATTTCTAGTTTTTCTGTTGCTGTTAGTTTGTTCTGTTCTTGTTTCTACTCCTTCCTTCTCTCTTCTCCTTCTGTCTTCACCAGTTTCCCAAAGTTTGCATGATCTTCCTGTGTGCTCCAGCCTTAATTCTAACCTTTCCCTCTCCTATTTCTTTACCCCCCAACTCCTTTTGAATCTCCCAAGAGGGCAAATTCTCTGTATTGAAGGGCTTCTTTACTGCAAATATATTTCTGGTTGGTTCTAGATTTTGATACATAACCATAAGTCTGGTTCATGTGGTCGAAGGTGGTAGGTTAACAGTTACCACAGTTTACCATTTTCTAGGCTGTGTTTGATAGTATTGTTGATGCTGATTATATTGCTTTGGCCAAAGTGATGTGATTGTACTAGTCAGTTGTCCTTGCTGGTATACCAAGACTGAGATTGCCTAAGAGTGATTACAGACTCAAAACTGAAAGGCCAACTAAACCTGGAAGACAATCCAAGAAGTAGCCATTCCCTAAGAGTTCTAAATACTAGCAATAAAGATACTAGCAAAAAGCAATTTACAAGCAGCAAACCAGGAATTAAACCAAAAACGTCAGTGACAATAAAATAGAAATGAGAAGAAACCTAAACAAGACTCAAAACTAGGCTTCCAGATCACCAAAGGCAACTCCAAGAGGCAACAAGATGGAAAAATCTGGAACTCAACCACCTGGATTCCCTGAATTGGCAATGAAAGAGGATCTGGAAAAAATGAAATCAGAAATAATTTCTCAGAAGAAAACAGAGATAGTGACCATAATGAAAGGCATGATTAATAACTCTACAGCAGACACAGTCAAAAAAATAGAGGAGCTGATGAAAATGATAGATACCATGGAAAGAATTAGAAAGCATAAAAAATAATCCAAGCAGATACCCAAGAAATTAAAAATTCCATTGAATGTTTCTGCAGCAGAATAAGTGAATGTAAGGACAGAATTTCAGATGTAGAAGACAGTATTGCAGTTAATGAACATGAAAACAAAGATTTCTTAAAAATACCAAGAGACAATGAGAAATCAGTCCAACAGCTACTGGATGATGCAAAATAGAATAATCTAACATTGATAGGAGTCAGTGAAGGAGTAGGAGATAATGCAAAAGACATAAATACAATTTTCACAGAAGTAGTCACAGAAAACTTCCCAAATAGGGAAAAACAATTTGACATAAAGATAAGTGAGGCATATGGAACTCCAACTAGCAGTGATCAAAACAATCTACATCTATTCATATAATAGTCAAGATTCCAGAAACCAACACAAGAACAAAATATTGGGCCAGGGATTTAGCTCAGTGGTTTTGCCTACTGCTGCGCAAGTGCAAGGACCCAAGTTCGATCCCTGGCACCAAAAAAAAAAAAAGAGAACAAAATATTACAAGCTGTTAGAGAAAAGAAACAAATCACATACAAAGGAAAGCCCATTAGAATCACAGCAGACTTCTCAACACAAACCCTCAAGTCAAGGAGAACCTCAAGCAAACTATTTCAAGTTCTAAAAGAAAACTACCTCTTAGCCAGATATAAGACACTTTCATGACAAAGAACACCTGAGAGGCTTCATGAATACCAAACCAGCATTCCAAAATTTCTAAATAATATTCTAGGAGATGAAAATGGGGTTACAACTTCATGAAGCACAAGAGAATGAATCCATCAGTCAAGGCAAGAAATTAAATGCAAAGGAAAAAAATTCAACAACAGGAGAACATCATGACAAGGATAGCCCAGTACAGATCAGTTATAACCATCAATGTTAATGGTCTTAATTCACCAATAAAAAGAAATAGCCTGGCAGACTGGATTGAAAAGCAAGGTCCAGCAATATGCTGCATACAAGAAACACACTTAATTCAAAAATAAATTCATAGACTGAAAGTCAAAGGATGGAAAACAATACTCCATGCAACAGGAACCCAAAAGAAAGCAGCCCTGGGTAGTTATCCTATTTGCAGACAAAGTGGATTTCAAACCAAAACTAATTAAGAGAGACAAAGAAGGTCACCACATCCTCGTAAAGGGAACAATCCAAGGGGAAGAGAAGACAAACATAAATATATATGAACCAAATACTAATGCATCCAACTATATAGAACAAGTATTAGTGGACACAAATAACCAAATAAGTACTAATACAATTATAGTGGGAGACCTCAGTATCCCACTGTCACGAATAGATGGATCATCTAGACAAAAACTCAACAACAAAATACTACAACTGAACCAAACTCTTGAATAAATGCGCTCAATAAATGTCTACAGAGTGTTCCACCCCACAAAATCAGAATACATATTCTTCTCAGCTGCACATGGGTCATTCTCCAAAATAGACCACACGCTAGCTCATAGAACATGCCTAAGTAAATGCAAAGGAATTGAAGTTATCCCCTGTATACTATCAGATTACAGTGCAATGAAATTGGAGATCAGTAGCAAAAGAAACCATAAGAACTTCGTAAACACATAGAAGTTGAATAACACCCTCCTGAACAACCAATGAGTCACAGAGGAAATTAAAGAAGAAATTAGATGGTTTCTACAATTAAACAACAATGACAATACAACATACCAGAATTTATGGAACACAATAAAAACAGGTGGGAACAAGCTGCTCTGGAGTACTATTGCAGAGTATGGTCACTGTAGATGACAATTATGTATTGTACATTTCAAAAAGCAGGAAGAAACAATTTTGAAAATATTTATCCCAAAGAATTGATAAATGCTTGAAGAGATAAATATATTTAAACTGATTGAAACATTGCACAATGTATATATGCCTCAGACATTACATGGTACCCCATTAATACTAGCTTTTGTTTTTGTTCATCAGTTAAAAAATTTAAAAATTTGTGTACAGTGCACCTGCATTTGTACATATTTTTTGTACTGTCTGACTGTTTTTTGTATTTAATTTATGCTAACTTTGTAAAATGAATTTGAAAGTTTTCTTTCCAGAATCTCTGTGTTCTTGTCTGAGATATATAATATATATTATATAATATATATAATATATATAAGATATATAATATATATAATCAGATCTGTTAATTGAAAATTTTGTAAATTTGGCCTATAACAATCGTTTTACCTAATATCCACAGAGACACAGAGGCAAGAGGAAGATGTTTAAGCCTAGTACTTCTTTGATATCTTCAGTGGTTATTGTTTATTCGCATTTTCTATTTCCTCTTGAGTTTATTTTATTTAGTGTATCAAAACAGTCTAACTATGGTGCCAAATAATCTTCTAATCCCAATGGTTAACCCAATAAGAGTATATTTTTCATTTATGTTATAGTCCAATGTGATGAGGCAGTGGGATAAATATACCATGTCTTTGGTTATGTGATTCTAATAGTGCTTATTGGCACATTTTCTATCCATTTATCTGCCCTGTTAGAGGCTTATTTTGTTAATTTGTTTCATAAAACTAGTTTTTTATTTTGTTGAATCTATTGTTTAATTTCTATTTTCTAAATTTCTATGCTGTCTCTGATAATTTCCCTTCTATTTTCTTAGGTTTGTGTTAATATTCATTTTTTAGTTTTTTGGACTATATTACTGACTTTGAATTCTCGATGTTTCAAAAAGGTCTCATTTTTTTGTGAATTCCATCATACCCTCTTACCCATGTGTACCACTAGTAATACTAAAGAAAGCTCCTGTACTTACACAACAGGATTTACCCTTGTCTACCACAAGGTAGTTGTGGAGTTGGGTAATTTGTGGTAACAATAATGGTAAGAGACATGTGGTTCCCAGACAAACACAGTGTATTCAAATCCATGAATTTATCAGTGTAAATAGCTAAAGTAATAAAAGTAAACCAGAAATTAGAAGTAACTCAAACTATACAATCTTAATTATATCACACAATTCCATTACTTTACTCAATAATAGCATTACACAAGGTATTCAGTTAGGAAACATTATTTCTTCTTGTTCTATATTAACATAAAATAATTGCACATCTGTATCTCAATTATATCTCAGTTCTTTGGTCTTCACTTAGGTTGTGCATATAATATGTCCACATCCACATTTAGAAGAAGAGTTTAAACTCTTCTTCATTCAAAAACAATACAAGCATAACTCTAATAGTTTAGAAATATATAGCAAATGTGCTGAATCATTAAGTAGAAAAGAAGAAAGGGCTTTGAAAGATTTAGTATCAAAGTATAATTAGAAAGAATTCATGGAGAAGAGGAACTGGAAAATAAGAATGTATATGTTGGCAAGGAGTACATAAGAATGAATTCCTAGTTTGATGTTGAGGGTGCTTTATGAAAACTTTGGGAGTAGAAGTCAGGGTGCTATTCACATTAGCTTTTATCCACAGTGGTCCTGGCTCTTACAAGATGCTCTATGATGTATGTTTAGTAAAAAGATTAGTACTGAGAAGAGCGAAGCATTTGTGTGTTCAATATATATCTTTAGGACATTGACATTGTAGAATCTGAGGGAGTTAAACATGTTAGGCCTAAAAAAGAATGTAAGATAATAGATTTCGTTTCTTATTTCACAAGTGATAAAACTGCATTTCCTAAATGCAAAAGGTGCTTTTTGTGGTACTTTCAATATATCAATTAAAAGTAGTATTTATAGAGGATTTCAAGTTTGGGTCATTTTGTCATCATGATAATCTTGTGTACATCTAGATTTTCTGCATTTTAGAAAGTTTACTCAAGATCAAGAGTTGGCAAATGACGATCCACAGGCCAAAACCTACTGGACGTGTGCTTTGCAAAACAAAGCTTTACTAGAATACATGTGTGCCTGTACACATTGTCTATGGCTGCTTTCACACTAGGCAGTGATAGTGACAGAGTCTCTACTATCTACAGAGACTAAAATATTTACTATCTGGTCCTTTACATAAAAACTTGCTGATCTCAGTTCCAGGTGGTTTTATTATCTAAGGACTTTTTTCTAATTTACAGTGGATGGAGAGGGTTTATATTTCTTGTCTAGAGCTAAAATTATCTTGACAATTGATCATTATTTAAGGTTTGGTACTATGTGTTAATTTTGGGACATAAGGTCAATGATACAAAACCCTAAAGAAGCTATTAGGAAGGAGAATTCTTTCATGGATGGGGCTTGTGGGCTATTTTCTGGATGAGAGGTGGATGTTGGGAAACGGGCTGTACCAGTAAAACTCATTATGAAAGTAATTTCCAGAAATCTTGTAACGTTTAGAGCTCATTTCCTCAAGAGCTGCATTGCTTCAGTGCATCTTTAGTAGCTGCTCATTCAGCCAGATCACCCCTTTGAAAGTCAATGGAATTTGCCCTTCTTCACACACCCCTCAGCAGCAAGGAGGTGGAGCTTGTTTGGGGTGAGGGTTGCCTGGAAGCTTACTTGTAACCTACTGGCTGAAAAGAGGACAGGAAGCTCAAGATCACAGTCAGTTCAAATGCCACCTCATTAGTAGCAATTAGCACTCAGTGATGCCTGGGAGATTATCCCCATAAAGCAGGTCAAATCAATTACTGCCTGTGTCTTAGACAAAAGAGGAGACCACTGCAGATCATTCTGTTTAGTTTCCATGCCTAAGACCAGGACAGATTTGATTATACTACTTTAAAAGCTTTCCCTCAGAGAAGGGTTTCCCTGTTTTCTTATGCTTTGTGTGCACAAAAATATATAGCTTCTGTCACCCAAAGGCCCTTTAGTGTCTTCGAGGTTTTGCTTGCAGGAGAACTTGTGCAAACTTCAAGGATGCTGGAAATTTTGTGACTTTGTGAATGGATGCAGGGGCCTGGAGGGCTTTTCTCATGGTGAGAGAGATTGAAAGAGAATGAGGTTCACGCATGACTTGAATACTAATTCTTCTCTACTACAAATATAACGCAGCTTTAAAGAAAACCACAGGATTGATTGTGTCCTTGCTAATGGCTAAGATGGTGACAAAATTTTTGTCTTTTTAGGAGGTGATGGAGAAGGGTCAGCCAGATTGTTTTATGAGCTTCTGGGGTAAAAAAGAAATGTAAGCACTGGACAGGGCCCTGGTGTGGATTCTCAGCAGCTGGTGAATGTGCCCAGAGGCATTTTCTGTCGTGCACTGCAGGACCCCATAGAATAGCAGAGCTAATTCGTTGGGAAAGAGCTGGCAGTCTTTGCTTTTTAAGCAGTATTGTGTACAATAACAGTTTGGATAATTTTCACTTGGTGTTCAAAATAAGATGTCCTCAATTAATACCACTTTGCAATTATATGGTTCATTTTATCTGATGCAAAACACACTTTCCAAGTGCCAAGCTCTGTTTCCTGGAATGTGGCTCTGCCCTAGATAATATAAAGCTCCTCTTCACCTGCCTTCTGTACCAAAAGAGAAAACTCCCCAGCATCTCACCAAAGCACCTCTCAGAGGCCACACTGGGTATCATTAGAGAGTAGACTGCAGCACGGGAGTAAACTCTAGGGCAGGAATGCCCCTCTGGTGTGGCTGGGGTTCTGCATCTGTCTTCTCATTCCCCTTTCACCAAGTCCTCTCCAAAGAATATATGATCCCAGAAGAATCCAATGTTCCTCCTATGCTAACCAAGCTTTGTAAGTCCCTTCTGGTCCAGATCACTGTCCCTAAGTCTCTTCCATACTGAAATCCATTGGCAAAATCATTGGGTGGTATTTCTTACAACATCTGAAACCACCTGCATGACAATTTCTGAAGGTGTTTGTCAAAAAGTAGATGACCAGTCCCCTCAAAATCCCAATGAAAGGGATTCTTAGGGTGAGCTGTTCACATAATTCTTACATCTACTGAAGTCGGTGAAGTTCTTGTTTGGTTTCTTAATGCCATGATGTTTCACTTATAGCTAGTAATACTGAGTTCTGAGACTTTATATATGTTGTGTATGATCCCCTAAGTCACAGTTTTCCCATCAAATCCTGCTGTTAAGCATTAAGCTTTCTCTGACTCAATCTTTTCTTTTTGGTCAGTGTTTCCAGCATAAAGGAGTCAAGAGACCAGAGTGGTTCTTAAGGCTATTGGTTCAGTCATATAGGTTTCCATAGCAAGGAGAACAGCAATTGAGAAAGGCAAGTTATAGAGAAAGGGGCTCAGATTTGTGATCAGATATCCATCAGTTAAGTCAAGACGTCAGCATTCAGATGTGTGGAAACAAAATGACTGAGGTTTTCAGCATATCTCTCTAAATGGAGATTTCACAAAGTGGTCAGAGCTAGATGCACTTCACCAGTCACATCTGGACAGGGCCCTGTGTTCACCTTTAACAGCTCCTGACAAATTCAGTACATGTATTGTTACCTGCTATCCACGCAGCCTTTCATCCATTCACTCACCACATGTCCTACTGTGTTCTAGGCACAGAGCTCTGAGATAAGGACTCAAAGGTGAAGAGACAGAGTTCTAGTACTTCTAGTTAGTACTACTTCTAGTAGTTCTAGTTCTAGTACTCTAGTTCTAGGACATCTACAGAGAGTAACTGGCTATATGAGGAAACAAGGAAATTTGCAGCTGGCTCCATCAACACCTTTGATTTCTTTCACTACTGCCATTTCCAAGTGTATTCCCAGTATGGATTTCATGCTCAAACAGAACAGCCTCATATTCATGAGACCTTGAACCCAGACCTTTCTGCCTTAGACTTTGATATCTTTATCAGGTGCATCCCTAATTGTCTCTCACCTAGTTCCTAGCTTCATACTGGCATTTGGTCTCTCCCCCTGCTTTTTTCTTTATGACAGATTTAGAACCTGCTTGCCATTTTTACTCTGGGTGTACTTTTCAATACTTCCTTCTTTTAAAAATTTCTTCTCTCCTTGAACATATGTGAACTTTGTCAGGTCAACTCAACCCCCTGGGTTACCATTTTTATTTGCTTTCTCCATTCTGTATAGTGGCCATTAGGGTGGAAAAGTTATGAAAATGTATTGGCTAGGACTGCTCCACATCCATGCTATGTGGCCTGTGCTTGGCCTTGGCAATAGTTCGCTGTTCTTGTATTTATCTTTCCTTTCTTGTTTTTGTGGACATTTTCTCCACTTCTGAAGGTCTCAGTATCTATCATTCCTGTCTCCCTCAATCTAAGCAGATGAGGTTGTCCCATACGTTCTGTAGAATACCAAGAATAGACAGCTAAATTTTCTAATTCTCTTTTTTCTAGGTCACTATAGCCCTCTCACTGCTTTAAATTTGTATTTTCAGTTAACTTTTCTGTTCTAGGAACTCATCTGAGCACCTCATTTGGGGAAACTGTGTGAACATCTAGAAGTTTGAGAACTTGTTTTAATCTCATCCTACGTCCCACTGTGAACCTCTTCCCCTCTGGGTTGGTGTCTTTTTGTGAATAATGGATATTAATAATTTTTGCTAAATGAGGAAATAGAGTTTATTTATTTAGTGATGAATATTTATTGGGAACTTACTGTGTCCTAGGTCCTGGAGATACAGCAGTAAATAAGTCATAACATCTCTTGCCCTCATAGACTTTCTCTTCTAGTGGAGGAGTCAGACTATAAAGAGATACACATGAAATATAGACTAGAATAGCAAATGATGATGGAATGATTTGAAGAAAAGTAAAACAGGGAAAGGGTGTTGAGAAGGACTTGGACACTACTTTAGATGGAAGAGAATCAAGAAAGACCTCTTTTGTAGTGGTAATATTTGAGCTAAGGCTTGAATAAAGTAGATGAGTGAGATATTTCAATATCTATAAAAGGAGGAATTCAGGTAGAGGGAAAAGCAAGTATGTGGTGGTTTTAAAATATGTCCACAAAAAAAGAACAACAAAATGGAAACAAAATATGTCTAGAAATTCTCTGATAACCATCCTTCAAGAGATGAAGCATACTTCCCATCTCTTGAGTGTGGCCGACCTAGTGATTCACTTCTTACAAGGAGTATTTTCATGGCAGAAGTGATGGTGTGCCCTTTCTGAGACTAGGTCATAAATGACATTGCAGTTTCTTCTGTGATTTCTCTCTTGGCTCATTCACCAGGGAGAAAGCCAGCTGCCATGTTCTAAGGACACTCAACCTGCCTAATGGTAATGTCTCCTATTTTCATCTGGTTTGACTTGAAACAAACTGGAGTTATTCAATCCTTTCAAACTCCACTTGGTTGGTATCTCTTGTATTGAGCCCAATTCAGTGTGTGAAATAAAACCACCCAAAATCAAAAGTCCTTTCAAAGCTAAGGAGATAAATCTATGTGGTGCTGGCAGAGTCTGAATTGAAGGGCAAGCAAATAGCAGCAAGGGATTATAAATCCTTGCTTGCTTCAACTATAAACCAATCTGTCCACAGTGAGAAAGCATTTAATAAAGGGTTTCATTGTACTGGTGGAAATGGAAAACTATACTCCATGAGTGAATGGTCTGTCAGCAACAGACTGGAACCAGCAGCGTGGATGCTTTTTAATGGCTTTTAAAAAATCAATAAATTTGCTTTTTAAAATTAAATTGCTATAAGTGGGAAGGATATTTAATTACAGCTTCTATACTTTCATAAAATATTCC
This sequence comes from Heterocephalus glaber, assembly GCF_000247695.1. Next base: position 944,557 of record NW_004624944.1, on the reverse strand, counting down.
CCATGAAGAACTAGAATAATCAGATTTGGATTCTTCCCAGCAACTATACATATACATATATATTGTTTTCATCGTGTTAGTGGACTTAATTCTGTGTTTTTAAAGTCGCATACAAATAAAAATCAGTGGGGGAAAAAGCAACAAAATGGAAGCCTATCTAGATTGTATCTGTGACATCATGGATTTGGATGGAAAGGATGAAGAAAAAAATCAAAATTTCAACTAGCAGACACAGCACAACTAATTCCTATTATCAGCAGGAACAGGAGAGAATTGGACAATGTCCAATTTTGAGAAAGCACCTAGAGATTTTCAATACATTGGTGAGAGCAGTGGGTGTTTTCTGGAATAGAATACTAGCATGGTGGTTCTAAAAATATCCTGAAATCCAATGGAAATAATCTCTTCAGTAATTCTGTTTTAACTAGATTCTTTTCCTGTTTATTTCTTATTTGTGCTGCTTTCCTTTGATTTTTCTCATCCTCTTGCTGTCCTGGGTGCTCTCGCACATTAGCACAGGCGGTGACACTCAGTGGTACTGACAGGCTGCCAGGCAGATGCTGCCTCTCTCCCCTGGAGCCCAGTCTCCACCAGTCCTGGCTCTGATTCATGATCTAGAAAATCCTCTCTGCTCAGGTAGGATAGAGTTTACCCTGTGCAGATGTTACCACAGCGGAAAGACCTCTCACATTCCCAATTCCTGCCAATCATTCTCTGGAGCTATAGACTTTAAGGTAAAATAGTATAAAACCTTCACATTTGAAAAATCCCTTCTTTATCCCACACATGAGCAAGATCAATGAAAAAGTCACCTCGTCGTGCCATAGACCATGAAACAGCAGTCATGGTGGGAAGCCATCCTTTCTTTGATGGCTATACAAAGTGATGTGACTCTGGGGTGTGTGGTGTGAGAAGCCCAGGGATCTAACTCTGATTCCACATGGTCAGTAATAACTTGAGACACATTTTAGCTAAAATCAAACGATGTTGTAGGTGAACTGAAGAATATGGATTGAGTGCCTATGTATATCTACATCTACATCTATATGCAGCATCAATCAGAAATGGCCTGTGAGATATGACAGCTAATTTGTCCCTGTCTTAGCACTGTTCATTTCAGAAAATGTACTTCATCTCACAAAAGGCAGGGCCAATTCTCTTATCTCATTTTACTATTTTAGGGCCAGTCTTTCCAGCCTTAAAGGCCATAAGCAAGCTCACAGGAAAGACACTAAGATGAACAGATCGTGAAAGGAGTCATAGAAAGAATACTCATAGGAATGAAGCCCCCAGCTTGCAAAAGAGCAACCATATAACCATAAAACAATAAGGGGAGGGCTTGTTTTTCTCATTGCACAAATAGAAAAGCGAAGTTGTTTGAATGACACTAAAGGATCATTCCATGTAATGGGGTCCTCCTCTGGGTGTGTCTACGCTTGGCAGCAGGAGGAGGGTTCTGTTTGTCAGCAAAGCCAGCCACTCTCAGCAAATGGTCACAAGAGGCTTGGCCTGCCCTTATATTTCCTTCTGTCTTCAACTATGCATAGCCCAACTCCCCCACAGTTTTTTCATATTGGTGCTGAATTGGAAATAATCTTTTATGTATATTTCATTAGTACATAATGTTTACATTTCTTGTCTGGAGTTGGTACATGTACACAATACATCTTAAATCTTTTCTCTCTCCTTTCTCTCTCTTCCTTCTCCCTCCCTTCATTTCTTGATTCCCTTCCTAATTAAGAAATATCTACTTCTCTACTTCCTATTATCTATCTTTTATGTTGCTCCTTATTTATAATTTAGGTTTGTCCTATAAGAGAAACAATGTAATACTTAAGTTTGTGTGTCTGATTCATTTCACTTAACATAATAATCTGCAGGTGCATCCATTTTCCTACAAATGACCCAAATTGATCCTTTTTATGGTAAAGTAGTACTCTGTTTTGTGAAAATACATTTTCTATATCTATTTGCCTGTTGATGGACATTTAGGCTGCTTCCATGATTTAGCTATTATAAGTTGTGCTGCTATAAACATGGGTGTGCATACATCTCTGTAATATGATGCCTTTAACTCTTTCAAGAGGACATCTAGAAGGGATATAACTAGGTCAAATGGAATTTTTAGTTTTAGATTTTGAGGAATCTCCAGATTTCTGTAGTGGTTGTTTTTAAGTAATCATTATTTATAACATACAAGAGGATTTTTTTGTAATGAGAATTGTAGTTTCTTTCCTGGAACTTCTCTATCAATCTCTCCTAGATGATTCCCAAAGAGAGAAGAAAAAAACTCCTCTTTACCTGGTAACTCTCCCAAAGAGTGAGGGGCCACCAGCACTGGCCAATTGCTCTTGAAACTTGTAAAACCCTGGATTCTACAGTCTCCTGAAGAAGAGATAGGCTGGACTTTCCCTCACAGAAAACTTGGCAACTTATCAATTATCATTGATCAAGTGGAAAGGAAGGAGCACACCTTCCCAAAGCACAGGATGATGGAAGCAAATCCAGTTCCCACAGAGATTTCTTTTTCTAATTAATGAAAGAGAACACACATTCAGGAATAGGATCACACTCCCAAAAGCCATAGGAGAAGGAAATATAAAGTGTATTGGCCCTTCCAAGAAATTGTACGTGACAAAATTTTGAATGTGCCATCTGACACAAATAATTTTAGATGCTTTGTGATTCTGCAGTAAGTAATTGACTCCGTAGTCAAGTGCCATGGCCAAAATATGTGCTCTCTCCTTCTTCCTGGTACCTAGGTCAAACATACACCAGCGGTGGCTAGGGTGACCATTTTTTTCTGGCTTGCCCAGAGCCTTTCTGCCTTTACCATTGAAAGTATTACATTTCAGGAACTCCCTTAGCTTCTGCAAACCTCTTAGTCCTGGGTGAACTGGGATGGTTGATACTCCTACTTGGCTGCACAAGACTTCCCCGGGGAACTCTGAAAAATCTCGATGCTCAGGGCACATGCCAGATTATCTACATCAGAAACTCTGGGGATGTCACCCATGTGACCCAAATGTCAACCAAGGTTGAGGATGAGAAGCTGAGAGCTCATACAAAGTTCTCTGTGCTGAAGCCAGAGCCTTCAAAGGCCAAATGACACAAATATGTTTATCTTTTGTCTCCTGTTTGTGATGAATGATGCCTAGATTAAGTAGATTAAATGTATAAGAATCATTTTCTTGGTTCTCAATATTGAAGATCATTTTGTTTCACAAAACCAACCCTTGGAGGAACATTATTAGACTGTAAACAATGGGTAGGTAGCTCTCAAACAGCAAGTAAAATTTGTACATAACTTTAGGATTCTACCCTCCATTCTTGGCTATTGCAGAGCACTGAGATGGGAGACTAGAAGTGTCTATCTGGTCACTTTGTGTACTGGTCACTATTCATTGGAATCTCAGCAGCTTACTGTCTACCTCCATCTTCAGGGCTGTTACCAGCGACAGATGTCATTCACCCCACGTAGGTCATTATTTTTCATTATTCACCTTTACTTATGATGAAAAACCTTCGAAAGAATATAATAATAGAATTGTTCTCAGTATCAAGAAGGAGAACGGGTATGTGGGTATCCTCAGCAGCTCTACACCCCTTTCCTCTCTTGAATTTTAATGACGGCCAGATAGATCTTTAGGGCTAGAGGTAATTTGAAAACCTCATTCACCCTGAAGGGCTATGAAGCTCATGAGTTGTTCCAAGAACTTCTGCATGTAGAGGGCCATGTTTTCCACTTATTTGTACATAGTTGAGTCCCTTTATGCCAGGCATCATGCCAACAACTGTGAATATGGTGGTGAACAAGGCATCATGTGGCCCTTTACTTCATGGAAGTGACACATTGCTGGCAGAAAGTTTGGCCCTTTAATATAATCATGATGATTTTTATTTAAGCACATTCCTATGTCACATAATGATGTTTCGGTCAATAGTGGACCACATTTATGACTATGTTCTCATAAGATAATATTGCATAGTGACATTTTAGCAGACTTAAGAATACTCTCATAGTCACAGAATGACAATATCATCTAATGATGTGTTTCTCAGAATGTACCCCCCTTGGCAAATGACACATGACTGTATGCTTGCTTGTATGCACATGCACAACCATTTGAATATTTAACTTGTAAGCTCAATATTTACTGAAAGCTTATTATAAATCAGGCGCTACTTGAACAGAAATGGTGAAATTGCTTCTAAGACAAGGAACGTCTTATTTTAAAAATTACTACCAACACCTTTGCTTCTTGTTCCTTTCTTTCTCTGTCACTCTGGCATTTAATTGAGCCTGTAGGAAAAAGAATCATAGAGGCCTCTGCTTATATTTGTTTTCACAGGAGCCTTAGGCATTAAACACTCTGGGTACACTCTGGGCAGCCGGACTCAAGAGATGTTTGATAAGCTCCGAGGGAAACACATCTTAGCAGGCTCCACATGGGGAAAACAAGAGACACCAAATCAAGCCTCTGTGGAATGCTGTAGCACGTCAAGGGCTGGCTGCTCCCCATTGTCCTGGTGATGCTCCAGCCACACAGAGTCGTGCTTTCAAGAGTCACTCACATTTATCGCTTAGGAGGATTGTTGCCTGGAATTGCAAGGCTCTCCCTACTTGACAAAATTGCATAAATTGCATTTTTATTTTTTCCTCTGTATTGTTTGTTTTTCTTAATCTTTGAGAGGCTGAAGTTTTACCAAATACATTTTTATGTGTTGTAGCTGTTTTTAACTGTCAGCATTGATGTTATCCAACATTGCAGTACTTATGATAGATTATATTGTTATAAAGGATAAAATTCCTAATAAAATAGAAGTCATTTTGGAGAAGTGTATAAATGTTTAGGCCACTTTATATTCCTCACAGTTTCATCTGGCTATCTGTCTTTAGCTATCAGTTGATTGATCAACCATTTATCAATCTCATTCATCTCTTTTAGCATATATATCTTTATGCTTATTATAAACAGGTATTGTGTAGGGTTACAGTAGTTACAAAGGGTTATTAGAGTTACAAAGATTAATAACCTCCTCCCCTATTCTTCCTGTTATTTAGTCCAGTCTTTGATCTAGTAATTATCGGATCTACTTTAGAGATAATGGCTTGAAGGTAGTTTCTGGCACAGAAAATGCATAATAACAGGTGATGATAATTCAAGTGCTGTATTCCTAATGTAAACAAATGCACTGGCACCTGAAACAACACTATGAGTCCCCCTGGATAGGGATGATCAATCCAACCATAATTACTAATTAGCTGCTTTGTACAAGGCCCTCTCCAAGTGTAGTGCAGAGGATACATAAATAGTATTCTTTCCTACTTCTAAAAATGCCTAAGATCCAGTTGTAGAAGGTACAGTTCGTTTGAAGGATATAGAGGGGAGGTATGTAGGGTCTTAGAAGCTGGCTAGGAGATTGATAGGTGCAGAGGAACTGGCAGCATATCATTCTAACTTGAGCATATCGTTGCCATGGGAAAGACTGAGAACCAGAGCTTCCCCTGGCTCTGTGGCTGACATTGTAATGGCTGTCATTACACCACACTGTCTATGTAAGAAGTTGCTAAACTTCTGTAAAATGCCAGGGAGTCCATATTTCCAGCATTGTGAGCTATGCAATCTCTGTTGCAACTATCCAATTCTGCTATTTTAGTGAAAGCAGCCATAGACAATCCATAAATGAATGGGCATGGCTGCATGCCAATAACATTCTTTTTACAAAACACAGTATTTACAGGTGGCAAGTTGTATTTGGTCTGTGCATTGTCATTTGGTAACTCCTCTATTTTACAAAAATGATGTTTAATTGCCCCTTTTTTGGTATTCAATGGTGGTGAGGCAGTCATTTTCAAATGAGCAAACTGAACTACAGAAACAAACTAGTCCATATAAATCTATTTACAAGATGAACGTTAGACAGCAAATCATGGATGAAAGAAAAATCATAGGTGGGCTTGTCTTTAATTCCTCTGTCCCTTTGCTTGGTTCTAACTCCATCTTAGCAAACTCATTTTCAGGGTTTATACATTCTGAGTTCAGGGAATGGGTAGAAGATGTCTGATTTGTACATGTTCTTTCTGACTCTTCTCTTTCAGTCTGACTAGGTTGGGTGAGATGTTTCAAATTTCATCCTTGCAGCATATACTACTGTAAACATGTAAATTCTTGTTCTTTAATTCCAAGCATTTCCTCAGAAGTCACAATCTATGTTATGCACAGCGACAAAGCCCATTCTTTCATGTAGTGCCTAAATAAGACATTATTAATGAATATGTAGGTAGATTATATTAGGGAGTGTACAATGCCTTCAAATTCAGCATTCTGGTTCCCACACAACAGTTGGATTCATCCATCTTTATGGAAAACAAGGCACAATAATATTTTATGATTCCTAAGCCTGTAGCAGACAATACCTCTTTCACACACAGGAGACAGAAACCACAACAGTGATATCAACAGTGAGAACTTAATATAAACAATATACCTAGGCATCTTAATACTAAAAAAGAAAAAAAGAAACAGTAAAATAACATAGAGGTAGCACCTACAGGAGGCACTATCATATCTAGAGCTTGCCGAAAACGGTTGACGTTACTAAAATATAGCAGTCTGGAAGAGCAGGCCCCTCTGGGGAGGTGGCAGTGCTTGGCCTGTGTTGGTATTTCTAAACTTGAAGAAAGGGCCCATGGTGCTAGGACCGAGACCTCGAAGAACTTTGCTAGTGAGTAATGGTATCTCTGAGGGCATACTACTGTCCACTGGTTCTGAGAATGCTAGCAAAAATTTCAAATTGGAACCAATTGCTCCTGGAATGGGTTGCCACTACTGGGGCAAAGAAGTAGAGGTAGGGTAATGGTGACCAGAGTGAAAACAAACAGGGAAGGGTAAATGCTTTTTTCCTCCTCCAGACTCACAATGCTCCTCTAGTGTTCCCTATTGTCAGTCTACTGAAGAGCAGCTGGCAAAGCAGAAATGTCATGTGCAGAGTCCTCTTATCAATGCCACAAAAGGGAGTATGGGGGAGCGGGTTTGAAACTGAGTCAAGGGTTTAACAATGAGCACACAATTTAAGAACATGCTTCTGGAAAGTTACATGTGAATAAAAGTTTATTAAATAGAATCTTCCCCATAAGTGGTAAGAATAATTTCAAGCATTGGATTTTCTACATTTCTGAGAAAAGCTGCAAATATTTGATTGCTGAACATTTTAAGTTTTTCAAACTAGGGGTTGGCAAACTTTTTCTGTAAAGAGCCTAGATGGTGAATATTTTTACACTGCTCAACTCTGCCACCAGTGCTCAACTCCATAGTTGTTCCATCTACTACTCAATTCTGCCATTCCTGCGTGAAAGCAGCCATAGACGATATTATGAGCCTGATTATGTTGCAATAGGACATCTTCACAAAACAATTGGCAGGTCAGATTGGGCACACAGAGCATAGTTTGCCATCCCTTGCTCTGCAGTGCAGTGGTTCTCAACCTTGGATGCACATTTATGTTAATCCTGCAAAGCTTTAAAAATACTGGTGGCCAATTCCAGTGTCCAGAGATTGGTATTCAATTGGTTTGATTTGGGGCCTGGATATCAGTATATTTTAAAAACTCCCTAGGTGACTCCAATGTGTTGCCAGGGTTCAGAATCACTGCTTTGAATTCCTTCTAATCCTTTAATCAAGTGATCAATCATCAATAACTCTGAAATGCACTGAGATTCACTATTTGAAAGAACCCAGAGATAAATTATTTCATGATAAGTTTTTAGCAACCAGAAATATCATTTCCTTATTTATCTTTCATAAACTCAGGTTTTCATATATCGTTTTTTGAAAAGTAGGAAGTGAGTGAACATATGAAAATAAGGTCCTAAAAAAAAAGAAAAGAAGGTCCTTATGCTTTTGTTGAGTTGGTATAACATGTTCTACAACAAGACACTGGTGTCATATTCATTTTTGTGTGTCCAACATTAGTATACCTCTAGCATGGAGGGATGATCAATAAATATTTGGAAGGAATAAATGAACAAGTGAATAAATCAAAGAAAGAAAGAATTACTTAGAAATCTTCAGTATCATTCATTTGAGATTAGTTCAAGGTTGAAATGACTTCTACTGTATGGCTACCATTGATAATTTGTCATCAATCTAATAAACCTATATTTCTGTATGTGGATTAATTTCTTGGGGGACACTGGTTAAAGCAAATTATATGATACCCTTAAGTCAGGGTAAGACCCAAGGACGATTTTCTTAGGTCTTATTTGTAAAGTTCTCACTCTTTTTATTTACAGTCACATAGTAGAGTCCTCAAAAAGCCAACAGTGCTTTGTCTGGTACTATAGTTTCCATGGCAACTATGTTTATGGTATCACTGGTGTTATTAGTAGGGGAAACTAGGGAAATATAAACACTAAAGACAATAGTATTGTGTTTCCCTTTGTCTTACTAGACTGCCCCAGCACCAAGACTAATGGCTTGGGTATAATGGAGAATAGCACCTGTGACTGCAGTGGGGACCACACCTGGATTTCATTATAGAAAAATCAGCGCCACCAAAGCTTTATAAGCCAAGGCCTCCCTATCACTTTATATTGAATATCTTAATTAAAACAAGATCTTTTTTTAAGAAATGTTCAGCTATTAAGTTCTACTTTTGAATAATAAGGTTTTAAAATATTTTGGAATACTTCGGAGATATTAAAATTGAATTTAAAAAGGGAAAGAAGCCACTGTAAATTATTGTATTTTCCCTATTATAACAATTCTGAAGATTTTCTCAGGGCACAGAACAGCTGACAAATAACGTTAGTTTTGGTTAATATTGTGTATTTTACACACATGTATATTTGCACATGTATATTTGAAGTCAGGCGGGTCAGTACGTAAACACCTTTTTTTTTTTGGTACCAGGGATCAAACTTGGGACCTTGCACTTGCGAGACAGGCAGCAGAACCACTGAGCTAAATACCTGGCCCCACATAAACACTTTTTTAAAACATTCTCCCATGGATCTCCAGGCCCACAGTTTCTAAGCCAATCCCACATTACTTGGAAAGATCAAAGATGTACAGCTGATCACCTAGCTACTCATCTGTTTACAGGTTCTCATCCTTGATTAAATAGTACAAACTTTTGGATGGTATCTGTTCATGGAGTCTTTGCTGGACCTGTCAAAACATACTCAGCTCTTCTGGACCATCATTTGCTGCATGCTTGCCTAGGCGGCATCTATTATTTTGTCTATTTTCACCACACGCAGGCTATTACACTCTACTCTGCAGATCTTGTATATTTTCTCAGCACCTTTTGTACCACAGAGAATAGAAGTCATTCCAGGCACCTGCCTTTTTCAGCCTTTTTTTTTTTATGTTGCAGTTTCCTGGACTATGTTTGATCATGTCCAAGATATGAGAAACCACAAATAATTTACAAGAGTCATATTTATAGGGAAAAGTGCTTTTGATCAAATAATCCAGGTATTTGTAAATGACTTCAGAATTCTTAGGTCTTGTCAAGTCACGTTACTTGCAAAATAAATAAAGGTTTTGTTAAAGTCCTTTGGAAAGCAGCAAAAGTCTCCTCTTGAAAGAGACACATAGCTCAATTCCAATCCAAAGCAATCAAAAACTTCATAAGAAAAAAACCTTATTGATATATTTTTCCTTCACTTTCAACTGCTATAAGCAGAGGCAAGGCTATCTGTTCAAACTGTGTTGTTTTCTCTTCCTGGGGAGACAGGGAGATTCATTCCCTGGCTTCTTCACAGGTGAGACAGAACCAAGTTTTGTCTTCCTGGAGGAAACTATTCAGGCCATTCCTAAACCAAGTTCTTAAGAGCATCCACCCAGTCTTCTCCAGTCTTCTGTCTCCACACCCTTCCCTTGGAGGCCATGTGCTCCAGGTGGAATAGCCACAAAATGGTAGAGACTCCATTACCGTATGCTTTGAATGACTGTAGGGAGAGAAGTCTTACTATGTTGGATTTTTAATGTGAGAAATATACCTTGGTTAAACCATTGATTTGTTTTAGGGGGGTGAGAGTAACCAAAGAATAGCCACCCAACCAATACATCTCATTTTTACTTTTTCCTTGTATTTTCTCTAAGATATAATTGAGAAAACAGTACACAGTTTGGTGTAGAACTGCTTGTTGAAGACAAATCTTTTACCATAACAGGAGTAAATTATAATAATCTGTTAAACATGCCTGTTCTGTTTTATTATGTTTATAGTATCTCAAGAGTAAATGGATAATTGACTTATTTTATGCATTATACATCTTACAAACACAAGTTATCACAAAGGAAAGATATAACTAATTGTTCCATGTATGTTTCTATATTATCCATAGTATCATTTGGTCCTGGGATAGAAGTTATCACAATATTAATCACACTTGGGATAGTAGTTATCACAATATTAACCACACTTGTCTCCTTGAAACACTTTTTCATTTAGACTCTAGGACACTACATTCTTCTGATTTTTCCTCAATCTCAACAGTCACTAATTCTAAGTCTCTTTTCCTGATTTCTTCTCATCTCTTTAAATTCTGAAGTTTGATTGTTCCGGGACTCAGTCCTTGGATCTGTTCTATGTAAGATTCTTGAACTTTTCATTTACTCTCATAGTTATAAACACCATGAGCTCAATCATATATGTCAATAACCTCAAATTCATATCTTCCTTTGGGTTTCTCCCTTGAACTCCAGATTTTTTATCCAGTTGACTTCTTGACGTCTCTATTTGGATACTAACACATGTCAACCTTAACATAAGCAAAACTAAATTCATGATCTTTCCATGGAAACCTCTTTCTCCTACAGTCTTTTTTTTTTCTTGCCCAGTAGTCGACAATTCCATTTTCTAGTTACTCAGGCTTAAATTCTTGGAGTCATCTTTGGCTCCTGTCTCTCATCTCACACATTCAATCTGTCAGCAAATTTGGAAGCCAGCTACTTATATCCCCACTGCTTTCACAGTATTCTCTGTTTGGATTATTGCCTTCTAACAGCACTACCACAATCTATTTTCAATACAGAAGCTAGAGTAATCTTGTTAAAATGTAAGTCAGGTCATGTCATTTGCCTGTTTAAAACCTTCTACTGGCCTCCTATCACACCACAGTAAAGCTCAGTCCTTAAAATGGTGCACAAAACCCAGTAGGATTGATTCTTTATTGCCTCTATAACCTTCTTTGCTATGGCTCTTCCCAAAATTCAAGTCAAGTCACACTTGCCTTCTTCCTATTCTTTGAACAAGCCAGGCATCCTCCCAACTCGGGGCCTTGAGAGAGAAGGCCTGCTGTTCCCCCTGCCTCTTTTCCTCAGATATCAATGTGCCCTCAGTCTCATCTCTTTTGGGAGTTTCCTCATCTGTTCCCTTGACAGTGAAACCTTTCCAGACCAGCTCATTTGAAATTAGTAACCCTCCAAAACCCAGAAGCCCTTCTTTATCTTTCTTTTTAAAAATTTTCCTCATATTACTATTCACCATCTGACACTTAAATGTTATCACTGCTTGCTTACTCTTTCTTTCACTCTCTGCTACTAAAATATAACCTGATCTTTAAGATTTTTGCCTATTTTATTTGCTGATATAGTATCAGAATCTAGAACAGGTAAGTGGCATGAAGTAAATGATAAATATTAAATGAATACATGAGTAAAAAAAGAAATTCAAGGTTTAAATTTTCCCCTAAGTGGTATTGACCTTGAACAACTTCAGACAGATGCTTAAAATATTATTTTAAGGTGATCAGTAATTCAGTGGATTCCAGTGAAATCTTGTTACTAACAGAATTTATGCTAAGGTCACAGCCTTCATTGTGTGAGAGACATTTCTGCTGATCCTGGTGAAGTTTGAAGAGATTTCTGTTCCTCATTCAGTAAAGATATAAAAAGACATATTGCTTCATATGATTATAATATCAAGAGTCTAGTCAGAAAAATAGAAACCATACTAGGTACTTCAACTGAAAATAACTTAATGCAGGACACTGATCACATAGTTATTGGAGGATAGGAAGATAAAAAAGGGAACACTGAAGTAATCCTGGGATTATAACTGAGAAAGAGGCTTGCTACTCCTGGGCTTTGGTGAATAAAATACAGATATAGGGATGATCAGAATTGTAAAGTTTGGAAAACAACTTCTGACCCAGTAATTTCACTTATAGATATATACACAAGAGAAATGGAGATCTACACAAAACCTATGTGCAAATGTTCATAGTAGCAGTAGTTATAATAGCTAAAAGTAGAAATAGCCCAAGTGTCTATCAACTGATGAACAGACAAACAAAAATAGTATATCCATATAATAGAATATATTCAGTTTCTCTTGATAACAGAAGGAAGGAACTCATTTTTTTCTCTTCTCCAGTTTTTAAATCTCTGTCTAGCCCCTCCTATTATCAGAAATTCACAAGAATCCAGACAGCAAAGGAGACCGTATCATTCTGAATTCTAGTCTCACAGCAGAGTGTGGAATGGTAGATTTGAGTTTTTAGTGGCCTAATAACTGACAGAATACAGACCTGTGGCACTTCAATACCAGGGGATACACTTTTACAGATAAATTACATTTAGGCTAAGCAACAAATATATTATTCTGCCTAGTAATATACAAATATCATTTGTATAAAAAACATGCTTCCTTCTTGTCTTCAAAAAGAAAAGACAAAGTTCCAGCTATCATGGAAGCCATCTCTGGTTGACAGCTATTCTTTCTTTTACTGGAGAAATTTTATTACTCCTTTAGTTTTTTTTCCCCAGAAAATATACCTGAAATATTCTGTAAACTAAAGATTAAATGGTGATTATAACTTTTGCAATTTCTGAGTCTAAAATTATTTCAAAGTAAAAAGAAAATATTAAATTTTGACATGAATTTCTACCATAGATGCTTACATAAAATAAGAAAAAGAGTTAATATTAGACACAAGCACACATGCGTACACATATATACATACCCGGATGGAAAGGAGGAAAATATAATTGAAGATTTCGTTTCTACGACAGAACACCTGTAACCATTCACAATGACATCACTAATATTTTCAATTTTTTTCCATTAAGCTTATTGGTATATTTTAGGTATACAATACAGTTACATTCATCATTGGGAACTTGTACCTTTACATGACGTATCTTGGTTCTTATTGTTTCCCCATTCCCTGCCCTCCCTTCACCCCCTCCACCCTTCCCTATTTACCAAGACTTTGTTTGCATTTTTTTCCTCTTCTCATATTTTTTCTTTCCCCTACCTCTCCCATTTCCCCTACTCCTTTAGACCTTTTCTTCCTATTACACAATATCAATTATACATTTTGATCCTTATTTATACTTTTAGTTTTTCAATTCAGAGAAACTATTTGGTATTTACACATGTGTGTCCTATTTATTTCACTTAAGGGTATGGCCTCAACGTGCATCTATTTAGCTATAAATATCTCTAGTTTCTCATTCTTTATGGTTGAGTAATATCCATTTTATAAAAAAAACACATCTTCTTTATCCAGTCTCCAGTAGATGGGCAATTGGCCTGTTTCCAAGTTTTAGCTATTACAAACTGGGCCGCTATAAATATGGGTGAGCATATATCACTGTGGTATGATTCTTTTAATTCTTTGGTGAAGATACCCAGCAGGGGAATAGCTGGGTCAAATGGGACTTCTAATCCTAGTTGTTTGAGATATCTCCGTATTGATTTCCACAGTGGTTGCACCAGTCTACACTCCCACCAACAATGAAAAAGGGTTCCTTTTCCCCCACAACCCTGCCAGCATTTATTCGTTGATTTCTTGATAGCAGCCATTCTTTTTGGGGTAAGGTGGAATCACAGTGTTGTTTTCATCTGCATCTCTTGAATGACCAGTGATGTTGAACATTTTTTCATATGCTTATTTGCTGCTTTTACTTCGTTGTCTGAGAAATGTCTGTTCATTTCGGATGTCCATTTTTGAACTGAGTCTTTATATTTGGGGAGTCTGATTTTTTTGAGGCCTTTATATATTGTAAATAGTAGCCCTTGTTTGGGGAAAAACTGGTAAAATTTTTTTCCCACATTGTAGGTTGTCTCTTAGCTCTGTTGGTGGTTTCTCTTGCAGTGCAGAAACTTTTTTAAAAAGATGAGATCCCAGTTGTTGATTCTTTGTGTTAGTTTCTGTGCTACTGAGGATTTGTTTATGAAGTCTTTTCCTATGCCAATGTCTTCAAGAGTTCCCCACTATCACATATAGATAGATCATCTAGACAAAAAGTCAACAAAGAAATACTAGAAGTGAACCAAGCTTTTGAACAAATGCACTTAATAGATGTCTACAGAGTGTCCCACCCCACAAAATCAGAATATACATTCTTTTCAGCTGCACATGGGTCATTCTCAAAAATAGATCACATACTAGGCATAGAACATGTTTAAGTAAATGCAAAGGAATTGAAGTTATCCCATGTATATTATCAGACCATAGTGCAATTAAAGTGGAGATCAATAGCATAAGAAACTGCAAGAACTTCACAAGCACATGGAAATTGAATAATATTCTCCTGAACAACCAATGGGTTACAGAGGAAATTAAAGAAGAAATTAGACAGTTTCTACAAGTAAATTATAGTCCCAGTACAACATACAGGAATCTATGGGACACAATGAAAGCAATTCAACGAGGGAAATTCATAGCAGTGAATGCCCACACTAGGAAAACAGAGCAAGCTCAAATAAACAACCTAATGGTGAATCTTAAGCTCCTAGAAAAAGAAGAGCAAGACAAACCTCAAAGCTTATACAAGGGAGGAAATTATAAAGATCAGAGAAGAAATCAATGCAATGGAGACTAAGAGAATGATACAAGAAATCAATGAATTGAAGAGTTGGTTTTTCGAAAGATTAAATTAAATCGATAAACCTTTAGCCAACCTTATCAAAAACAGGAAAGAAAAGGCTCAAATCCATGCAATTAAGAATGAAAAAGGTGAAGTCACAACAGATCCAGCAGAAATCCAGAGGATCATCAATACCTACTTCAAGAACCTGTACTCTAATAAAGCGGAAAACACAGAAGAAATGGACAGATTTCTAGATACATATGAATTACCAAAGTTGAATGAAGAAGATATAAAAATTCTAAACACCCCAGTTGCAATGAGTGAAATTGAAAATGTAATTAAAAATTTAACAACAAAGAAAAGCCCAGGTCCTGACAGCTTCACTGCTGAATTCTGCAAGACATTTAGAGAAGAACTATTGCCACTACTTTTTAAACTTTTCAATGAAATTGAAAGGGAAGCATTACTTCCAAATATATTCCTGGAAGCAAGTGTTACTTTGATTCCAAAACTAGGGAAAGACCCAACCAAAAAAGAGAACCACAGGCCAATCTCCCTAATGAGTGTAGTTGCAAAAATCCTCAATAAGATACTGGCAACCAGAATACAGAAAGTCATCAAGAAGATCATACATCCTAACCAAGTCAGATTTATCTCAGAGATACAAGGATGGTTCAACACATGTAAATCAATATAATACACTATATTAACAGAGTCAAGGATAAAAACCATATGATCATCTCAAATTTCTTTTTCAATAACCATTTCATATTCTTTTTTCCCTGAGGCAAATGGTTACTATTATTTTACCTGGTTGAGTAGTTCTCTCTGATTTTCTTTTTGTTATTGTTTGTTTTGAGGGGATTACCACTGACATTCGTCTTAGGCATGGAAGACGACAGAATAATCCCCAGAGAATTCCTTGGATTTCAGATGTATTCTACCCTGACCTCAATAAGTACCAACAACTCAGTTCTTTTGGTAATCTAGATCAATCATCTCAGGGAGCATAGTACTTTCCCCTTCTTTGCTTTCAAACTCAGGAGCATTAGGAATTCAAAATGGTACGTGTTAGTCTCAACCTCCAATTCAATGACTCTATGATTGTGTCGCCGAAGCAGCAGAACTTAAGTAATGGGTTTAAAAGCAAAAATACTGTTAGTAGAATATTAGGTATAATGATAAAAGGAGCCAATCCCATTTCCATCCCTTAATTTCTGGGTCCATGATTTTTGCTGATGGGAGTTAGACATCTTATCTTCTAACTGGTTATAAGTAAACTCAGTTTTCATTTCTTAGGTGATGGTGTATGTGGTTGAGATCAATGAATTCCACGAGTATGCACTCACTGCCACATATTATTTTTCCTGTGAATTGAGTTTTGGGTCAGAAACAATGTTTTGGGGGGACATCATCATGGTGAATAAAGCATTCTGTGTATGCACAGATGGTAGTGATGACAGAAACATTATTATTGGCAGAGAAAGCAAATCAACATCTAGAAAACATGCCTACTCAAGTAAAGAGAAAACACTACTCTGTCAGTGACAGAAGGAGCTGGTGTAATTAACTTGCCACTAGGTGGCTGGCTGCTCCCTTGGGAGAATGTGGCTATCCTGGAGACTTAGTGTTGGTTTCTTCTCTTAGAAGTTTAGAGACTCACAGATAGCAGTTGCTGGATCAGCCTTTGAGACAGGTACAGCTAGTATGCAGGAAGAAGGAAGTCCCTCTCTTCTCCTGCCTACTGATATTTCTTTAAATGCCTCCTCCTACTGGCAAAATCAAATAGGAAGCTAACTGCTGGGTGAGAAATGTAATTTAAGTACCAGCCATAGCTCCAGGTTCTTTAGCTCCCAGGACAATATCTTACTAATCATTCGTACTTGGTAAATGTAATGCTCTGCCTGGGAAGAAGATATTGCACTGGGCTAGGCATTCTGTTTGAATCGAGGGTATAATAGGCTTTGTTGTGAAGTCTCCATCCCACGATAGAACAGCTATGTGGGAGACTGGGAAAATCACCTGATTCTTATGAAAATTTGTTTTTCCATCCTCGAATGGAGAAAAAAGCTATCTCAGATCTTTTGTGAAAATTACATTAATTTCATGAGGTAATATCTGCTTTTACCTTATTGTTACTCAATAAGTGTTGTTTTCCATCCCCCTAATAGTTTGAATCAATGATCACTTATTTTGAGTATGGAATTACTCATTACTTTTCAGCATGCTTCTCAGTGAGAGTTTCTTTGTCTCCTTCCACTCCCAGGAGAAGCTTGGAAATGTGTGAAGACATTTTTGGTGGTTGACGCACCTGGAATGGGGGTGCTAATGGCAACTAGGGGATAAAGGTTGAGGATGCTTCTAAATATGCTACAATGCACAGCTCCTTGGAACAAAAATGTCAGGCTCCACAGAACAGTAGTGCGAAGGCTGAGAAATCTGCCCTACAGCCAGGGCCACATGATTATCTGTACACTAAAACCACTTTCTCAGATAAAACAACAAAGGGAAGTAACTGCAAGAATGGTTGAATTGTGTTAACTGACTCCTTGCCACATTGCCTTGATTTAGCTCCCAGCCTTACTCCCAAATGGGTTCATAATGGTGCTTTTAGATTATATGGCTATAGAATAGCACAAGAGCACTTGCAGAAGATAAACAGCTGCCAAGCTGGCCAGAGACCAGCCATCTTCCTGTCTAAATTTATAGCAGTCTGATTTTCTGTTTCACAGAGCAGGGGATGAGCCAGCCACATATTCTCTTCCCCAGGTTAAACAACAGTGACATCTCAGGCAGTTTCAGCAGCAGCAAGAAAGAGCTAAAATTTATGGAGTGCTCACTGTGTACCAAGTACTCTGCTAAACATTTTCCATGCATTACGGTATCTTATTTTACTTTTCTTCAGAGGTTTGACTTTTTGTTTTCTTCTCTCATATTCAGTCATCACATGATACTGAAGTGTTACCACTTTATGGTACTACAAGAATCTTCACAAGGCATGGACATTAATTCTTTAGAATGGTAAATGCTACACAGTTATTATGTTTTGTGTGTTTGTCCGTGGAAAACAAACTACCTGAAGAGAGATATAAATCATTGGCTTTCAGTTATGCAAGTATTATTTACATAAGACTAAACAAAAAATAATGACATCTCACAGTTTTCAATTTAGGAGATTATTTTGCACTTATCTTTTGGCTTCCATATTACAATAACCCCCAAACAAATAACATAACAGATCTTGCAAAAGAAAGGTTTAAGACATTGTGATTTTTATATAAGATGAAGGAATTTTCCATAAATTATCATTACTAAATCTTTGAATTTGTTAATCCATAGCACAAGACTATATCTGAGAATGGGACTCTATAGACTTCTACCTTGAGGAAATTAAATGTTAAAATTAAATTAAACCCATCTCCAAAAAAAAAAAAAACTATCTCCAAAAGAGTAGCAAGTCATGTGCTTAAGTTTGTTTTAACAATTTCCCATGTCAAAGAAATGCTTATCTTGTGCTGCAAAAAAAGCTCTGGTTTTGGAGTAAGATAGATCTTCTTTTAACCTTGAATAAGCTACCTAATTTTTTTTTATTATTCTCACTTTCTTTTTTTTTGCACTTTATTAAATTCTTTTATTGGTACATTGTAGGTATACAACACAACTACATTTCTCATTGGCAACTTGTACCTTTACATAATGCATCTTGGTTATTTTTTCCCCATTCCTAGCCCTCCCTTCACCCCCTCCACCCTTCCCTATTTACAAAGAATTTATTTCCATTTTTTCCGTTTCTCATCATTCTTCCTTTCCCTTCTTTCCTTTCCCCTGCCCCTCCCACTACCCCTACCCCTTTGGACCTTTTCTTCCTATTTTGCAGTATCGATTATTCATTCTAATCATTGGTACATTTTAGGTATACAATATAGTGACATTCATCATTGGAAATCTGCACCTTTACATAGTCTCTCTAAACTACCTAATTTTTAAGAGATTCGATAAAATGAAGATAATGAGTCTTACTTTACATAGTCTTTAGGAAGATTATACAATACAACAAAACAAAGTCATTGTGTTTAGTATATAGTTGATGCCCTGTACGTATATTTGCACTCTTCTTCTGAGGCATTAAAATGGCATTTCCCTGCGCTTAGGGCAAAAATCACCATCATGAACCCTTTTATGTGATATGTTCTTTCAAAAATGCGTAATTCCATTGTAATTGTTAGAAACATCAGACAAATTCCAACTGATGGAAATTCTAGAAAATAGCCAATCAGCATTTTGTAAAAGAATGAAGGTTGTGAATTATGGAGAAGCTGTTACAGATGGAAGAAATCAAGGAAAGATAATAACCACACACAAAGTAGAATCTTGTATGAGATACTGAGTTAGGAAAAAAAAATCACCAAGGAGAAAACTGGTGAAACTTTAAATAGGTTCTGCTGTTTAGCTAATAATGTTGTATAATAACATTCTAATGTCAATTTCCTGGTTTTGATAATTGTGCTTTGGTTAGGTAGGATGTAAACATTAGAAAATGTAGGTGAAGTAAAGAACCTCTTTTTATCATTTCTGCAACTTTTCTGTGGGCCTAAAATTAGTTTAGAGTAAAAGAAAGCAGGGACAATAATTTGTTATAGCTAAATACATCCATGACTCATGTTAATTACATTTCATGAATTGCCCAAAATAGTGCAGAAGTCCAAAAAGAAACACTTACTCTCCTTTTCATACCCATATTTCCACAATTTAGAAATATATGTCAAATCCATTAAAATAGGCATACATTTTTACTCAACTATTCCACTTCTAGAAATATACATGGAGAGAGTGATAGTTCTCTTTATATAAGAGGTGATCTATAAATATTAATTAAATAATTGAATGGATTGAAGTATATAAAAAGAGATGTCATTTATAGGATCATGTATCATAATTGAGGAAACAGTCTAAGTCAGTGTCAAGAAAGAACTGAATAAATGATGGTAGAGTCCATGCAATGGAGTAGCTTTTAACTGTTAAAAATGTTTATATGGAGGTTTATTGATGGGGAAAGATGCTCAAAATGTATTGCTAATTGAAAAAAACCTGAATTACTATATAATCTCATTTTTGTTAAGAAAAATATATTTTAAAATATAAAAGGATATACATTCAAATGTTTTCAGGGATTGTCTGTGGATGATGGAATTTTGTATGCATGACTATGTTAAGATTCAAGTTTCAGGCCAGACAAGAAATTATGATACATGGGAGTATGAAATGAGTCAGCCAAATCATCATAAGTGATTTTAAAGGAAATGAGTCCAAGATCTTTTTTCCCCCAAGATCTTGTTCCAGGACTCCTGGACACTTCCCCATATCAAGGGTATAAAAATGCTGCAGAGAGAGGATTTTGAAAGAAAATTGCTGAAGGAATTTCTTTAGAGAGCTGCTTCAGTTTTGAGGGCTTTTAGTCCCTTCGGAAATAAGGTGGGAAAGGACTACATTCTAATTCCATGTTAGTCAGGAGGCCATGAAAGAAGGCACTAATAGAATGTGAATTGTGTTTCTCCTCTTGGAAGATAAGAAGTCTGGGGTCTGATTCTTGCCTGACCAAGATACAAAGGACTAAAGTCAGACTACTGTCTAAGAAATGAAAAAGGTGAGGGAAGGGCTAAGAAACTGCATTGCTTCCAGAGCCAACAGAGGTTTGCTGTATTTGGATGGCCTAAGTTAATAGTTTTTGACATAATACATGCAAGTAGAATTGTTTGGGTCCAGAAGAGAGAAAGAGCAAGCCACTTTGAGGGTATGTGGGACTTCTTCAATAACTCAGGAGACCTGAGATAACAGAGGTTATGTCACAAAGGCCTTGGGTCTAAGGGAGAAACAAGGTGTATCCTCTAGTCCAGTGATGGTGAATCTTTTAGAGATTTCAATGATACAAACAGCAATCTGTGGCATGCATGCGATAGGTTCTCCACACTGTCTTAGTCAGAGGAACTCAAGGACAGAGTAGAGCAGTAGGGAAACACTGTAAAGGCCATTGCATATCTCAGGAAGTTATATAAACATCTTTAAAACTCACAGAGTCTACAAATTGCTTAAAGTATTTTAAGATCTAGTATGAGCATTTTGCCCCTCTCCTCTGTCCCCACATTCAGCTGGCTCTAAAGGAGTCATGGTTTTAGTGTGGTCTGTGAGTATTATAATATGCACTTATCTAAAGAATGACAACAGACACAGATCAAAGCTATTATTGAAAATCCAAAGAATTTCTCAAAAGATCAAATCAGATTTGAGGCTCCAATTAGAAGCTTGAGTGCTCAATGTTGGTCATTTTCTTGTCAGTAGTTTCAATTTATATTATTACTAAGGATAATGTGAAATAAAATAATCCTTTCAGGTGAGAACCACATAGTATACATCAGGCAGACATTAAATTTCAGCAGGAATATCTGACATGAACTGGAAGGGAGGCTAAAAGCCACTTAGACTGCTTTGTCATTAGAAAGACTAAATATTAACTATAGAGGAAGTTCTTATTCTCCTGGAGAGATCTAGGAAGATATGTACAAATAATTTAAATATGTGAATTAGTTTTTCATTGAGATTATGCTCACTGGAGAAGATGAAAGCATTGGATTTTAATTGATAAAGGGATGATGCATTTATTTTGAAAAGGAGGGTAATTCTTTTCTTGGAATTACCTTTGTTTCTCTTTTCCTCTAGTTCCCTTTTGGCCCATTCAATTATATTTTGACTATGTCTTCATGATGAGTATATGCGAGTCAGAGTAACATTCCTTCAACAGCTGGATTAATTTCCATCCATAAAGCTCACCCTTACTGCTCTTCCAAGCATAGCATACCCATGACTAACCCCTCCTGGGAAGATTCAATATGTATCTCCTAGATCATGGACTAACACTTTGATATAGGTCTTTCATCCTTTTTCAGAGGAACTAGGCATGCTCCTACTTGAAATAATGTGAAATACGATCCCACTGTCATAGCCAACCCAACTCCATTTTGTGCCTCAATATCGCTTTGTACCTGTGCTTGAGCAAAGAGCTTGCACATGAACAAAGCACCCCAAACTGCCACATCCTGTTTGGCAGTAAACTTGCTGCAGTTGCAGGATGTTTTGTAGCTGACCTAGTGTGTGTGAAACTTCCTTGTGCACCCCACTAACCTGCTGTGGTTCTGCTTCTGTACAATTCCGCTTGCTCTCCCTTAATCCCTCCCCAACTGAAAGCATGATTTAAAAGGAGAAATCAAACTGCTTCCCATTGCCGAGGAACCTTTCTGGGCACTGGCCCCCCTTGGCCGCCAGCTGTAATAAATGGGCTGAAATCTGGCAGAGTGTGGTGCATCTCTATTGTTTGAACTCGCTCATCCATAACACCACTAGCCAATTTCTTTAAATAAAATAGATATAAATTATACTATCTTCCCTCCCCCTGTGCAGCTTGAAGAAGTATGGTCACAAAGCAGGATACTCCACTCCACTGCCTGCTAGGTTAATTGACATCATCTTTCTTCTTCTACATGAGGTGGCCACTGATGCCCACTGCCCATGGAATACCTGTGCTTGGTAGATGGCTCTGATCCCTCGTCAAAAATCACACACACACACACACACACACACACACACACACACACACACACACACACCTATTCCAACCAGTGAGTTCTGTCCTTATTAAGAGTTCATTACTATTGCTTTGCACCTGTTTATGCCACTGTTCTTCGTCACAGCAATTACACAATTTAATAAGGAAGAAAGTTGCTATTTAAAAAAATTAATTTAGATACTTTGGAAAAGTTATTGTGAAGGCAAGTTGCTTGAACATTGCTATTAAGAAGTGTAAGGGCACAACAAAAAGATGGGGGGGGGTTAAAACTAGAAGCATTCTGCACCTTGCAAGTAGTATCAAATTCTCATTGCACTTAAGACTAAACTGAACTGGAAAATTCAATGTAAGTACTAAAAAAGGCTATTAAAATGGTATTTGGGAGACTTTGGCTAAGATAAAATGTCATGGCCCTGTATGAAAAGAATTGGTAAGTGCATATACATCAAAAGAAGACGATTTGTCAGATATAGGTAAAGTACACAAAAATTCAAATTTGTATGTCCATGAGTAAAAGTTTTATGGGAACATAGCCATGCCCATTCTTTTACATATTGCTCTTGTTAAACTACAATGGCAGAGTTGAATAGCTGTGACAGAAACTATATGGCTGCAAACTCAAAAATATTTACTGCCTGGTATTCTGTAGAAAAAGATTTTTGACCTCTGGTCAGGAGCATGATGGAGAATTTTCTTACCTCTTCTTTTCTTCTGGTTTGGTGGTGGGAGATATTTAAGCCCGCTTCACCCCTCTGCATTGTTTAGATAATAGTGCCTTTTTTCAGTGAGGATTCACAGGAAGACATCTTCACAACAATCACACACTTCCATGTAAGAACTGAGAGAAAAGAATTAAGAGTGACCTTTTAATGTACATTATTTACTCGCGAGAAAGCTTTATTTAAGTACAGTACAACTCTGAGTTCATCTTTTTCGTTTCTGCTTCCTTTTGGGCCAGTTTATCTGAAAAACAAAGCAATTTTCTTGCTTTGTTTCTGTTCTGAAGAAATGATGCAGGTGAATGACCTGGAGAAAACTGATTGTTTTTCTGCTTGTGCATCTTGGTTTGATTGTCCTTTTGGAGCTGACAGATCATCCTCCTTTCTGGACAGCCAAATATATGATTTAAAACAGGAAGAAAAATGTCATATTTATTTCTCTTTTTGTGGTAGAAAGCATTCAGAGACAACAGAGAATCTAGTATTGAAAGTTTCTTCTTTGAGCTAAAGCAATACTTTATTAAAAAGAGAGGCTTCATATATTTTGGATAGAAGACTAAGATAATATATGATAATCAGCTTCTTGATGTAACAAGGTGTTAACTGAAAATTTTCACTGAGGAACCAAGGTATAGCATGTATCTGTCTGAAATTTGGCTCCCTAGAAAAATAGGCTGAGATAGGATTTTTGTACAAGTAATCTATTGAGAGTGCTTTCAGGAAAAGAATGTAAAGGAATCAAGAAAGTAAGATAAGGAAGGGGAGAGGAAAGGTTAAGTAAAAATAGTTTCAGGTGCAGCCTAACCTGGGCTTGAAGTTTTGGAGAGCTCTGGGGCATGAATAGCACCTCAGAATCTGCCCTGCCTGAAGCAAGAAAGCAGGACTTTTGTCCCCTAACATCAGACAGTCCTGAAGCATCTTAGGTGGTGGGGTGAGATTCCTAGACACCTCCTACAAGGCCACCGTAATTGCCAACCAAGACAATCCTCCAGAGATGGAGGTGCACAGCAGCTGACCAAGGGATTCATGAGATCAATAGCATCAACCACAAGGTTAGATCCCAAATGAGGCTGTAAGGTAGACCATCACGCAGCACTTCAAAGAATAAACCACTCATAAACCTCTCAATCTTGAAAAGGGACTAACGATGTTGGAGCAAATCTTTACCTGCTAAAGAAAGTCAGAGAGGCACTGTCTTCTATTTTGCAGTACAGCAGGTGAACAAGAACATCCAAATGAAGATGGAAAGGTCCATTATTATATGGTATTGAACCCTCTGGTTGGAGACTTGTATTTTGAGATTTAAAGTAACCATAGGCTTTGTGTTACCCAAGAAAAACTATCAAAGTCAATGCATTTCCCACTTTTAACCCATGAGCAGGGGAAATGCTAGTCCCAATTGGGAGAACATAAAATGGGCAAAATTTCCCTGCTGTTTCACAGCATCCCAGTTGTCTTGCTGAATAGCATAGCACTCTGTATAGAAGACATTTGAGTTAGCTACTTGAAGTTTGTGCTACTGTTTTAGAATTGATCAAAACCATCCAATCCAAAGAGATTAACTTTTCATGTTTATATACTAAAGTTTGCATTCTAGAATTGTCTTTTGATTTTAAAGCATCAAATTTGGAAATACATTTGTAGAGAGGGGCAGATGGGAGAACTCTGCGTGACATACCCAAGTTGCTCATGTTATTCCTTTTCCTATTGTTCATTTTCCCTGAACTCCAAGAGATATACTAGTATCCAAAACAAACAAAACAAAACAAACAAACATAAAAACCCTTTGCTTACATGGCTCAAATGGACTTCTGTATCTTACAGCCAAAATGTCTTTACTAAGACTCATTTCATTGGAAGGTCTTAAAATCAGTGACTTCGTTTTATGCCTGTTGTATGGAGCAAATGAGGAGGAGTTTAATGACTTAGCTTCAAGCTGATTTAAAGGCAATTGTAACAGTTTTATTTGAGTTTATTTTTAACTAGCAGCTTTGAGGAGGCATGGTTGATGGAAATTACGAAGATCCTAATGATAAACATTCCAAGTCACCCTTGGGAGGTTGCAATTGAAAGATAATATTCTCCCCCATTTCAAAAATGGGGAAAAAGAGAACCAAAAATTTAATTAAATTGCCAAGATCACACAGTGGCCCAGTGGCACAGCCTGTCCTCCTCCAATGACCTTGTTGCTTCACTCCTCCTCCCAGCACGGCAGAAAAGCTCCAGCTTTGGTGAGAAGTCACTTTGAATGTGTCAGCTGTATGCATCATGGAACATAGCTTTTGTTTGGGAAGATTTCAGCCTTTGGAGGAAGGTTATTTGTTTCTGTTCATGTAATACAATTAGTCTGTTGAATGTGAGATGAGAATAAAATGTTTTTCTCTTCTCAATCTATCCATTTTTAAGAGTACACAGAAAACCAAGTCTATCGATTCTGACACTAATGTGCGTGGGGAAGCTCACTAGAAATGAAAACACTAATTTATCTCAGTCTTGCGATTATTGTGGCTTCTTTCTTCCCTGTTAGTATAAATTGCTAACAATGTGATACTGTGCTCTAACTGGAGGTTTGTTATCATTTGGTTAATTAAATAACTTTCTCTAAGTTATTTAAGGCATGGGGTTGTAATTATTTCTTCCCTTTCTTATGCCCATTAGTTCACATTGTCACATTTGTGTATAAAACATGGTAGGTTTTTCTCTCTCCTAATGCTGCTGCCACTATGGTAGAAATTTCTTTTTCTTTGGTTTTCCTCATATTAGAACAGATTTTCATTAAACTCTATGGCAATTATTTGCACAGCATTTGCAAGATTCATCTTCTCTCTATATAGATAGCAAGATTCTTATCTTGGATAATTTTCTCTAAAAGACATTTTTATCATATAAATTTAAAATTCTATAAAATGGGAAAATTCTTATAAAGATTTTTTTTCTTTTTAAGCCAAGCAACTAGTTTCATTATTATTTTCCCCTTGAATGTATGTTGATGCAAACCATAAGCTACTGCATTCAAGAAAATAATAGTTCTACATACAAAGTTCATCAGAGAAACCAAAGGTAATAGAAACACAATCATGGTCATGTTTATCTACAAATTCATTAGTAGGGGTGTGGATACCTAATCTGCTCCATATAAATATTTTATTCTAGTTAAGATAAATTTATTTGTACAAATGCAAAAGCAAAATCTTGGGCAATGAATTTCCTTTTATAAGTTCTGCATAAAACAGCAGTTATTTTTTCCAAGGTAGAAAGTACAAATATACAATAATACCTAATAACAAAGGTAAAATGTGTCTGACCCTGTGGCAAATGTTTCACATGTACTTAATATAGTGAATCTTCATAAAAATCCCTGACTTGGTTATTATTATTTTTTTTTCCTTTTTTCAGTTGTGGTAACAATCAAAAGTCACCTGCTGCGGGGCTGGGGATTTAGCTCAGTGGTTTTGCTGCCTGCTGCGCAGGTGCAAGGACCCGAGTTCGATCCCCGGTGCCAAAAAAAAAAGTCACCTGCCTTTTAATAGGCATAATTAGAATTTAAACCTTTAACTGTCCAATTATGAGACCTTAACTTTTTCCTTATGTTACCTATCATCTCAGAATAAGAGAGTAGATTCTAGGGAGCCAGTGAACCTTGAACCCAGAAACCTCTCCCACAGTGTTACCCCATTCGACAATGAGTTAAAGGGGGTAGCCGAAGAACCAGTTTCGGTTATTTTATTTGGGGAAAGGTGTTAGTAATTTTATATGAGGTAAATGCTTTAGGTTAAACTTTTCTAATGCAGGAATGCTTCACAAAGGGCAACCACACACATTGCTGCCACAGGGCTTTTTGTACTAGCTGTTCCTTCTGCCTGAATGTTCTTCACTAAGATATCAAACAGCAAAGTCCTTTGCTTCCTTGAAGCCTTTGTTCAAATGTCACCTTCATAATGAGCCTAATCTGACTACTTTATTTAAAATTAGAAACCCCAACCCCAAAACTTGTGATCTCCTTAATTTGGTTTATTTTTTATTGCATACCTACCACTTTTAACCATACTACATAAATGTATACGTACTGTGTTCATCATGTACTCTGTTTCCCTACTACAATGTAAATAGCACAAGAGAAAGGATCTTTGTCTATTTTCATTACTGATGGATCCCCAAGTTCCTACAAGTACATGGTAGACACCTAATAGGTTTAGTCTTAGAAACAAATCAGGAAGGTACATTCCCAGGAATTCTAAACATGCAACTGGGAAACAGGAGAGGAGAAGCTGAGAGGAGAAGCTCAGAGCTTTTATGAATGTTGCAGCATAGCCCCCCACATACATATCCCTGCGCCTATGGCAACACACATAAACACACATTCCCCTTCCTTTGCAAGGCAAAGCCAGTGTGCTATTTTAAAAGAAGCAATTAATTCATTTTGGAGAAATCATGTCTATGTTTCTCTGGGAAAATGAACATGCAAGTCATCTTCTCTGCTACATCAGTGAATTGATGCTCTGATAATCCATGTCAGCCTGAACACCAAACTGCCAAAATGGGTAGAGCTGAGAAACAGAGAGCTCTAAACGGTGTTATTATCAGGAAAAGCTGATCATTGTGAACCGATTGACTCTTCCAAAGGGAAGTGTAATTTCTTTCACTCTCTATAGTGCAGAGTGGCTCTCTAGGCCAATACTATCGATTGGACTTTAATGCATAATGTAGAGCATCTGATAAAGACATCTGGGAGCTACTGAGTTATAGAAAGGTGGTGAGAGTTTGTAAGTAAAGCAAATTCAACAGCTTTGGGGACAGAAGGTAAAAGACTGATGAGAGGAAAGTTAGAAGAAATACAGGGAACATGATATTAATTTTCAAACTAGACTTTGAGATTACCATTAACAGAAAGCAGATAGACTGGTGCAAATAGAGTACCGCCCACATTGAGTGCAAAATCATCTGAAAAATTTTAACCAGCAATTACCAGCAGTAAGTCTTCCAAAGTCAACCACTTACAGCGGAGGCCAACAAACTGTAGCCTACAGGCTAAATCTGGTTTGCCATCCGTTTTTTGCATGGTCTATAGGTGAAGATGGTTTTTATATTTTTAACTGATGAAAAAATAAAAAAGACTAATATTTTGTTACACATAAAACTAGATAATATTAAAATTAATAACACAGCCACATTCATTTACATTTTATCTACCAGTTTGTGCTACATTAATAAAGTGGAGTATTTACCACAAAGAATGTATGGATCACAAAGTTTGAAATATTTATTATCTGCCCTTTGGAGTAAATGTTTACCTTCTCTTGACTTTAGATACTTTGGTGTTTTTGTAATAGGGATATAATAGGTTTCTTTCCTACAGATACTTTTTCTTAATAAAATTAATCTTATAACAATATATTTATTATATTATGATATAATACATCTTACACCTTTTCTAATTTTGTTCCTGCACAGCCTTGTTAAGTGTTTCTCTCCTGAAAACAGCTCATTATCTGAGAGCTGCTTATCTGGCAAGGAGTAATAAGCACTGTTCATTAATTTAAGCAAGATTCCAATTTTATTGAGTTTGCTTTCAAATTTTTTTCATCTAATAAAACCGATCTGCACCTAATCAAGAATTAAATGCCAGCATTTGCCTCAAATGTTGAACTTGCCTTTCTTTTCTAGACCCTCAATAGAATGTGTTGGAATGTTTTTCTTAAGGTAGCAAGAGGTACACATGCATAAGACCTCTTGCAAATGAATTTGAACCTCTTGGATCAGTACCATGCATTTGGGAGAAACTGTTAATCATGGGCTGTAATCTGAGGATGCAGCAAAGGATTTTAGCCTTGCTTGTTGCTATCAATCCACCTGAATATTCCCATATCTATAAGCTTGCAAGGACAGGTATGTTTCCAGTAATAGTGAGAAAAAATATTTCTATTACTATTACTACTAGAATCTCCTTTAATTCCCAGCTTCCATGTGCTCAGACAGAAATTTCAGTGCCTTGCAAATCTGCCTCCCTGGGCATCTTAGGTCCGCAGGACTGTCTTTCAGGTGCCCATTTATGAGGCTCAGTCTTAGCTTGTTGTGGCTGCCAGACAAGAGGGGTCAGAGAATGTGCAGGCTCTAATGCTGCTAAGAGAGTGTGTGTGGTGGTGTCATTACACTCAGTCATATCAGTGTTGATAACCCGGAGATTTGCTGCCCCTCTGCAACTTTCCATAATCCTGCTGGCCCTGAAAGCCCTGCAGAGGTGGGACACTGTGGCTCCCATGAGATAGATTTGCAGCTGTTGCTTCCAAAGCCTCATTTCTGTGGAATGCTTAATGTCAGTATCCAACATGAAAAGGAGGCTCAGTTTGGGGCTGTCCCCCACCAAAGTTGCTTGGGCACTAAAGTGCCACAGAATTTTGGAAAATGGCAAGCCCCACTTACAGTCATAGCCCTTCGGCCTTTCTGGGCTTATCATCCCACGAGTGCAGGTAAGAGAGTCTCCGAAAAAGTCCAAATTCTTCTCTCCTCTCATCCGCAGGCCATGTTCTTGAGTCTAGCTAGTCATTCCAGAGTTCATCTTCATCATCATAACTTCATTTCCTGGAGACTGGTTAGGCTTCCCTCCAACCCATCCTTTTGAGGGCATCTCCTCCAACGTGTTGAACTCAGATACATATTTCAGTTAGGGTTAGATATACCACCCCCCTCCAAGATCCCAAGTAAGTATATGGATACATATGAAAAATGAGGCATGTGTGTATACACACGCTCAGGCACAAGGGGAGCATCCTTTTCCATACTCTGGTTTTTAAAATTTTGAAATCTGACCCAACTATGGTCCCTGTCATAGAAAAATCAAAAGTTTGTGAATGGAAGGTTTAGTTTACTATGGGAAAATCATATATATCTTTATTATGTGGAAATTGTATATTTAGTAGATGCTTTTATAATGCTTTCAGTGGATGTTTTTGAGTGGATGAAAATGATAATACTTAAGACATAGTTTAATTCATTTAAAAAATCTTTGTCATGAATCTACTATGTGCCAAGTACTGGAGATACTGTGGTGGTATAAAAGGTTCCTTTTCTGTTAGATCTCTAATTTTAGTGGGAAGCAATAAACAAGTAAACAAATACATATATAATTTTCAGGTTGTTAATGTTTCCACAAGGCAAATTAAAGCAGGAAAGGGCAACAGAGAGTGTCAGCTGGGAAATGCTGTTTTAAAGAGATAGGTTGGAGAGAAGGCCTTTATGAAGAAGTAACTTCGGAGGCAAGGTAGAAAGAATTAAAAAAATTGAGCTTTGTGCTGATCTTAGAGAAGACACAAAAGGAAAGATTGTGCAAACTTGTGGAGAATACGTTAAGTAGAGAATGGATGGAGTTTGTAAATCAGCACAGATGGGCTGATTTTCCTTTTCCCTTTCAGTGAATTTAAGCATGATGCCTGAAAATATCCAAAAGATTCACCTCCTTCCACATACACAGTCACCACTTATGAAGATCTACTATGCTTTAGACATTTTTACATAAATTACTGACAAGATTTAAATGGACCCTGGGGGGGGGTGGGCATTTTAGTTCCCCTTTAGGGAAATCATGTGACTGGATTCAAACTAGTAAGTGGCAAAACAAGGGTTTCAACTCAAGTCTGTTGAGCTCCCAAACCTGGGCTATTTTCATCACTTGACAAAGTTTTCAGTCTTCTCCAGCCTGAGCCTCTTACTTTGTACCTTGCCTGTCCTTTACTAGATGAATTCTAAGGCTTATATGAAGACCATTCCAGAGAAATGAGGAGGGGAGCTATTCGGATAGGGAGCCCGATATGTCCCAAGTAACTGGATTGTTTCTACCAATTTTTGGAGGTACCATCCCTGGCCCCCAGAGTGACCACAGGGCGAGGACCCTTGCAGAAAGCAGCAAGGGAAGTTCATCTGCTTCACTGGTCTGGTATTCTGGAGCACAAAGAGGATTTCCTTGGGGTAGGCAAGTTGTGACAGAGAAGGGCTTGTGAAAATTAAAAACCCCAGCGCTCCCAGGTCTGCAGATTAGGTTCCCTATGGCAGTTTTTCCTCTCATCCTCACTCTGTTTGTAGTGGTCAATAGTCACAGTCCTCCAGGACCAGTAAACTCAATGCTCTGAGCTTGGAATGACAGCTCTTCTCAGCAGGCAGAGGGGTGAGACTCCCACAGAGTGACACAGGCAGCTGGAAGAGGGGCCTTTCCCTTTTGCATTTTCTGCAGGGATACTTTCTGGTTATGCAGGTCCATACTCCTCAGAGATTGTGATTGAATGGATCCAATATTCTCTTCTAAATGGAGTTTAGTTGGGTAGGGAGTAGTTTCCCTAATGCCTTCCTGAGGACAAGAATCCATTTTGTTTGTGATATACTAAATATGCTCTCGAAGTCTCTTAGGCCCCCTGCTTTCAGATGGGAATCCTCAGTCATTATGTACTAATTATTCAATGAATGTAATTGTTCACAAATCCAATTGTGTATTCATTATTCCTTTCATTGTTATACCCATTGGGGCATGCCATTCAAGTATCTAATACAGAGAATGTAGTTACCATTTTTCAGCATCTGCACGGTGTTGTTTAGCACTATTCAGAAAGAAAACATTTGTGAAGAAGAGTGCAAGGATAGGATAACTGCTGTGGCAAACCATCCACAAATTCTAGCAGCTTAGCATAATAAAGTTTGCTCACATAGGAGAGCAAAAGTATATTGTCATTCAGATGGCTTTCATCTTTCAGCTTTCTTCTCCAGCCACTGACTGAGAAACCCAGACCCCCACCTTGTTGTTGATCCATTTTCTTCTAAATCCTTGGAGATTTCTCTATTCAGCCACCTTGTGAAGAAAGAAAAGGAAAGGCCACATCTGTGAAGACCATGGAAACAGGGACATGGAGGTAGCTTATACACTTCTGCTGACTGTTTTTGTCCAGACTCAAGCACTGGCTATACCATAGGCTGTATAATGTAGCCCAAGTGACCACCATAGGGGAAAGGGAAGTGATTTGCCAAACAACTGTCCACCCACTACAAATTCATGATCTCTAAAGTCAACCATGATGCTACCTGCTGAGCATCCTGTTACCCTAGCCAGCTCTTTCTCTTGCTTCAGTTATTTCAAGTCGGAGTGTTCCCCAAATTTCTGAAAATTACCATTTATCCCATTATTCTTTTATAAAACAGAACATTTTAGGCTGAAAAAGTAAAATGAGTGAATTTCTCTTGCATATCTACCACTACTTAGGAAATGAAATATTACAATGACTGCTGAATCTTTATAAAAATACAAATGCCTCTGCTTCCATTATTATTTTCTTATTTTCTGTTGCCACAGAAGAATAATGTCTCCCTGAATCCTAGCCTACCCGATCATGTACTGTCTCTTTCCTGTTATTACAGACTTCTTATTCATTCTTTCTGTATATTCACTACGTTCTTTCTCATCAACTGTTAATTCAAGTTTTTCCAACTAAACTACAAATACAAAAGTAAAACCCCATGACTCCATATGACCTCCAGTCTCTCTTCAGGCTCACTTTCTCCTTCATGAAAACCCTGTGAAATGACTATCCACACTTACTGCCTCCATGTCCTCACCTGTCACTAGAATTTTAATGCACTTTAATTTGGATTACTTACCACTGCTCCAGGAAACCAGTTTTATCTCAGGCCATTATATCCACCAGGTCAAGCTTCAAGTTCTCAGTTCTTTTTTTGTTTTTAATTCTATTTTAAATCTTTTTAAAGATTTCCATATTTTTATTCCTGGAACCGTACACCAGGTATTAAAATACAACAAATACAAAATAATGTTTTAAAAAAACCCAGTGTTTTATGTACAAATATTAAAATCAATGCAACATAGCAACTTCCTCTTGAATACCAATACTAAAAGTTGCTCTGATTGTCACTAGTTTTTCTCATATTCACAAAGTACTTATTACAAACATAGTAATGTCAATATTAATTATTTCAATTTCCATTTGTAGATAGTGGTTTTTTTGTATGTTTGTTTGTTTTGGGGTTTTTTTGGTACCAGGGATCGAAGTCCGGACCTTGAACTTGGGAGGCAGGCGGCGGAACCACTGAGCTAAGTCCCCAGCGCCTAGATAGTGTGTTTTGAAACTGGGCAAACAGTCTCCTTGGTGGTGAGGGTTTTTTGTAATTTTACATTCAATGTTGAAATATTTACTAGAGACTTTGGTTAAATTAGATAGTATCACCATACTCTATTAGATCGATGTTCTCCAATATTTATGCCCCTTAATTTTAAAAATTAAAAGGAAATGATGGCACAATTATTTGACCTAATTGTACAAACTGCAGTTGTTTTTTTCTTAAAAAAACCAGTATCCTACATCCTTCAAGTATTTAATTTTTACTCCCCCTGTCTTCCTCCCCTCTCCCTCCTTCCCCAGATTTCTTCCCCAACTCTACAGCGTCTACACCCCTGTTTCTTAACATATCTCTTTTATTTTTCTTTGTAAATTATTATATTTTGAGACTCTCAGAAAAATCATGCAATATTTGACCTTCTGTGTTTGATTTATTTCACCTAATATTATGGTCTCAAGATCCATCCATTTTCCTACAAGTAACCCAAATGTGTCCTCTGTTATTGCTGAGCATATATACGATTTCCTGATTTCTTTCTCAGTGGGTTCATTTTTTGATATATAGGAATAGCATTCATTTTTGTGTTTATTTTGTATTTTTTTATCTTCTTTGTAAAGAATCAGGTCATCTTCAAGTAATTCAAGTAAGGTTAGTTAGATATCTTCCTTTCTTATTCAAATCACTTTTATTTCTTTCCAATGCCTGATTGCTCTGACTAAAGATTCAAGTACTATATTGAACAGGAGTGGTAAGAATGAACACCCTTGCCTTGTTCGTGGTTTTAGAAGGAATGCTTTCAGTTTTTCCTTATTTAGTATGATGGTTGTCAGAGAGTTTGTTATAAATGGCTTTTTTTCAGATTAAACTGAAGTCCTTCTATACCTGTATTCATCGAGGTTTTTAAAATCATGAATGGATGTTGCATTGTGTCAAAGGCTTTTGCTGCATCTATTAAAATGGTCATATGGTTCTTATTTTTACTTTTGTTATGTGGTGATTATATTTATTTAATTGTGGGCTAAAACCTACTTGGTCATGAGGATGATTTTTTTTAATACTCTGTTGTATTCTGTTGGCAAGTTATCTTGAGGATTTTTGGATCTATGTTTATTAAGGAAATTGGCCTGTAGTTTTCTTTTTTTGTCAAGTCATTGTCTGGTTTTGGTATCAGGCTAATGTTAGCTCCAAAGAATGAGTTCGGCAGTGTTTCTTCCCTTTCAATTTCATGGAAGCATTTCAGGAGTGCTGGCATTACTTCTTCCCTGAAGTTCTTATAAAATTCAGTGGTGAATTAATTGGGTACTGTGGTTTTTTTAGTTGGTTGGTTTTTATTACTGCTTCGATTTCATTGCCTGTTAATGGACTGTTCAGGGTTTTTATAGCTTCTTGGTTCAGTTTTGGCAATTCATATGTGTCTAGAAATTTATCTATTTCTTCTAGATTTTCCAATTTATTTGAATATAGGTTTTCCAAGTACTTGCTTGCGATACTCTAGGTTTCAGAGGTGTCAATTGTGATTTCAACTTTTTCATTTCTAATTGCATTGATATGGATCTTTCCTTTCTCCCTTTTTTTGGTAAGGTTGGCTAAGGGCTTATCAATTTTGTTTAACCTTTCAAAGAACCAACTCTTTGATTCATTGATCTCTTGTATAGTTTTTATAGTTTCAATTTCATTAATTTCCAGTCTGATTTTATACTTTCATTCCTTGTGTAAATTTTGTATTTGGATTTCTCTTGGTTTTTTTAGGGCTTTCAGGTGCATTATTAAATATTTTATTTGGGATTGCTCTGTTTCTCTGATGTGGGCATTTACAGATATAAACTGCCCTCTTAAGACTGCTTTCATTGTATCTCATAGGTCTTGGTATGTTGTGCTGCCACTGTCATTTGATTCTAGAAGCTTTTTAATTTTTTCCTTGATTTCTTCTGTGAGCTGTTGATTATTCAAGAATATTATTTAGTTTCCATGTGTTTGCATAGTTTCTGTAGTTTCTTTTGCCATTGATTTCTGGTTTAATTGTGCTATGATCTGATAGAATTCATAAGATTATTTCAGTTTTTCACATTTATTTAAGCATACTTTATGGCCTAAGATGTGGTCTATTTTTGAGAATGTTTTGTATGCTGCCAAGAACAATAGGTATTCTGTTGTTGGATGAACTGCTCTGTAGATATCTGTTAAGTCTATTTGTCTAATGGTGTGGTTGTATATTTCTTTGTTGATTTTCTTATCTGGTTAATCTGTGTATTTGTGAGAGTGAAATACTGAAGTCCCCCATGATGATTGTGTTGATATTACAGGAATCTTATCTTTTATGTCCAGTTGTACTTGTTTCATGAATTTGGATGCTCCAGCATTTGCTGCATATATATTTACAACTGTTATCTCTTCCTTTTGAAGTGTTCCCTTTACTGGTATGTGGTGACCTTCAGTGTCTCCTCTGATTAGTTTTGGCTTGAAGTTCACCTTGTTTGAAAATAGGACAGCAACTTTTGCTTGCTTTCAGGCTTCTGCTGCATGGAGTATTGATTTCCCTCTCTTCACTTGCAGGGTTTGTGTTTTTTTGTGGATAAGGTCTGTCTCTTGTAGGCAACACACAGTAGCGTTTTGATTTTTGATCCAATCTGCCAATCTGTGTCACTTGACTGGGGATTTAAGACCACTTACAATGAAAGATGATACTCAAAGATATTTAATAAATGTTGTCATTGTACTATTTTTCTGTTACTGATTCCTTTATTTTTCCTTTTTGCTTAACTATTCATCCTGATTGATGTATTCTTTCCTTTGTGCTCCTTTGTGTTGAGGCCTCATTTTCTCTATCTAGGGTCCTTTTGAGTACTTCTGCAACACTAGTTTGGTGCTCATGAATTTCTCTTTTTTTCCATTAAGTTTATTGGTACATTTTAGGTATAAAGTACAGTTACATTCATCATTGGGATCTTGTACCACTACGTGAGTATCTTGGTTCTTATATTTTTCCCCTCCCCTTGCCCTCCCTTCACCCCCTCCACCCTTCCCTATTTGCAAAGACTTTGTTTCCATTTTTTTCCTTTTCTCAAATTTTTTCTTTTCCCTT
>NW_004624944.1:882311-904429 GCF_000247695.1 Heterocephalus glaber | reverse complement strand
TCTGTTTTATGGATTCCATTTGTTTCCTATGTTGGGATTCCATCACGTTCCCCAGATCCTCTAATTTTTTAATCTGTGTCCTCTCTAGATTTATTAATCATGTCGTGCACTAGGTGCTCATGAATTTCTTAAGGTGCTCTTTGTCATAGAAAATTTTTCTTTCTCCATGAATTTTGAAAGAAGCTTTGCAGGATGTATTAGTCTGGGTTGAAGGTTGTTTTGGGACTTGAAAAACTTGCTGAAAGCTCTCTTAGCCTTTAAGTTTTGTGTTGAGAAATCTGCTGTTATTCTGATAGGCTTATCTTTGTAAGTTACTTGATGTATTTATCTAACAGCTTTCAGTATATTCTCCTTGTTTCTGGGACTTTAACTATGATATGTCATGGAGAAGTCCTTTTCTGATCATGTTTTTTGGGGTTCTATATCCCTTATTTACCTGGAAGTTGAATTCTTTCCCTAGACTTGGAAAATGTGCTGCTAAGATTCCAGTAAATAAATGTTTATATCTTTTGTGTCATCTTTCAATTTCCGATAATTCTTAGGTTAGTTTCTTGAGTCATGTAGCAGCTGTTGGATATAGTTTCTATGGTCTTTTGTTGTTTTTAAGGTATCACTGAGCATACAATTTGCTGTATTAACTTTATCTTCTAGTTCTGACACTCTTTTTATTGGTCATTTCTGTTGCCCATGCTTTCAAATAGAAATTTTATATCCCAAATTTCTGTTTGACATTTTTCCATGGT
Organism: Heterocephalus glaber; assembly: GCF_000247695.1. The sequence goes on along the minus strand of NW_004624944.1, from coordinate 903,686 downwards.
CTGTAATTCTTTACTAAAATGATCATTCATATCATTCGTATCATCTGTCTAAATTTACCCAACATTTTGTGTCTTCTGTAAGCTCACTGATCATTTTATCAATGAAGTCCTTTATCTGTTTCTTTACATCCTCTTGAGCTTCCTAAGCATCTTATCCATGTGTTTGTTTCTTCTTTTATTTCTTCAAACATTTTAACCATTTGTTTTATTACTTCCTCTACTTCAGTGCCCATAATATCAGCTTTTGGGTAGTTAAGAATTTTCGGAGGCATCTTTTTGGCTTTTTGTTTGTTTCTGTTGTTTTCTGTACTGAGGGTTGAGAATCATTTAGAGTAGACAAATTGTTGCTAGTATGAAGAACTCTTTAGTCAGTCTATGTTTCCCTGGAATGTGATCTCAGCTCTGGTTATATGTTAGTATTTATACACTTCTTCGACATATTCAGCGTTAAAGGAACAGTCCTGGTTGCTGTATTACAAGGAGAGAACCATTACCAATTATATCAACATATAAAGAGCCATATATCAATTATGTAATTTAAAAATTGTACTCTTTTCATAATGAGCTGGAAAGCCTGTGACACATTAAAGCTGACAGGCTAGGATACAGAGGACGAGAGAAGGGAAAAGGAAGAGGAAAATCAAGTGATATCAGAAAGAAGAGAAGCAGAAAACAAGGGATAACAACAAATCAATGAAAGAAAAGAGTTCACACTTTGTTCATAATATTTGTATATCTGGAGTAGAGGCCTGGTGAAGAGGAGGTTTGAGAGAATATTTGTGGGAGTGAAAATAGGGATAAAGAGAGAGGAAAGTGTAATTGGAGATGGAGGGAAGCTGTGAGAAGTTTGGAACCAGTTAATATGCTGATATTAAGCTTGTATTTGAATCCTCTACACACAATTTTTAGCAAAAGTTTATCTGACATGCCTATGAAAGATATTATGTAGATTAAAGAACTAATTAATTCTTATTTTCCTTTTCACATATAGAAATACCTCATATATATTTATATATATGAAAGGAGGTATACAAATATCTCCCATATTAGATGAAAGAAGAAAAAGAAATAAGAGAAAGCAGTAAGAAAAAAACCCGTGAATACACAACAACACAAAATTAAAACATTGTCTTAGTCTTATTTATACTGCAGTCAATCTCACATTATAAAGGGGTAGATTACATTAGAAGGTGGTAAATTGAAACTTTATTGGTGATCAGTATACCATGCCATCTCTAACATTACTTTTGCATAGAATATCTGTACCACAACCCTACTCTTTAATTACTAATAATTAGTCCTCTAACCTTCATCTATTATAGCACTTTTATTATACTTGACTACTTATCTGATTCTCCAATTAAAACATAAATCCTTGAAGACAAAGCCTATGTCTTAGTTGGCTAACTTCCTAGCACAGCACCTGGCAATAGCAGAAACTGTTATAAGTAAATTTAAATTTAAAATGTACAATAAAAATCAACAAAATAGGAGCTCAATAAGTAAGGGCAAACCTAAAATGCACTATAAAATCAATCAATATCAATATATGCTTTCCCTGCTACTTAAAACTCTGATTAAGGATAAAACAGTAGCAAATATCTCTCCCAACTCATCTCTTTCCCTTTAAATATTTTTCTTCTTCAGTAGAATCAAAGGAGCAGGATTCAAACTTTACTGTGGGATTCTATTATTTCAGAGTTGTCATAAAAACGTAAGATAAACACAAGAATAATAGGCATAAATCCACCTGGTTTTCTTATAGGGCAGAAATATTTATTTCAAGCTCCCTTTTTTTACTTCACTATTCTCTACTCATCAACTCTCTTATAAGAAGTATTGCACAGCTCTATCTATAAATTACTTTTTCTCAGGGTTCAATAATTTTCATCCCTAGTCTCATGTCTTCTCTAACTACTTGCTATCTCATGACAAAGCTCCATCTGGTATTCATTGTGCAGTGTCTAGAACAATGAGGCACAAGATGACTCCAACTTGTCTCACTTCGCTGTCATCCTTTTTGGTATCTTATCACCTTTACTTCTAAGTTATCATTAATTTGTCTTAATCACCTCTCTCACTTTTTAATTTACTTTCCTCTTGCTGTATCTGCTTCCTCAACTACACCACACCTAACCCCATACATAGATTCTCATTCTTTGCTGTATTCTACTCTTAGGACATGAGAACTGACAATGTTCTAGTCACATTTCTTTTGTATTTACCATCCATATATTTTCTCCTGTTTCAATTTATTATTGCTTTAATTGTCTGATTTAAGAAGGATCCTGATCCCTCATAACTCATTTTAATGACTCTCACACTGATAAGCCTATCAAGGTCAATATCATCCTCTTCCAGTACACACCCATGTCTGTGGTTCCCAATGAAACACACTTCCTTGACCTTTTGCACCCTGTCCCTGATGTTAACTGCCATTCATCCTAAAAGGAAGATTAATAATGGGGACAACCTATGTGAAAAGTATTCCTCAGAAACTTCCATACAAAGATGGTTAGTAAGTTAGTTTTCTGACTCAGCAAAATCGCCTCAGGTTCTCAAAGTGACAGGATGAGCTCTAAGTCAGATATTTCTGCCAGTCAGTAGCAGGCTAGTATGTATAATTCATACCAAAGTAGCCCCATTTACATTTTAGACAAGTTTACAAGATCAGGACTTCATTAAAACATTTGGCAGAGTTTTCATGATGGCCTTGTGTACTGTGTGTGAGGAGGAATATGGATGGGATGATCTTATGACTGCATTGATATGTCGATGGCTAATCATTCCTACATAGAGAAAGTTAGTTAATAGGGCTGGCAAACTTTTTCCATAAAAGGCAGGTAGTAAATACTTCAGGTGCTGTGGGCTAAACTACTGAAGTCTACAGCTGTGGCCCAAGAGCATCCATAGCCAATCTATAAATACATGAGTGTGAATTCCTTCTAATAAAACTGTATTTACAGAACCTGCTGCACAAGCGCAAGGACCGGAGTTCGATCCACGGTACCAAAACCAAAACAAAACAAAACTGTATTTACAGAAATGGCAGTGGGCTGGATTGTGTCTATGGGCTGTAATTTGTTGACCTCTGATTTAGGGCTAAGCCACTAGGAGGTTTGACTATCTTGTGAAAGTTTTAGCTACACATGCAGTGTAAAAATTCAAAACCTTTAGTCTGCAGCTGAATGTTCTTCTGGTCTTAAATTACCAAACCACATTGTATTATATTAGTGTCAGTTATCCTTAGAGAAAGACAGAGAAAAAAGCATTGAGTCATTTTATTATGAAAATCAATGCAGATTAAGAATTAATCTACACATAGATGAGTTCATAAACAACATAAGAGAACATTAGCAGTTAATAAGAAATTAATGCTACAATGCTAAATGAAGTTCTTAGATTGAAGCAACTACATCATACTTGAATTGTTAATATGGCAATTAGATTGGCTGCCTACAAAGTACTTGTTAATAAATACTTCATTAAGACTTTTCTTAAATAAGAGCATAGCAGATTTATAAAATATAAACTTATATGATCTTGAAAAATGTACTCAACATGGTTTATTTTTGAAAGGTCTAGTCATGATAGCTTTTTGAAAGAACTTATAGTACAGGTAAGTTTCAAATATAGTCACCTTACTGAAACTAAAGTTCAATTTTCTACAATAGTAGTTCTCAAAGTGTGGTCCAAGGGCTAGCAGCATCAGCATCACCAGGGCACATTTGAGACATCAGTTCACAAGCCTTGCTCCAGACTTACTGAATCAGACTCCTCAGGGTGGGGCCCAGAAATCCCAATTTTAACAAGACCTTCCAGTTATTCTGATGTATCTCAAGTATAAGAACATTGGTTTATAGAACCGAGGGTTAACTTCAAATAAGGCTGTGTGTGTTCTAACCCTGTACATGGGGCAATGGGTCCTACCATGTCTGCCCATTGGAATCACCTGGGGTGCTTCTTAAATGCTGACACCTGGGTCCCAATCCAGACACAATGATTTAATTTATCTCAGCGTGTACTATATTGAGCTATGGAATGCTTAGAAATTTATCAGGTGATTCTAACCCTGTGTAGTAAATACTAGAGTAGAGGGAGCCATAGTCCAACCCAAACATGGTAGAACAAACTGCATTTGGTGGTATGGGAATGCTTGTTTGCTTTTTAGTTCCTGTTCAGGTTAGATTTAGCTCTATTTTTGTTCTAAAATGATTTGTTTGCTGTATTAACTACATTACCTTAGAGGTGATCATTGTAATACTTAAGATGATATATAATTGTATGGTTGCATGGATATATGTAATTTTGTTTTGAATACATTAAATGCAATGTCTTTTGTTCTTAAATCACACACAGTATATGCATAAAATTCTATTAACTTAAAATACTTCTGGAACTAATAAATTTAGAGATATTACTGTATACAGGAATATTATTTTAGATTTTTATACTAGCAATATGCAGCTGGAAATTGAAATAAAACAGTACAATTTAAAATAGCATGATAAAATATGGATAAAGTGGAAAAGAACTGACAAAAGATGTATGAGATATGCTCATTAAAAGCTCTAAAACATTGGAAAGATGAATTAATGAAGATCAAATAAATGAAGATATATAAACCTTGTTTATTACTCAGAAGACTGAATATTGTTGCAGTTAGTTCTTCCTGAATACACTGACAGATTCAATGCAACCCAAGTTGTATTAGTTATCTTTTTTTAATCACTGAGACAAAATAGCCAACCTTTAAAAAGAGAAGTTTAATTTGGCTCAGGGTTTTGTGAGATCCAGGCCATAGTCAACTGGCTCCAGCCAGAAATCTCATGGTGCAAAGGAATGGTGGAGCAAAAATGCTTAATTCGTGGTGGCCAAGAAGCAGAGCAAGGGAATAGTTCCTGAGAAGAAGGGGTCAGGGACAAGATACAGTACCCAATGACATGCCATAACCATACCTTAGATTTAAAATGTTCCCTAAATCTCATGAAATCTCAAATGTAGAAATCGAGCCTTTAGCAGGTAATTGGATTATAGGGGCACTATACTTAACAGTGGATTAATTCATTGATGAATTCATAGCTGAATGTGCTGGTAGTAGGTGGGGTGTGGTCAGAAGATGTGAGTTATTGAGGGTGTGGGTTAGAAGGGTGTAGTCTTATCCTCAGCTAGTCCCTTCTCTCTTCTCTCTCTGTTTCTCTGCTTCTTGGCTACCATGGGTTGAGCCAATTTCCTCCACAGCTTTCTGCTGCCAGGCCCTTCTTCCATGATGTAGGCCTTGGAGCTGGCCTATTATGAACTGAACTCTCCAAAACTGTGAGACAAATAATTCTCTCTTTACTTAAATTGTGTGTGCCATTCCTTTAAATTGTGTGTGTCAGGTATTTGGACCCAGCAATAGGAAAGTGACTAATATAGAAACTTGGCAATGGAGAAATGCGGTCATTGCTAAGACTATATCTGACCATGTGGTTCAGAATCTCTTAGGTTTGTGGGGAGAGTTTGGGAAGCTTTGGAGATCTCAGTTAGAGGAGTCTTAGAATGCTGTGAGCAGAGCTTGATGGGAGATTCTGGTGAGAGCCCAGAAAACCAGAATGGTGATAGGAATCTAGACATAAAAGGTCATGCTTATGAGGTATCAAATGAAAATGAGGACACTATTGGGAAATGGACAAGAAACTATGTTTTACACAATGGCAAAGAACTTGTCTTCATTTTGCCCATGTCCTAAAACTTTGTGTGACACTGAATTTAAGTTGCCAGATTAATTCATCTGGCAGAAGGAATTCCAAGGCAGACCAACATTTAGGTTGTGACATGGGTACTGCTGGTTGCCTTTAGCCAGATATAGTGAGAATCGGGAGAAAAAGCAGAGTTAAATGATTTGAAAATTTTGCAGTTTGGTCAGAAGGAAAATGTATGTAAATTTCAGACCAAGGACAGTGTGAATACTGAAAAGACTGGTTCCATTAAAAAAGAAGCCAAGTTCTTTGCACAAGGACAATAGAAAAGATTGCTTGAGGGCATCTCAGGAAATGACCAGATGATCTCCTCCCCCATTACTGGCTAAAAGGTATAGAAAGATAAACTGAAAATCTTTGTGTAAGAATCTGGGTACCTTGTTTACCTTGTGCCTAGGGAAGTGAATCCCCAGTTTCAGTCATCCAGGAGATGACAGGCCACTGTAGCCATGTTTCACGTGAGTCCAGCTACAGCTCAAACCAATGGCAGACCTTGGTGTCATTCAGATGGTGCTGGTTTTACAAGCATAAAGAATGAGAGAGTTGTGAGTTCATGGAAGCTTCCACCCAGATTTCAAAGAAAGGCCTGGGAGCCCAGGGAATGTACTCTTAAGAGGGTGATGAGTAAAGCTGTGAAAGTGAAGTCAAAGGTGCAGTGGAGACACGAAGATGTTAGAGGTGCCAGAAATGTGGAACATCTGCTGAGGAAAGCCACAGGCAGTGAGTGGAGCCAGCTCATGAGAGAGGTCATGTGGTCTGCAACCTGCAGGGTTGACACACATATCTTAAAGGAGCTGAGGTTTATTTTGGCTTACAGTTTCAGAAGTTTAAGTTCATGGTTAGCTGGCACCAGTGCACAAACCACAAGGTTAAAGGACCAGGAAGAGGAAAGCTGTTCACATCATGGTGACCAGGAAGCAGAGAGCAAAGGGAGGAGCTGTGAAAGGAGAGATGTCCTTCCAAGTCATGTCCCCAGTAACCAACCTCTTCTGCTTGGGCCCAACCTCCTAACAGCATATTTAGCTATGAACTTAACAGTATATAAACTCCATGACCCAAATCATTTTCCAAATGCCCACCTCTGTGCACCTGAGAATTTGGAAGGACATTCTAGATCTAAACCATAACAGAGGAGGTGTGACCTAGAAGGGTGTATTTTTTCCTTGACTCCTCCTGCCTTGCTTTTTGTTTCTTGGTGACCACAGGATGAGCAGTTTTGCCATGCACTTCTGCCATGCCATTTCTGCCTTGGAGCCAGCCAACCATGCATGCATTCAATCCTCGGCAAATACTGGTATGGGCCAAAGTAAAACTCTCTTCTTTTAACTTTCTGGTATGAGATATTTTGTTCTAGTGAGGGGAAAGTGACTAATATACCATACAAGGCCATTCTACAAAACATGAGCAGCTGATCGATCCTCTCCAAAATTGTCAAGATTTATAGAAAACAAGAAAAGTCTGAGAAACTGTCACAGACAAGTGGTATCCTGGATGTTTTAGGAGGGGTGGGGAAAAACGTAAGATCTGAATAATACATGGAATTTTGTCTCAGTTACTTTTTTCTCTTTGCTGAGACAAAATAACTGATGCCCAAGCTTAAAGAAGGAAAGGTTTATTTCAGCTCACTATTTGTAGAGTCCATAATCAGCTGGCTCCAAGGAAGGGTGGCATGGTAGAGGGAAAAAAACAAGTTCATGGCATGGAAGTCAGGAAGCAGCAAAAGCAGCAAGTATCAAGTGACAAGTGACCACAATAGCCCTCTTTCTGTCCCTTATATTTTGTCCCTTATACTCGCACCCAGGGAGAGCCTTTCCATTATCCACTTCCAAAACAATACCAAACCAATCAGTGGACTAATTTAGTAATCACACAAACTTGATTCCAGCATCACACACCCTGGATCCAGCCACCTCTGAAAAGCCCCACCCATGACTGCATGAGGCTTTGGATGGACATCTAGACACAAGGCATAACAGATTTAGTTAATAATAATGTATCAATTTTTGTTCATTAATTGTGACAATTGTACTATAATAATGTCTGATGTTAAAACAGTGGAAACTGAGTCTGGAGTAAGTAAGAATTTTACAAATATAAATTTTAAATGAAAATTTCTTAAGAAAGACATTTAAGGAAATAAATACAAATTAAAATTCAATTTTCAAAGCAACAATCTCAGTGGAGGTTGTCATCAGATTAACAGATTCCTTAATACATGTATAAATTCAAAGTTTCAGTCAATATTTTATCTTTTTTGACATGATTTTTAAAATGCATATTCATAAATATTATCATATGAAAATATCTACTTAAAATTGAGGATAATTGATTTATTTCAGCAATTGTTACATTAAACATAAATTGTAACAGGAAAATATTTCTTTCTAGTGCCTATAATTCTGTGACCTCCTCAAAACAATGAATGAGTCTTATTCATCTCTCTTTCCTCAGCACTCAGAAACACAGGTTTGAAGCATGTGTGGATAAAATGCATAATGGAATTAATTCACTGATTGATTAACATTAGTGTTCAGCTCTGACAACCAGGGTAATTACAAAAATGAAAATAGTGTAGTAAAGGGGAACCACACATAAACTCACAGATAGACAAACAAAAATTCTATTTTAGCCCACTATTTTGGTAGGACCTCCTCCTATTCACCTAAGTGGTTTTGGCCTACTCTTACAAGTCTGCTCTTTTATATTACACATCTTAATGCAAAATTGATTATCTTATGATTATTCCTTTGAATATTACGGTCAATGCTCAATAAAGTGGCAATTTATAAAGGTTTACAGGAAATATTTAGATAAAATAACAATGGGCCCAAAAAATCCAGAGCTTTCAAACTTTCTTGAAGATATATTTGAAGAATAGTCACCAAATATCTGCTCTGCCTGCTGCAAAAATTGTAGTTTCTGAGAATGATGACTCTAAACAATACATTAGAGTTTAACATCTTGTGGAAACATGAGCGCAATGACATCAAAGAGGACTATTTTTTTCTTTACAAATCTTCAATTTTGAAACATGATTTGGTCAATTATGTAAGTTACTATTTCTCAAATCCACCTCCATCCTCCCTGTTACTAATTTCAGAAGGTCAGGGTCCATCTGAATACTTCCTGTTTCATGTGTCAACAGCAAATTAATCATAGTGTCTCATATTCTAAGCCCAAAGTATCCCTTCAATTAGCATACTTATAAAGGCAGCATTCTATTGTGTAAGCCACTAATCTTCTCTAATGAATTTCCTGTATTTGACTCTTCCATCTTCTGATTCATTGCCACAGAGCAAGCAGAGAGATCATTATGATATCCATATTTGATAATGTTATTGTGAATGACTTCCTGTTTTCTTGACATAAAGGTTAAAACATTTATGCAGCCTTTACTCCTCTGTAGTGAGAACTCTGGAGTATAGCTAAGACCTTCTCTCTTCAGGACCAGGCTCATCCCCTACTGACTACTAAAAACTCATAGCTATCTCACCCCAGAAATCACCCCATGGGCAACTAGCCTCTAAGGTCTGGTCAGTTATGTGATATTCTAAGATCTGGTACCCTTGCCTTGATTTGGGAAAACATCAAATGGTCATCATACTTCCCTTTGTTGTAGGTTTATTTGGTTCACAGTTTCAGACAGTTCAGTCCATGGTTTGCTGGCTCCAAGGCAGGAACATCATGTAAGAAGGGCAGGGGACAGTAAAGCTGCTTAGTTCATAGCAGAACAGAGGAAGAGTGCCAGACAGGGGACCAAGGGTCAAATATACATCTCAAGGTCATGCCTCCATGACCCAGCCAACCACCCACCAAAGTGTGCTTTACTATTTTTTCCTGTAAGCAGCTCCCAAGTCAATCAAATTGACAATAAAGCTTCACAATCACAAGGATGTTAAATTATGAGTCAGTCACTTGAGCAAGAGGACACTGCCATTAGCATTACCTCTAAATTTTAATGCAGAGATACTAAGAGGAAACCAGGACAGAACTGACAGTTTATACTCAGAGATGAAGAGCAAAATGCTAGGAATGCTAGGAATTAGAATAGTATGGCTTTCTGGAATTTTCCATATCACTTTGCAAGTAAAGAAAGGCATATAAATAAGTTCCATTTACTAGCTGTTCTGTGAGCTGTGGGCTGGACAACCTGCAATGTGGGGAAGGGAATCACCACAGAAACAGAAGGGAACCCATCCTGTTATTCTGCTTTTCTGTGCCCTTTGTACTTAGCAACTCCTCCCAGAATGCACCCTTAAGATTCATGCTGGATTCAATCCTAGCAAGTGTATGATCAAAAAGTTTTTTAAAAAATGTAGTTCCCAGAAACAGCATTAAAAAGGACTCCATGGCTTTAACATGTTTCCTTTGATTCCAAGCAAAAGAGCCATATCAACAGGAAAGTCTTTTTGTTTTCTCTCAGTAGCGATGGATGAAAAGAGTGCTGTTGTATAAGCCTGCATGCTGACAAAGGGACAAAGGGACACATCTTGGAGATGTGTGAGACAAGCAGCAAATGGTGAACGCTATTAATTCTATTTCAGCCAAGAGTGAGTGCAGATGGTCTGGAGAGGCAAGGCCACACTGAGGGCAGTAGAACACAGGTGGAGGGTAGTAGAGAAAGCTGCCTGATAAAAACACTACTCATGAGTCCTTTGTGGTCCCAAATAAGAGCAAACATATTGTCAAAGGAAAGGCAAAGCAAAAGCAGACCTGTCTAAAATAAGTTTGTTTGTAACTGCTTAAAAGAACTTGACCTAGAGAAGGACACATTTTAGAAAATAACTACACCTCTAAAAACACAAAGGGGAAAGGAAATACACAATTCAGTTTAGTTGGTTATAAATGAGTCCTGTTTGCTTTTTAACAAATTCAATTGAGGTTAGTGTTTCAGTCATCTATGAAAAACAATGTGTGTACTGCTCTAAATGAGTGAAGTTTTCCTATAGTTGCAAATTATTCATTCCTTCAACTTTATTTCCAGTTTCCTCTGCTTTTACATGGGGCCAGAGGATGGGGTTCTTTCCATTGGAACTTTAAAAGAAGGAATGTGCTCCAGGCCTGGCACATAAAATCCTTCCTCACACTGTTTTACTGTCTTCATTTAACTGCAGAACAGAGAATAGCAAACTCTTCCAGAATTTTACTATTAGTAAAATCTTCCAGAAGGCTGAGCTACATATGTGAGACTCAATTCTTCAATGATTAAATAGAGAAGAGCTTAAATGCTTACCTGACCCAATGGCCCCATTATATGTGTGAGAAATAAAGTGTTTTAAGGCATTTAAGTTTTAATGTGCTGTGTTACAACAGCCAGTCTACTCAGACCAACACACGTGTCTAATGCAATGGGAAAATAGAGAATGGATATCTGCCTTAGCCCCAGGGAATGTGGGATGGTGTTAAAGATGTGAAAATATTCAATGGAATAGGCAGAGGGACAGAAGTTGGACCAGGAAAAGGAGAAGGGGTGGGAATTTTGGGGCAGGTAAGATCAAACTCAAAGATAGGATTCCACTAAACAGAACGGGTTGTTATGAAAACCATACTTTGGTATGACTGCAGTGTTAAATGGCAGTGAGAGTGGGGAGGAAGCAGACAGTCAATGAGCAATTATAATATTTTTAGAACAGGGGCAGGCAAACTTTCACCCTTGTGCTAAATTTGGTCTACTCTTTGTTTTTGTGTAGCCTACAAAATAGTCTTTTTTACATTTTTAAGTGGTTGAAAAAAGTGAAAAGAAGCATAATATTTTGTGGCACTAAGAATGATATGAAATTCAAATTTCAGTGTTGAGAAATAAAGTTTCATTGGAAAACAGCCATTCTCATTAATTTATATATTGTATATATCTCATTTTGTACTACAGTGGTGGAGATGAATAGCTATGGTAGAGATTGTATGGCTCACAAAATGCCTAAAATATTCTCTTTCTAGAAAAATTACCAACCCCTGCTTTTGCTCCTGAACTTTATGTGATAGACTACTGTTACCATTTTTCACTTCCCCTTGAATCCATAATGTGTCATATGACTTTGAATTTCATCCCACTGGATAGAATATGTTTGCCTCATTCATGTTGAGCTTTACTCTGTCACTTGCTTTAGCCAATGGAATATGGGAGAAAGTGATAGGAAACCTGTTCCATGCCTTGGCAATAATAGAAATTACATTTTTTCCTTTTTCCATTTGCCTTTCTATCAATACCATGAGAAAGACATGACTATCTTGAGAGTGCGATTCAGCTCCGGCTCCTAAACAGATCCAGGAAGTCGAAACATTACACTGAATCACATATGCCTATTAGCCCAGGGCCACCTTTGTCTTACATGATATAAAAGTAACAGCAGTGGGAGAGAGAGAGAGAGAGAGAGAGAGAGAGAGAGAGAGAGAGAGGGCGAGAGGAGAGAGCTGGTGCACTAGACTACTCTGCAAGTCCCATCCCAGAACGGAACCTCGCTGCGGGAAGTGTTGCTTCCCAATCTGGTGATGTATTGTACCCTATGTTTGATTTTCTAATTCCATGTGTTTCCTTGACTTTTTCCTTCATTCTATTAAACTATCTATTTCAAATCTTAGAGTAGTGTGTAGTGGCTTTATTAGCAGATCAAGCCCCCAAATCTGATTAAAGGTGCACCTCTGTTGGCAAATTTACCTTGTCAACACAATGTCCCTCTTAGCAAAAGAATGAATGTGGAGCAGAGCCACCTCAACTGAACCTCATATCATATCTGAAGTCTAAAGCACACTCGCACCAGCCAATTTTCAGACTTATCAGAGTGTAAATAAATGCTTATTGTTACATGCCAGCGAGCTGTGGAATAGTTTGTTAAGCAGCAGTAACTGACTGATACATCATATAGTTACTAAGGAGAGAGAACTTCCAAGTGTAAGCCTGTACATAGTTCATTATAGATAAATATTAAAGCATTTTAGCAAGGTAAGGTGACTGTTTGGATCTAAAATGTCCCCTAATGTCTCATGTTCAAAGATGGGACTTTTGGAAGGTGATGAGTCATGTAAGCACTATACTAATCAGAGGATTAGTCCATTGGTGAATTCATAGCTGACTCTTCTGTTCAGAGATGGGGCCTTGTTGAGAGAGTTGGTAGGTGGGGATGTGACCTGGAAGGGTGTATTCTTGTCCACAGCTCCTCTCCACGCTCTCTGCTTTCTGGCTGCCATGATATGTGGAGCTTTCTTCTGCAAAGCCCTGACACCATGCCGTTTCTATGTTGGAGCTCTCTGACTGTGGACTAAACTCACTGAAACTGTGAACCAAAATAAACCTCTCCTTCAAGTTTTGAGTGTTGGTTATTATGTCCCAGTGATGGAAACTAGCTAATACTCTGAGAATTAATCCTAAAGGCATTTTATATTGGTAGTATAGTAAATACCTATGGAAATAAAATTAGAGTGAATGCAGGCAGAAAACTCAGCTCTTTCTTTTTCTTGAAATCTGAATAAGGCATCTGCATTCTTTCTCCAAAGTTAATTGTTCCTATGTTTGCATGAAAATTTTTCATTTATTCCTTTTATTGCAGCTGATCTTCGTTTCAGCAGATCTCTGCTGCTTTCATTTTTTATGACCCTCAATCTCTCTCTAATAGGGATATGACCTTCCCTGCAATCTGACCTGCGTCATTTGAACTTTATTCTAGGAAATTCTGGAATACTGAATTCATGAAATGTCTAAGAAAGAGATGTAAAACACCAAAAGTATACCTTCCAGGTTTCTTGGTTAATGCCTGTGTGAGTTGTCATGGTGAATGGGAAAAGGATAAAGATCAGAAAAGAGATTAGAGAAGCAATTGTTACACTGGGACCTATAAAGCCTTTGTGAATATTTGCTTTTTGCAAATGAACTCAGGAAGTTGCAGCACTCACTAACGTGGATCCCTGGATGTGAAAATGTAAATAAAATCTCCTCAAGATTCGATGAACTGGGATTATTTATTTATTTATTTATTCTTTTTCTCATCCCAGAGGCCTAAAGTTCACAGACAAAGAAGCATTCTGAGCATGGTAAAAATTAAAATTTAAACATTTGAAATTTGCCTGTGTATTTGTTATACTGAGAACCCACTTTCCCCTTCTTGTTGCCACCTGCCTTCTCACCACCAAAATAAGGCAAATAAGACAGACAGATTCAAAAAGTCTCAGCTATACTCAAAGCAATTGATCACAATCTCTCAGGAGGAGGGTGAGATATAAGAATCAATATATTTTGAAACTCTTGGATAATTCCAATGTTCAGACAAATTTAAGACCCATTGTTTTAAGCCTTGTTCCTGGTAAACAAGCATTCTGCATATCACAAGGGCACCGAGAACAAATAACCACCCAACATAATAGTTGGGTGTATTTAACCCAGATTGACACAGGTACTAGTTATTTTAGTTTCAAACTAACAGAAACCAGTTCAAACAATAAGAACATTTATGGTCTCATATAAGTGAAAAGTTCAATTGATTTGTCGCTATGTGTCACCACCCAGGTCATCACTGGTGGTCCTAGTAGAGACATACAGAAGCAGACAGTGCTACATGCTTTCCCTTCAGGTTCAGTTTAAGAGAGAACACTTTCTTTCCTTTAACTACTGGATGTTGTTCTGCTTCTACTTTGATTTGATCAATTTAGGTTGTCTGCCTGCCCTCATCCCCATATTGCCCAATTAGAGACTCTCACGGACTGACTGGTTCAAAGCTACATTACAACTCATCCTTCATCCAATTAATGAGACCAGTATCTGGTTTAGGTCAATTAGAACCCACAACTAGGGTTGGGAGAAAGGATAAATCTACATAGAAACCATGGCTGTTCCCTAAATGAAATAGGAATAGATCCTGTTAAGAAGGGCAGTGTATGGAGTAGCTGTTGTTTAGGCAATTACCAAATGTCTACAGAAGAATGGAGACAAAGCAGGAGATGGTTTAGATTTTTTTTGGTTCCTCATTGGTAATTGAGCAAAACTGGATGTCTCCTAAGAAGAGGCAGTCTTTCTACACCTTTTACCAAGTCATGAGCCATGCAGACATATGGTGAGCATAACTGAAATCTAATAACTTTTAAAGTTTTGGATTTCTTCTGCCTTCTATACCATTTTAGAAAGAAGGGTGCAATAAAGTGCTAGGATTGGATCCAGTGAGAGTGCTCTCGCTCTCTCTCTCTCTCTCTCTCTCTCTCTCTCTCTCTCTCTCTCTCTCTCTCTCAATTTCTGATTGCTGGGGACCACAGAGTGTTACACTTCTGCCTGCAGTTGACCAGAAGTCATGTGGGGGGAGCAGAACAGAGATATGAGAGCCTAAGCACCACATCTGTGCCTGATGTACTCGTAAGAGATTGCCAGTTTTCAAGGAGTTCATCTTTCTTCATGGCCTTGACCACCTGTAATAATGAAGAATTTTGCTTTCTTTGTTTTTGTCTTTCTTTGGAGTGACTTTGAATCATGGAGGGTGCATCTTTTTCAACCTCCTTGAGAGGCTTCTTACATCTAGTGTTATGTCATTAAAAAGTGTATTGGTTTTTTTAAAAAAAGTGCATTGGTTTTGAGGTCAGATATCAAAAACCAAAATTATAACAAATTTAAAGATGTGATTGGCTTTTATTTGTGATTCTAGCATTAAGCACATCTCATAGAATGAGAGTTCTGAGGAGCTGAGCAGAGGAGTCTGGCTTCATGGGCAGAAAATGGCAGAAGAAAGCAGAAACAGAGAATGAAAAGTATATTAATAGTTTCAAAAGTACTGTCCTTATAGACTTGAAACAGATGAAACTTCCTTATTATGCTAACTGGAATCTACTGTTTTTGTTTTTGAAAACTGATCCATTTCCAAGTTCAGTGTTGATCATGTGGCACTTAGCAGAAGTGGCTCCATTCTGGTTTGGTCTCACCTGCTGGCACCTAGTGTTGGAGCCTGTCCAAAACAGTGGCTTGCCATGAAATTTGTTTCATAAATAAAAAATCCTCATTGATTTAGAGTCAGGTTTGTAGTGGAATATGTACACCATTAGAGATCCGAAATATTTGTACTCTTGCTTTAGAAAAATGTTTACTATTGCTGAGAATAGTTACTGTTTGTACTGTTACCTGTCAGCCAAGGGTTCTTTTGCTCAATTGGGATGGAAATCATGAAACTGGCATGTCACTGACAGGGTCCAAGGAGGGGATGGGACCACCCCCATATATCTGTCAACTTTTATCATAGAGAAAGAATTTCTCATAAACAGAATTAGAAAGTAAGAGAAAATAAGGATTGGGCTTCAGCTTGAGGAGCTGAAGGAGTTCTGATGAAAGGGATCAGACTGCCCTGTTCAATAAAGAATGGAACTAGCTTTATGGCTTTATGGCTTTGCTGGGCGGGTCATGTGTATGGGACGTTTCTAGACTTTTCCCTCATGTTTTAAGAGATTTCCTTCCTGTAGGATAAGAAATATGGATTAGTGACCAATACCCTTGTAGACATTCTTATGTCCTCCTTGCACTTGGTCCTTGCAATAAGAGTAAGGGGATAAAGAGAGGTTACATTTCACATGCTGTTAACAAGGGGGATAGAGAAAAGATGTCTCCATCTTTTGTGGGTCATGGATTAAGACCTGAGAAACCTTGAAGGTTCTTGTCTTATTTTATTCTCAGTTAAAACTTGATAATAAGACGTTTGAAAAGATTTCTGGAGCATGGGAACTTTAAAACAAATATCCTATTTTTTCTACTTAGAGAAGCAGCAAAATTTCCCCTTTAATCCTGTTTATTAAAGATCAAACATGACTAGATGATACATTTCCTTATGTCTCATTATCTGGCTAGATATGTCCACCAAAAAAGAAAATTTATAAGTTCATTTGTACGCTCTAAGCCATATTCCACTGTCAACTCAGCCTTTCTGATTCAGTAATGTGGAGTTCCTATACATTGAAACTGAAGTCTTGAAGTTGAGAAAGAATAGCCAGCAGTGCAGTAAACTCTTTTAATAGGTTGTCACATCTTCCCTTGGAACAAATGATCAATGCAATAAAAAGAAATGGGATGAGAGTGAGGAAGATTGAAGTTAAATAACCTAGACTCCATTAAAAGGACAATCCATTATAAAAAGCTGAATTACCCAGAAAGTTAGCAGCAGGGCTTCTAGTTTGCCTAGCAAAATGGACATTCTGAATTAAACATTAACATCAAATTGATCAAGTGCTGGTGATGAAATATTCAAATAAATGAACTTTACATAAATCATATTTTTTGGAATGTTTGCTTCCTAGTGCCACAGGCATTTTAGTCCAATTGGTCCTCTGTCTGGATCAAAAGAACATTTACATTTTTTAGGTAGCAACAAAAGAGGCTTTAGATTTCTCCAAGGGCCATTCGTAACAATAAGCACAGGTTAGTTTCTTACTCTTATTCAGAGGACATAATCAGAATTTGAATCAGATTTTAATACAGTAGCATTTGGAATGCAGATAAGAAGGTAATTTAGGTAATAAAGAAGGATGTAAAAGTATTTGATTCTCTGAATGCATCCTAAAACCTCTTTGGTTTGAGTACTTCCATCCCTTTGTTAGAGCCTTTAAAAAATAAGTTGTACTAATATAGAAAGCAAAAATGATTCATTTAAAAAAAAAACTTTTTGGTTCATCTAATGTTCTTTCCAAATAGCATGCTGGCAGTGTACAAATCTTTGCAATTAAATGGAAGAATAAAAGTAATACACATAGGCTTATTCCAGAGAAAATTTTCCTGTGTATTAGCTCCCTTAATCAATAAGCCTGGGGTACAATAGCATTATTAAGATAGTTAGCTGTGGGGTAGCTGATAACAGAATTTGGCCTTGCAAGCATCAAACATATAAAGAAAATGTGATCTATTATATTACTGCTCAGAACTACTCATTCCCTTGTTTCCTTGTTAGAGCACTATACCTTTCTTCTCCATTGATTCTGGACTTTGCTGCAAAACTTACTTTGGCCAATGGAACAGGAGATAACATGTTGTAGACCAAGTCCAAGCAAAAGCTTGAAACGTGGTTGTGTAGTTTAGCTTGTCCTCTTTCTCTTGTCTTTGCCAAAAAATGGGCAGATCCCACTTTAAGTGATGCCTGAGCTAGGGTGCTAAAATAAAAAGACATGAAAAACAAAACAGTGTCAAGCCCAGCTAAGCAAAGCCACAGTACGTGCAGTTGACCCACAGCTAATTTGTAATTTACAACATGTCACGTTAATGAGGAATTAATCTTTGGAACTGTAAGTCATTAAAGCTTATGTGACTGTAACTGTAAGCCTAACTAATACAGAAATTGGTATGCTGAAATGGCATGGTACCACTCCAGTCTCTTTTTCTCCATCTCCATCTCTGTCTCTATTTGTATCTCTTTCTATATAATATACACATGTATATACAATATATATACATGATAATATACATTTATAATATATGAGTATATGTATGCTTTATTGTTTTGTTCATATGCAGTTTTTATATTATTTACCATTATTGTTTAAAGAAATTAACACTTATCAAAATAATGCTTAAGGTTATGAGTCTACAATGATCATTCCTATGTTTGAAAACTGACACCTAAAAAATGGGGATAGTAACAGTTTTTATGTTACTGTATAAGGATTTTACATGGGCTGGATAAGTTTGTTCACTAAATTTACAAGAATTCCAGGGTCAGCCACCACCAGGGACGGCTGGGTTACGCATACACCAGCAGCCCTCACCACGGCCGGAAACCACCATGTCTCGTGGACACTGTGCCCCACTGGATGACCACATGGCACAGACTCGGCACAAGTCATCTGAATCTGCACAGCAGAGGTGCCAGGGGGTGACATAAAGACCATGGTTATGAGCCCCAGAAGATAGAGCAGAAATGAACAACATAGAGGGCCTTTCTGATGCTCCTCAGTGAAAATTGAAGCCCACTAGGAAAGTGAAGAAAAACTCTTCAATAAAAGCACACTGGACCATTGTGATTGGTAAGTTGTTTGGATCAGAATCTCCCATAGAAACCTGGACCTGTTTAGGAGGGAGGGCTGCTGGAACCTGCACTAGAAACTTGCAGAGTTTTATGCTGCAGGAGGTCAGGGACCTCAACTTGGACCTTGCAGCCAGAAATCAGTCTGAATCTCAGTAGACTACAACTGGCTTGCTGAGATTAATTGACTTAGACCTGCACACTGCTGCCCACAATGCCTACCAGGAAACAGAGATATATCCTGAGGGAGACCTTTATTTGTTTGTTTGTTTTGTTATACATATTTTTTTATTATTTTCTTTTTCTCTCTATATATACCTTCTGGCTCTATATTTCTCTCCCTCTTTGTTCCTGTTCCTGTCCCATTCTGAATTTTTTCTCTCTTTGTCTTGACTATCACTGTTATAGGAAGGTGAATGCAATTTCTAGCTTCCCTATTGTAGTCAGTTTGTTCTGTACTTGTCTCTGTTCTTTCACTCTGTCATCTCCTCCTGTCTTCAACAGATCCCCACAATTTGCATAATCTTCCCGTGTCCTCTAACCTCACTTCTAACCTTCCCCTCTACCTCTATTACTCTACCCCTCCCTCCCCAACCCCTGCTAAATCCTTATCCCAAAGGGTAAATTTGCCATATTGAAGGGTTTTCTTGCTACAAACATATTTTGGGTTGGCCCTAGATTTTGATCTAGCTCACATGGTTAAAGATGACAGATTAACTGCTACCACAAATTGTCATTTTCCAAGGTATGGTTGATGTTGATTGTGTCAACTGGGCTAAGGTGTTGTGATTGATCTAATCAGTTGTCCTCCCTGGTATACTGAAAACAAGATTGCCTAAGAGTCATTAGAGACTCAAAGCCTAAAAAGTCCAGCTATACCTGGAAGATATCTCTGAGAAGCAATCACTCCATAGGGGCTCTAAACACCAGTAATAAAAATACACAAAATAAGAAATATTAGATTATCAGCCCAGGAATCAAAGCAAAAAACAGCACCAACAATAGAATTAAAAATGAGAAGAAACCTTGGCAAGACAAAAACCCAGACTTCCAATTCATCGAAGGCAAATTCTGGGGGAAATGTGGGGGAAAAATATGATAAATTGACCACCTGGACACCCTGAACTGATAGCACAGGAAGTAACAAAACAGATGAATGAGGCTGTAGAAAAATTCAAAACAGAAATAATTTCCCAGATAACTACAGAGATGGAAAGCAGAGTGAAAGACATGATTAGAGGCTCTAGAACAGAAACTGATGAAAAAAATAGATGCGCTCAGAACCATGCTGGAAGCCATGAATGCCCAGCATAGGAAAGAAATGGAAATCATGATCACCCAACATAGGAAAGAAATTGAATCCATGAAACAGACTCAAACAGATATCCAGGGGATTAAAAACTCCACTGAAAGTATTCACAGCAGATTGAGTGAATGTGAAGATAGAATATCAGATATAGACGACAGGATTGCAGTTAGTGACCATGAAAACAGAGATTTCATAAAAATAGCATGGGACCATGAGAAATCAATCCAGCAGCTGCTAGATGATGCAAAGAAGAATAACATAAGACTGATAGGAGTCCACAAAAAAGCAGGAGAAAGTGCAAATGACATACAAAAAAACTGTTCACAGAAGGCATAGAAAACTTCCCAGACAGAGGTAGAGAATTGGACATACAGAGAAGTGAGTCATATAGAACTCCAACTAGCCAGGATCAAAAAAAAAAAAAAAGCTATACCTAGACATATAATAGTCAAGATCCCAGAAACCCAACAAAAGAAAAAAATCCTACAAACAGTTAGAGAAAAGAAACAAATCACCTACAAAGGAAAGCCCATCAGAATCACAGCAGACTTCTCAACACAAACCCTTAAGTCAAGGAGAGCCAGGAGTGAAGTATTTCAAACCCTAAAAGAAAATAATTTCCAACATACACTGTTGTATCCTACAAAATTATCTTTCAAAATCGATGGGGAAATTAGATACTTCCACGACAAAGAACACCTGAGAAATTTCATGAACACCAAACCAGCACTCCAAGCAATTCTACACAATATCCTAGAAAAAGACAATGAAGGTCACAATTCCATGAGGTCCAACAGAGCAAAGCCACCAGGCAAGGCAAGAAACTAAAGGGAAAGCGGGGAAAAATAAAAAAGGTGCCAACAAAAGTAAAACATCATGACAAGGATGAGTCAATATTTACCAGTTATAATGATCAATGTTAATGGCCTCAATTCACAAATCAAGAGAAATAGACTGGCAGAATGGATTAAAAAGCAAAATCCAACAATATACTGTATACAAGAAACACACCTAACTCAAAAAGAAACTCATAGACTAGAAAGTAAAAGGATGGAAAACAGTTCTCCACAGGACAGGAGCCCGGAAAAAAACAGGGGTAGCAATCTTATTGGTAGAAAAAATAGATTTCAAACCAAAACTAATTAAGGGAGACAAAGGTGGTCACTACATCCTTGTGAAGGGAACAATCCAAGAGGAAGAGATGACAATCATAAATATATATGCAGCAAATACGAATGACTTCAACTATACAAAACATATACTAATGGACATGAAAAACCAAATAAGCACTAATACAATTGTAGTGGGAGACCTCAAAACACCACTGTCAAAAACAGACAGATCATCTAGACAAAAA
>NW_004624944.1:840151-871441 GCF_000247695.1 Heterocephalus glaber | reverse complement strand
GCATTATGTAAAGGTACAGTTCCCAATGAGAAATGTAATTGTGTTGTATACCTACAATGTACCAATAAAAGAATTTAATACAAAAAAAAAACTAAAAGTGACTGATGGAAGAAATACAAGGGAGGGAGCAGGCCTTTTTGGTTAAAGACAAAGAATATCCATCTCTGTTTTCTCCTAATTCCTTCCTTCCCCATTTCTCCCACAGGTGATGCTCATGCAGAGTTCACATATAGGCAAGTCTTTCAAATCAGTGTCTATATTATTACATGATTCTACTGCAGGACTCACAGAGAGATGGACAAAAACAAACATGCAGCCCTTTACACATCTTTTTTCATCCACTGTATATTTGTAGTAAGAGATTTTTAATTGAAAAATATCGTATCCCAGCTTTTAATGTTTTGAAACCTTAACAAATGAATAGCCTTTCCTTAAACTTTTCCCCCATTGGAACATAGTCACTGTTGAAACTCCTGGAGAAGAATGTCACAAGAAAGATTACTGAGGAAAATGACCATGTCTATTGTCTCCAGAAAGTATTTACTGAGAAGTGCTTCTTAAATAGAAAAACTTGATCAGCTCATTTATGTGTGGAGCCAGTTGGCAGAATAAGCATTGTGTGAACAAAATGTAGGGAAGCGAACAAAAGGCAAACAGAAGCTAACAATATTATGGCAGATGTCATGCAAAGGCAACATGAAGATCTGATGAGATTTGCAGGGTACAATGAACTACTGGAAAAATAATTTAACATAACCCAGAAGAACAGTGAAAACTTTTTATAAATATGCAACTTTCATGAGATGGGCCAAAATTTAAATACACAATTCCTCAGAAGTATAAAGAAAATATAGCTTTATTCATTCTTACTAATATGTATTTAAAAGTATTTATATATATATGCTACACATGTAATTTTACATAGATACATGACTGTGAATATATACATGCTTTTTTTCACAGCACAGGCAGCAAACTTTTTCTATGAAAGGCCAAAAAATAAATATTTCTAGCTTTACAGACTATATGGCCACTGTTAGAACTACTTAACTGCCACTGTATTGTGAAAGGAGCCATACGCAGTACACAAGTGAGTATGTTGTGTTTCAGTAAAAATTTACTTACCAAAACTGTGGGCTGGACTTGGCCCACAAGCTGTAATTTGTCAGTCTCTGTTTTACATTATTTTTCTTTTACTCTTTTCTCTCTTTCTTCCTCACACACTTGCCAACTATCTTTAATTTTATTCTGTGCATAAAATTCATGTTAATAGCATGCATGTGCTTCTATATTTCTCTTTATAAAATAGCTTTACATTTCCTCTTTATAACTCAAAAACCCTTGATCCACAGGGCAGTGGACAGATAAGAACTTAATCTGTAAATTAATAATTTTTTTATTTGTTAAGGTAAAAGTATCTAGACAATGTAATAAACTTCCTAATCTTAGCAGCTTCATCCAATAAAATGATTAGTCCTAATTTATATGAAGTATGATACTGATGTTTATGACTGTGGGCAGCCTTCCATGGGGTGACTTTGAGATTTTCTTTTCCTCCAGCCACGGCTCTGTCATTTCCTGCATCTTTAGACTTCTACTGGATCTTTTGCATTGATAGTTAAAAGAAAAGATAGCATAAAGGATCATACAGGAGCTTTTTATGGGCCAGACCTAGAGATGAACTGTCTCTCTGCCTACATTCAATTGGTAATATGGCTACATGTAACTAAAAGAGGTTTTAGGAAGCATGCCTAGGCTGTGTGCCGAGAGATACATTTCGAGATCCTGCACTTACAATGGGGTTAGGTCTAAATAAACCTATTGTAAGTTGAAAATGTTGTCTAGGTTTACAATGCATTGAATACACCTTAACTTATGAACCTAGCTGAGCAACATAGTACACTCTAGAGCAGTGGTGGCAAACCTACGGCATGTGTGCTGCGGCAGGATGTTTGTTATCATTGAAAGCTCTAAAAGGATCAGCACCACTGCTTTAGAGTATTGGTTATTTCCCTTCATGACTGGGAACCTGGCTTGGAGCTGAGGCTCATTGCTCATGCCCTGCACTAGCCTGCAAAGAGACACAAATTCAAAATTTGAAGTGTGGTTTTTATTGACTGCTTATCACTTTCACCCTGTTGTAAAGTAAAAAAGTCTAAGTTAAACCATGGTAAGTCAGAGACTATATGTGTATAGTTCGATAGACTATTCTTCCCTTCTAGTTTGTGGAGTGATTTTAATGTTGAAATTGTACCCTGTTCTTTATGTCTTCCTCATTGTTAAGAACCGGCTCAAATATTAACTCCTCTCTGTAGCCTTCTCATATGCTCTGTACAGGATTAACATTTTTATTCATTTATTGCAGTATTAATTTATTCATTTTAGTCCTCAAGACCTTGTATTTCTTTATTTTCATAGTTACGATATTTTATATCATTTTGCCCAGCTTTTCAGTTCTAGCAATGTTATGGCTTGTATCCAGATGTCCCCTGAATGCCTCATGCGCTCATAGGTGGGGTTTTTCAGACCTGCCTGGATCTAGGGCAAGTGATATTGAGATCAAGGGAGTATGGTATTAATTTAGTCCACTGATTGGAATTAGCATAGTTCTGAATGGCACCACCCAAAAGGCTGGTGGCCTGGATGGGATAAAAGGGAAAGGCAAGTTGTCTGCTGCTGCTGCCTTCTGCCTGCCATACTATGAACTGTTTCTCCTCTGTGAGCCCCCAAACCTCATCAAACTGTGAGCTGAAATAAACCTTTCCTCCTTCAACTTTGGGTGTTGAATATTTTGTCTCAACAACAAGAAAAGTAACTAAGACAAACATCATGATTGGCTGTATAATTTATGATATCAATGTTAGTGATTTTGTTAAAATAATTTGATTTTCCCTAATTCTAACATATGTATGGTACAAAGTCTGGGCTTTGGAAACAATTCTTTTGGTTGAGTTACTACTTATTCTTACAAATTTGCCCATACTTTCTGTGCCCTCGGTTTTCTAAACTATAAAATGCAGATAATCAACATAGTACCTACCTAATATGTATTATTGTTATAAAGATGAAATAAAATTCACAAAGTTCTTAGAACAGTTTCTGGAGTGCAGTAAGCACTATGTAAGTGCTTAAGAAAATAAATATTTGCAATGAATATATTTTACCTGGCCAGCTAAAGTCAACCAGGATTCTAGCATTTCTAGTAGCAAATTACATCTTTATGTAAATCTGATTGTGAGAGAAGAGTTTCCCATCTGCATTGTTTCAGCCCAAGACCTCTCCTCAATTGTTTCCTGCAGATCTATTTCTACATATGGTGTTAAGACAGGTCACCATGGCCTTATGCCAAGATTTTTAAAAGGCAAATGGCAGGTCTTCAAGATAGAATAAAAGTGAGCAGTAAATTCCAGCCTCTACAGGACCTGCAATTGAGACACCTGAAAAATTACTACTTAGTGAGGAGAAACAGATGAAGCACTCAGAGAATTAAGAAAGGACTTACAGGAACACTAAAAATCGTGAAGGGACAGAAAACAACCCAGAGAAAAAAATGAGAGAGTCTGGAGCTCTAGCCCAGGCTCCTGGGGAGGAGTACCTCTCTGTACAAACAGAAGGTAAATCTGGAGAGTGCTGGAAGCCCTTTGTGATATAAAAACAAAAACAAACAAAAAATGATCTGGTAGCTCTAGCCCCAGGAAAAAAAAAACATGATTATTTTAAAGTATAAATACTGTGTGGGGTTTTACTCTGAAAGTGACTTGTGATACAGGGATGATATAGGAGATGAAATAGGACCTCCAAATAATATGAGGGAAATATTATAATTCCCAACCTGATGGATGTCTGATAGACCATGTTTGTGTTCTCTAAAATTGAAGAATGAATTCTAGGAACAACAGAGGTTAAGAATAGGAAATATTCATTAGGAGGATAGTTCCTGAGAGGCAGGAGGGATGCCAAATGGGTAGCTGAGGACCCCACTTTATAGGGAAGTTTTATAGAGCAAAAAGCACATGAGTACAACGTGGGTTAAAGCTATGATCAACCAATAAGGTTACAAGTATAGTTGCTTAGATAATAGTGATCCAATGGGAAAACAAGTCATGTAACAAGTGTGCATGGAAAGAACAAGGACTTTTTCTAGGAAATGATGGGGTTGGAGGTCTTGGTCACCCAGTAGGGTGACTGATGTCTATCTAGATTTCATTAGGCCTGGTGTTACTGCTTATCCTGTCCTTTGGGGAAGTATGCAGGCCTCAGCATTTCATCTTTATCTTGAGGCCTGGTCTCCAACGGATGCATCTCTGGCCACGGTTATAATGTGTTTTACCTTTTTCCTGAGTCTCTTGAGGGCCTAGCCCTATCTGACTGCCTATAACATTTCTAGCTAACTTAGCTGCCTATAATACTTCTACGTGGCAGGATAGCTTTGAAGAAGAAATCCATTGCAGTAGTCACCATATTTAGGAGAAGTATAATCAGGAGCCATTTTGAGAAAAGGTTTATTGTCGAAGATTGAGCTACTCTGGGAATCAGAAGACACAGAATGACTACACTTTATGACATTTGAAGGTCTTTAAAAATCATCCTACCACAGTGACTGAGTAGAAGACAGCCATAAGAAAGAGTTGCAGAGATGGGGAGAGCTAGCCACAGTCCCCGTGAGAAGGTTAAGCAGGCAAACCTCAGGTTATGAGGACAGAATAGTTAGCAGCATCACCCTCTATGATGAGGAGCCGGGCCTGTCATCTGAGGTTTTCTGAGGGGCAAAGTCTGAAAGCACTGGGATAGAGTCCAGGGGACTGCTTGGCTCCACTTGCCTCCCTCCTTCCAGCACAGAATTCTGGTCTTGTTTTCTCCACCTGTCAATGTGGCCAGGAATACACTTCTGCTCACTCATTTGTCATATCCCTAGGTGTACGGACAGAGGATATTCTGGAGCAAATAGGGCATCTCATGAGCCCACAGGCCACAAAGCTAAATGGAGACATCAGTGGCTCAGAGAATACAGAAATACACAAACACTAAAAGCCTCTGGAGTGAATACAGGTCTGAGGTGGACAACATACCATTGACTGACCCCACTCAGACAGAATGGCAGTGACAGGCATTTAGCATTTACACAACAAAAGCCTATTAAGTGGGTGTAGAAATACAACAGGTGGCCATTGTGACTATGTATGACCTATATCTGGTGGATTTCAATACTACAGGTCCTAGAAAGAAACTAGCCATTCAATCACCTTGAAGAGGAAGATTTTGGGGAACTCATTCTCTTTTTGCTTTGTATTTTTTATTTCTTTGTTTTTTCTTTATTTAGCTTCCTGTTTGCCTTTTGTTACTTTTACCTAGTTCTAGTTTTGAATCTTTAATTGGATTTTATTATTACTCCTTTCTCTCCTTATCTTCCTTTTTTTCTTTCTTTTGTAAATTTTACTTCCTCCATTTTGCTTTTCTGCAACCCTCCATTTATTATTATTATTATCAACCTTATTAATTTTTAGCCTTTTCATTTACTCTAGAGAGAATTTTCTTCTGGTACTGGGGATTGAACTCAGGACCTTGCCCTTGCCAGGCAGGCATGGTGCCACTGAGCTCTATCCCTGGCCCAATATTTTTGAGAGAGGATTTTTTTTTCATTGACTCAATGTTATTATTTTTGTTGACTTCTTTTGGGCTGTTAATTGTGATATAGTTGTTGCTTTTAATTGGTCATTACTGTATGGAAATATCTGTTTTTTCTTTGTGTGATTGACATTACTGTGGTTCATTTTCTCCTGGATGACTGGTACTGTGGATCAAGTCCTCAAAAGAAGGCTGGACATTATACAGACCCTTAATTAGAAAGTGGAAAAGAAGGGCTGGGGATTTAGCTCGGTGGTTTTGCCGCCTGCTGCACAAGTGCAAGGACCTGAGTTCGATCCCAGGTACCAAAAAAAAAAACAACAAAATAAAACTGGAAGAGATATGCACCCCAACAGATGCACAAATTTCAATATATAAACACAGAAATATGAAAAAAGCAAGGCAACATGACTTCTCCAAATGTCCATAATTCATCAGTAACTGAATGCAAAGATATTGAAATGCGTGAAATGACAAAGAACAAAAAGAGTGATTTATAAGATAATAACTTCAAAGAGGATACAAATAAACAGCTGCAGGAATTAAGGAAGACAACGCAGAATATGAATAAAAAATTTAGAAATAGAGATTTAAAGAAGAACCAAACAAAAATTCTAGAAATGAATAAAAATTAAACCAAAAACTCTTTGGAAAGCCTCACAAATAGAACCAAGAAGACAGAATTTCAGGTCTTCAAGATAAGGTTGAGGGATTATTGTATGTAAAAACTAATAAAAAAGTCAAGAAATTATGAATGAAATATCCAAAAATTCTGGAGTACGGTTAGAAGAACAAAACTTATGAATTTTTGGTGTAGAAGAGGGCACAGAGGTTCATACTAATGGTATAGAAAATCTATTTAATGAAATAGTAACAGAAGACTTTCCAAACCTTGGGAAAGACATAGACACTCTGGTAAGGAGACATTTAGAACCCCAAACAGACATGACCTAAAAAGAGCCTCAGCAAATCACAGTATAGTTAAAATGGGAAGGGTACAGAACAAGGAACGAATATTGAACGTTGCGAGGGAAAACTGCCAAGTTACTTGCAGAGGCAAAACCATTAGAATAGTTTAGGACTTTTGTGCAGAAATTTTAAAGGCCAGAGGGGCATGGAATGATGTATTTTAAGTCCCCCAAGATTGGCAACCTAGATTACTATATCCAACAAGGCTATCTTTCAAAATTTAAGGAGAAATAAAGACCTTCCAAGTGTAAAGAAATTCATCACCACTATGCCAATAATGCAGAAGATACTTAAAGGAGTTGAATTGTACACTTGGAAGATGAAGAACAGATAAGCTATTGAGAATTAGGAAAGAATCAAATATTAGAAAATAGCAAAATCAGAAGAAGTCTTACATACCTTTCTATGGATACAGCTTGAGATCATAATATTAAGTGAAAAAAATCAAGCATACAGGCTTAAATATTGCAAGGTTTCTCTTATATGAAAAACCCAAGGTATAAATAAAGAGCAAAATAAACAATATATAATAGGAAGTAAGAAGATAGATCTTTTTTCAAATAGGAAGGGGATCAATAGATGAAGGGAGGGGGAAGGCAGGGGAGGGAACAGGGATAAAAAATAGAATTGAGATATGTTATGTACATGTACTAATTCCCTACAAGAAATGTAATAATTATGTAATGCAAACATGTACTAGTAAAAATAAAAACTGAAAAAAAGAATTAATACATACCTCTCTATAATAGCTTAATATAAGTGGTTTCATTTCTCCAACTAAAACACAGAATGGGAGACTGGATTAAAAGTAAGACCCAACTCTTTGCTGCTTGCAAGAAACAAATATGACTATCATACATACACTAATAGTAAAAGGATTAAAAACAACATTTTATGTAAATAGAATCCCAAAGCAAGTAGGAATAGCTATACTTTTTATCAGACAAAACAACATTCAAGGAAAAACTAGTCAGATTCCATGAAGGCCACTATATATCAGTTAAAGGGAATAATTTCACTAAGAAGATATAACAATTGTAAATATATATGCATCACAGTGCACTCAATTTTATAAAGCAAACACTACTCAGTATAAAGGAACACATGTGTCCCAATATAGTAATTGTGAGTGATTTCAATATTCCACTTTGACTATTCGATAGGGTCACACAGACAATAAAATCAGCAAAGAAACACCAGAGTTAAAATATAACATAGACCAAATGGACTCAATAGATGTCTACAAAACATCTCATACAGCAAATACAGAATATAAATTCTTTGCAGCAGCTCATAGAATGTTCTCTGATATAGATGATATTTTAGGCAATAAAGCCAGACTTAACAAACACACAAAAAAGAAAATATTTCATGCATCTCATTAGATCATAATGGCATCTAACTAGAAATTAATGGCAAGAGAAATCACAGAAACTATACAAACACAGATAATGAACAGTTCACTTTTGAATGACTAGTGGGTCACTGAAGAATTTATGGAGGAAATTTTAGAAAAGCTCAGAAACAAATGAAAATAGAAATACAGCATACCAGAATCTTTGATATATAGCAAGGGCAGTTCTAAGAGGAAAGATTATAGCTACAAGTGTCTACATCAAAAAAATCAGAGAGATCTCAAATAAATAACTTAATGATGCATTGCAGGGTCTTAGAAAAACAAGAACAAACCCAAACCAAACTCAACAGAAGGAAAGAAATGATAATGACCAGAGGTGAAATTAATGAGACAGGTTAAAAGAGCAATACACAATGGAACAAAGTATTGGTTCTTTGAAAGGGTAAACAAAACTAAACAAAGGAAAAAGAGGACCCAAATAAATATAATTAGAGATTAAAAGCAGTTGTTACAATGATACTACTGAAATCCAGGGCCAGGGGTTTAGATCAGTGGTTCCGGCGCCTGCCGTGCAAGCACAAGGTCCCAAGTTTGATCCCTGGTACCAAAAAAAAAAAAAAAACACATGATACTACTGAAATCCAGAGAATTATTAAGGACTATGTTCAAAATGTATATTCTAATGAATTTGAGAATCTAGAAGAAATGGATAAATTTCTACACATATATGACCTACCCAAAATGGAACCAAGATGATCTAAAACCTAAAATCATTAATAACAAGGAATGAGATTGAAGTAATAATAAAATGTCTCCCAGGACCAGACAAATTCACTGCTATGTTTTAGCAGACCTTTAAAGAAGAATACCAATGGCCCTCAAACTATTTCATAAAAAAGAAAGGGAAGGAACACTCCCAAACTCATTCTATGATACCAACATCACCTTGATAAAAAACTAGCCAAGGACACAAGAAACAAAACTATTATACTTGATAAAATAGATGCAAAAATCCTTAATAAGATGCTTGTAAATTGAATTCAATAACACTTAAAAAATATCATATACCATGGTCAAGTTGATTTCATTCCAGGGATACAAGGATGGTTTAACATACACAAATCAATAAATAATATACCACATAAATCGAATCAAGGATAAAAAGCACATAATCATCTCAATCAACACATTAGAAAGCCTTCAAAAAAATTCAATATCCCAAGGGACCAGCAGTGGCTTTGAGGATAGCAAGTGGAAGAAAACTACCCCTCCTGCACTATGATCAGTGCAAGAGAAGGACTCTGGCAGTGGACAGGGTTGTGACCAGCATCACAAACAGCCTGGAAAGCAGGGACAAGAATGGGAAATTGCCACTCCCCCACCCTGTAATCAGTGGTGCAAGCATCCTTGGGCTGGAAAGTTAGCACTCCCTTGGACTTGATACCAGTAGCACAAGCAGCCTTGGCCATGGCAGCAGAACAAGGAGGGCAGTGTGAGAGGAGCCAGTGGTGTACACAGAGGAGACTGTGTAAGGTCTGAGAGGGGCCAAATGTACACTGGACTGGGAGCAGCCTTGAGCTTTCTCTGTCTGAGGGTGCCACAGCAACTGGGAGAGCAACACAGAGACAAAGAGGGTAAGGAGATGAGGGTGGGCCATCCAGAAAGCTGCTGGCTAAAGACTAGCCCCAGGCCCCACATCTGGAGGCCAAAATCAGCCCGCACCCAGCACTAATTCTACTGCAGACTTGGCAGGGTTACCCAGCACAGATTTGGGCTCTGACTTGAACACTTCCACAGAACTGGGGACACCAGAAGAATTCGTTTTTCTTCTTTCTTTGTTGATTAGTTTGTTTCATTTTCTTTTTTCTGTTGGTTTTTTGGGGGGTTGTTTAGGTTTTGATGTTTACTGTTTGTTTTATTTTGCTCATCCATTTTCCTCCCTTGCCTCAATGGTCTTTCTTGATTTTTTGGATATTTTCATGTGAATGAACATTGATGCTACTCTTTCTGGTTCACTTTGATAGTCTTTTGCTTTCTCCTTCATTCTTTCTCTCCTGTCCTCTTCCCCAGTTTCTCAAAGCTTGGGTGACCATCCTCTGTCCTTCAGCCTTGTTTCTCTTCAGTCATTGCTCTGTTTGTCCCCTACCTGTCTTTAATTTCCCCCCACGGGATAAAATCACTCTACCAAGGGGAAACTTACTGCATACAAGTTCCTGGCTTATGTTAGATATTGTTATACAACTATAGATCTCACTCTTATGGTTAAAGGTACCAAATTAGCATTTACTACAATTTGTCAGTTTCTAGGGCATGCTTGATGATATTGTCACTGCTAATTGTACTACTTTAGCCAGGGGACCATACCTGCTGTAATCAGTTGTTTACCCTTGTATGACAATGCTGTGATGGTCTGGGATCATAATCATCACCATAGTTCAGTACCAAAGAACTGGGAGCTCAGCCAAATAGATAGCAACTTCTCATCCCTAATAAATTGGGAAGGTAGGACAGACACAAAGACCAAGAGCCAGCTACTCCTAGAAGACAGCTCTGAGGAATAGACATTTCCTAGGGAAGCCTTGACACTAATGATAAAGCTACCTAACATAAGAAACTTACAGGCATCAACACAGAAAACAAATTAAAAGGAAAAATAGAAAACGACAAGACACAGACACAAAATGCAACCCCAGACCTCCAGCCCACCCAGGACAAATCAAGGGGACAATGAGATAGAGGAAATCAGAAGTGACATACTGGAATTTTCTGAAATAACAGCAACAGAAGCAAATAAACAGATAAATGAGGTTATACAGACAATCAGAGAAGAAATAATCTCTCAGGTAAAAAACAGAGATGATGGTCATAATGAAGGACTCTGTTCAGCAAATCTGGAGTAGACATATATAGTTTTTAAAAATAGAGGAGCTTAGAAAAATGATGGAAACCATGAATGCCTACTGAATGTTGAAACAGATTCAAACAGATATCCAGGAAATTAAAAATTACATTGAAAGTTTGCAAAGCCAAATGAATTAAAGTGAAGACAGAATATTAGAAGATAGGATTGTGGTTAGTGATCATGAAAAGAAACATCTCTTAAAAATAGCAAGGGGTCATGAATAAACAATCCAACAGCTGCAAGATGATGCAAAGAGCAGCATACGATTGATTGATGTCAATGAAAAAGCAGGTGTCAGTGCAAAGGACATAAAAAAATTGTTCACAGAAGTAAAGGCAGAAAACTTCCCAAGCATGGAAAAATAATTTGATATACAGATAAGTGAGGCATACAGAACTCCAATCAGCCATAACCAAAATAAATCTA
This sequence comes from Heterocephalus glaber, assembly GCF_000247695.1. The sequence goes on along the minus strand of NW_004624944.1, from coordinate 860,162 downwards.
CACCAAGGCTTATAATAATCAAAAGTCCAGAAATTCAGCACAAGAGCAGAATATTAAAAGCTGTTAGAGAAAAGAAACAAATCATATATAAAGGAAAGCCCATCAGAATCACTGCAATCTTCTCAAAACAAACCCTTAAGTCAAGGAGAGTGTGGAGTGAAGTATTTCAAGTCCTAAAGACAAAAACCTCCAACCCAGATTGATGTACCCTGCAAAACTATCTTTCAGAATAAATGGATAAATAAGATACTTCCATGACAAAGAAAAACTGAAGAAATTCATGACCACCAAACCAGCTCTACAAAATATTCTGAAAGATATTTTGGAAAGAAATAACAATGACCAAAATTTCAAGAACACCAATAGATGGAAGCCACATGCAGGGCAAACAATTAAATAGAGGAGAAAGAGAACCAACAGTAGGAAAATAATATGACAAGAATAAGCCAATGCATATCAGTAATAACCATCAATAGAAATAGTTTCAATTCACCAATCAAAAGAAACAGATTGGCAGAATGGATCAAGAAACAAGATCCAACAATTTTCTGCATACGGGAAACACATTTAACTCAAAATAAAATTTGTACACTGAAAGTCAAAGGATGAAAAACTATACTTCATGCAACAGGATTCCAGAAAAAAGCTGAAGTAGCTATTCTATTGCCAACAAAGTGAACTTCAAGCCAAGACTAATCAAGAGACAGAGAAGGTCACTATGTACTTGTTAAGAGAAAACTCCAAGAAGAGATACCAATTATAAATATATATGCATCAAATACCAGTTCACTCAACTTTATAAAACAAATATTATTTGACATGAAAAATCAAATAAGAGCTAACATAGTTGTAATGGGGGACATCAACCCCCCACTACCACAAATAGTTAGATCAACTAGACAAAAAAAGAACAAAAAAATATCAGAACTGAAGCAAAACTGCATATAAATGAACTTAGAAGATGTCTACAGAGTGTTCCACCCCACAACATCAGAATAAACATTCTTCTCAGCTGCACATGGAATGTTATCCAAATTAGACCACATGCTAGCTCATAGAATATGCTTAAGAAAGTACAAAGGAATTGAAATTATCCCATGCATATTACCAAACCATAGTGCAAAGAAATTGGAAATCAATGGCAAAAGAAATGATAAAAACTTCATAAACACATGTAAATTAAATAACACCCTCCTGAACATCCTATGGGTCACAGATGAATTAAAGAAAAATTAGATAGCTTCTACAATTAAATGATAATGTTGATACAACATACTGGAACTTATAGAACATAATGAATGCAGTCCTATGAGGGAAATTATAGTAGTGAATTCCCATATCAGAAAAACAGAGCAAGTTCAAATAAACAATCTAAGGTTGAACCTCAAAATTCTAGAAAAAGAAGAACAAGTCAAGCCCAAAGTGTGTATGAGGGAAGAAATTATAAAGACTAGAGCAGAAACTAATGCAATCAAGGCTAAGAAAACAATACAAAAATCAATGAATTGAAGAGTTGGTTCTTTGAAAGATTAAATACAATTGAAAAATCCTTAGCCAACCTTTTCAAAAGAAGGAAAGAAAAGACTCAAATCCATGCAATTAGGAATCAAAAGGGTGAAATCACAATGGATTCTGCAGAAATCCAGATCATCAACATCTATTTCAAGAATCTTTATTTAATAAGATGGAAAACACAGACAAAATGGACAGATTCCTAGATATATATGAATTATCAAAGCTGAATCAAGAACATATAAAATTCTAAATAACTCAATAGCAGTCAATGGAATTGAAAAGGTGATTAAAAACTTACCAACAAAGAAAAGCCCAGGTCCTGATGGATTCACTGCTGAATTCTACAAGAAATTTAGGGAAGATCTAATACCACTATTCCTCTAACTCTTTAATGAAATTGAAAGGGAAGCCATACTCTCAATGTCATTCCTAGTAGCAAGTACTACCCTGATAATAAAACCAGTGAAAGAACCAACCATAGATGCAAAAAACCCTCAATAAGATACCAGCAAACACAATGCAGCAAATCATTCAGATCATACACAATGAACAAATAGGATTCATCCCAAGGATGCAGAGACAATTCAACACATGAAAATCAATAAATGTAATACACCATATTAACAGAGCCAAGGACAAAAATCACACGATCATCTCAATAGATGCAGAAAATTCATTTGACAAGGTCCAACACCATTCATGATAAAACCCCACAAAAAATTGGAATAGATGTATTTATCTCAACCTAATAAAAGCCATCTATGACAACATCATACTAAAGGAGAAAAATTGAAAGTTTTCACTCTAAAATCAGGAACAAGGATGTCCTCTATCACTGCTCTTATTCAATATAGTTCTGGAAACATTAGCTGGAGCAAGTAGACAAGAGAAAGAAATAAAAGGAATAAAGATTGGAAAGGAAGAAGTTAAAGTATCATTATTTGCAGATGACAGGATACTCTGCATAGAAGACCCCAAAAACTCCACCAAAAGATTTCTAGATTTAATAACCAAATTCAGTCACATAACTGTATACAAAGTCAACACTAAAAAATCAGTAGCATTCCTATACACAAATAACAAATTTATTGAGAGAGAAATTAGGAAACCATGCCTTTCACAAAAGCATAAAAAAAAGAAATACTTAAGAACCAGTCTAACAATGGAAGTAAAAGACCTCTACTTTGAAAACTATAGCACTCTGAAAAAAGAGATTGAAGAGGATATCAGAAAATGGAAAGATATCCCTTGCTCTTGGATAGGAAGAAGCAACATAGTGAAAATGGCCATACTCCCCAAATTGTTATACCTATTTAATGCAATCCCAATAAAAATACCAATAGCATACATTATAGTACTAAAGAAAACATTTCTAAAATTCATTTGGAACCAGAAGAGACCTGGAATAGCAAAAGCAGTTCTGGGCAACAAAGACAGGGCATCACAATCCCTGACTTAAAATTATACTACAGAGCTACTGTGATAAAAACGGCATGGTATTGGCAAAAAACAGACCTAAGGATCAGTGGAACAGAACAGAAAATGCAGAAACAACTCCAGACATAGTCAAGCACCTTATCTCTGACAAAGGGGCCGAACATTTTCACTGGAAGAAAGATAGACTCTTTAATAAATAGTGCTAGAAAAACTGGCTTTCCACATGCCAAACACTAAAGCTAGACTCATGTCTCTCACCGTGCAGAAAACTAAAATCAAAATAAATCAAAGGTCTAAATATAAAACAGAAACACTAAATCTTGGAAGAGGGAATAGATGGAACTCTTGAAGGCATAGGTGTAGGCAAAGACTTTATGAAAAAAGCCCTGATCCCAAGGGAAATATTACAAAGAATCAACAATTGATATATCATCTTATTAAAAAGCTTTTGCACAGCAAAAAAAAAAAAATCACCAGCAGAGTAAAGAGACAACCAAGAGAGTGGGAAAATTTTTTTTCATCTGCTCCTCAGGCAAAAGACTGATATCTAGAATATATAAAGAAATGAAAAATCAAACACCCCAAATTTAAACACTGAATGCAAAAATGGGGATCTGAGATGAATATACACTTCTCAGATGAAGAAGTACAAATGGCAAATAAATATATGAAAAAAAGTTCAGCATTACTGGTCATTTGAGAGATGCAAATTAAAACAACACTGAGATTTCATCTCACCCCAGAAAGAATGGCTGCTAACAAGAAATCAACCAATAACAAATGCTGATAAGTCTGTGGGGAAAAAGAAACCCTTCACTGTGGTGTAGACTGGTGCAACCACTATGAAAATCATTGTAGAGATTCCTCAGAAAACTAGGAATAACAGTTCTATTTGACCCAGCTATCTCCCTTCTCAGTATCTTCCCAAAAGAATGAGAAGCATCATACCATAGCAGTCTCCATGTTCATTGGAACACAGTTTGTAATAGCTAAATCTTTCAAACAACCCAAATGCCCATCAACTGATGAATGGATAAAGATGTGTTTTTTTTAAATAATGGAGTACCACTCAGGCATAGAGAAGGGTAAACTTGAGACATTTATAGCTATATGGATGTACCTAGAGGCCATACTCTTAAGTGAAATAAATCGGACACACATGTGTAAATACCTAATTTTCCCTCTGGTATGAGAAACAAAGATTCAAATGGGGAGGAGCACAAGGGAGGGAGGAGAGGGAAAGGAAGGAAGGGAAAAGAACAAAAAATGAGAAAAGAAAGGTAAAATGGAAACAAAGGTCTTGTAAATAAGAAGGGGAAGAGAGGTAGAAGTGAAGGGAGGAGAATGGGAAAAAAAGAATCAAGATATATCATGTACAGGTACAAATTCCATATGATGAATATGATCATTGTGTATATCTAAACTATATCAATAAATTTCATTAATGATAAATAATTCAACATCCCTTCATGATAAGAGCACTGAACACACTAAGTATTGAATGAAGGATCATTTCTCTATATAGTAAAGGCCATGTATAACAAACAGCCAATATCATTCTGAATAGGGAAATTGAAAGCAATCCTCTAAAATTAGGAATAAGGCAAGGATGTCCACTCTCCTCACTACTATTCAATACAGATTTTGAAATTTTGGCTAGAACAATCATTTAAGGGAAAGAAATGAAAGAGACATAAAATGGAAATGAAAACTTTAAATTATCTTTGTTTGTAGATGATATGATCTTATACTGAGAAGACCTTAAACATTCCATCAAAACTCGTTTGGAGCTTTCACACAAATTCACCCAAGTAGCAGAATAAGAAATATTAAAAATTAATAGATTTTCTATACATTAATAATGGACTACTGAGAAAGAAATAAGAAAGACAACTTTATTCATAATAGCTTCAAATAAAAAATAAAAATACTTTGAGATCAATCTAACCAAGGAGGTAAAAGACCTGAAATGGAAATTTCAGAATACTGAAGAAACAAATGGAAGAAGACACTGGAAGATGGAAAGACCTTCAATATTTATGCCTTGGCAGGATAAATATTGTTCAAATGGCCACATTTCCAAAAGGCATCTATGGATTCAGTGTAATCACCATCAAAATACCAATGACATTCTTCATGGAACTAGAAAACACAATCATAAAATGCGTATGAAAACACAAAAGATCCAGAATAGCCAAAGTAATCTTAAGCAAAAAGAGTAAGGTGGAAGTATCACAATACCTGATTTCACGATATACTATAAAGCCATAGTGACAAAGCAGCATGATCCTGGCACAAAAATAGACACATAGATCAATGGAATAGTGTAGAGGGTGCAGAAACAAGTCCACACAACTACAACCATTTGATTCTGAACAAAGGAGCAAAAAATACACATTGGAGAAAAGACATTCTCTTCATTCTTTTTTCTTTTTTTGTGGTATCAGGGATTAAACCCAGGGCCTCTGTACTGAACTACATCTCCAGCTTCTTTTTTCATTTTTTTTATTTTTTGAGGTAGAGTCTCACTAAGTAGCTAAATTGCCCAGGCTGGCCTTGAATTCATGGTCCTCCTCCCTCAGCCTTCCAGAATGCTGGGACTATAAACTTCCATCACTATCTTGGTTTAAGATAGCCTCTTTAACATATGATGCTGGGAAAACTAGATATCTACTTGTAGAAATCTGAAACTAGATCCATATCTCTCACCCTGCTTGAAAATTTATTCAAAATGCATCAAAGACCTAGGTATAATACATGAAACCTTGAAACTACTACAAGACTATATAGGAGGAACACGTGAAGCCACAGGCGTGGGCAAAGACTTCCCAGAATAGGACTGCAAAAACATGGAAAATCATAGCAAGAATTAACAAATGGTACTACATCAAATTGAAAAGTTTCTGCACAGCAAAAGAAGCTAACAGATTGAGGAGACAGCATACAGAGTAGGATAAAATCTTTATCAGTTACTCTCCCAATAGAGGATTAATATCTAGAATATTTAAAGAACTAAAAAGACTTAATACCAAAAAAATCAAATATTTCAATCAATAAAGGGGCAAATGAATCGAACAAATTCTCAAAATAAGAACAAATGGCCAGTAAGTATATGAAAAATGCTCAACATCTTTAGACATTAGGGAAATGCAAATTAAAGCTATCTTGAGATTCTATGTCACCCAATCAACATGGCTATCATCAAGAATACAAAAAATATTTAATGCTGGTGAGGATGAAAGTAAAAAGGATCATTCTACACTGCTAGTGAAAATGTAAATTAGTACAGCCACTATGGAAATCAATACGGAAGTTTCTAAAAAAACTAAAAATAGAGCTACCACTTGATCCAGCTATACCTCTCCTTGGTATATACCCAAAGGAATTAAAGTCAGCATAGTATAGGGATATGTGTATACTCATGTTTATAGTAGTCAAGATATGCAACCAGTGTAGGCGCCCATCGACGGATGAATGGATAAAGAAAATGTGGTATACATACACAATGGAATATTATTTTGCCATGAAGAAAAACAAAATTTTGTAAATTGCAGAAAAATGAGTGGATCTGGATATCATTATGCTGAGTGAAATATGCTATATTCAGAAAGATAAATATTCTTTTATTATTGTATAATATAATATATAATTATACAATATATAATTTATAATTTATATATAATTATAATTTATTTATTTTTTGCATGTTCTTTTAATATATAGAATCCAAAAAGGTGACAGGAAAAGAGAAGGCAGCCTATTATTAATCAAGAGGAAGGTAATAAAGGGGAGGGTGAGTAAGAACAGATAATGGGGGGATGGGTATGATCAAAATATATTATACACATTGAATCCCCCCACATGCACATCACCAAAATGAGAAAATGGGTGGGAGGGCAGGGCAAGGAGGACAGAAATGGTGTGAAAATGGCCAAAGTATGTTATATGCATGAACGAATCTGTCAAAGTGAAACCCATTAGTCTGTATAACAAAGGTACCAATAAAAATGTCAAACAACAACAAAAAATAAAGAGAACTCTCTCATGTATAGAATAACCATATACTAGGAGAAATTAAAAGCTGGAATGTTCCCGGGCATTGGTGGTTAAATACCACTGAAAAGCAAAGATAAACAAATTTTAAAATTATAGTATACACAAATTTTTCAAAGGTAGATGACATATGAACTAAATAGTCTCTGAATTGAATCTAACTTGGTAAGAACAATTTAGAGTGCAAAGCCACTCCTGCACAAATATCCTGATATGGTCCATACCAGATGTCATAAGAAAAGCTTCATCTGTTTAGATATATAAGAATAATTAAAATTGGGTATGTGTATGTGTTTGGAAAATAAAGGAGCAATATATGTGTGCTCATTAAGAATGACTGGTTCTTCAGATGGCATAAAAATCAGTGCAAAGACCAAAGCACTGATAAGACTTATTGGTAACAGGAAGGCAAAGAAGAGAGTTCAGAAATAGGAACAGTGCTTGTTTCATAAGGGCTACAGGGGTAAAATAGGCACTTCCATAATGCAAGACCTCTCCCCTACATTGCTTAACTACCAACATCTCCCAATGAAACCCCTCACCTCTAGTCAATAGAACATATCCTGCCTTGGGTTTGCTAATAAGCACATAACCCAAGGTCTTGTAACAAACTGAAAATGCAGTCATGTGCTGCACCACGATGTTTCAGTCAGTTGTAGACCTTGTGTATGATGGTACATGCCATTTAGCCTAGGCATGTAGTAGGCAATATCATCTAGGTTTGCATAAGTACATTCTATGATATTCACACAATGATGACAGAGCCTAATGATGCATTTCTCAGAGTACACCCCCATCATTAACTAACATGTAACTGTATATTTGTCTTTCATCACATCGAGATGTCAGGCTTTTGTGGTGATTTTGACATAAACTCACCCCAAGGCTAGAATGAATATTGTTTTTCCAGAAATCTTTTATAAGCTTGTAATAAATAGTCAGTATTCTGATATTTGATAACATTAGTTGCAGTCTTACTTATACCAGCTGAAAAAATGGAAATACTAACAATGGAGAAAAGATTAGGTATATTCAGTAGATGCATGTTATGGGATATTACATAACTCTTTAAAATTTTGTTTTCAATATTCATTACATAGAAATATATGATTACAATATGTGTTATGTTTTGTTATACGATTACAGAATGACTTGCACAATATAATCTTGATTTTATTAAAATCTATAGATATATGCCTTGACACAAAGGTGAAAACTAGAAGGAAAATATCTTTTGGTGCTGGATTTATGGGATAATTGCATTATCTTCTTACATTTTTTATGGTTTCTAAATGTTCTTTAGTAAGCACATACTGCCTTTATAAGCAGAACAAATGCATTTTAGCTAACATAACTTTGACTTTTATTGTAATTTAGGTCAAAAGTATTAAGTTAGGGAGCAGTGTTTGGGGGGAACATTTTGCATAGTGAGCCCCAAGATCCAGTTCCAAAGGACACAGAGTTGATCAGATGTAGAGCAGCCACAGACCTCCCGTAGCTACTGACATCTAATGTGAACGATAAATAAATGTTTGCTCCTGTAAACCACTGTAATTGATGACTTGTTTGTTGCTACAACAAATCTAAATCAGAAGCCAATGCCTAAGAATTCTGTGACCCTTGTTAGTTCTTCTTAATGTGGATTTTCTTCTAAAAGTTAATAAAATATTAAATTGAAACACTTTGGCTGTCATCTTTCACCTTATTCTTCAGAGAAATAAACTAAGGCTCAAAGAAGTAAAGTAACTAGTTTAAAGACAGTGATTTCATTACAAAACCAAGATTGGAGTTTTCTTTGTCTAGAACTTCTCCAGTGTTTTTCTAGTGGACGCTACACCTGAGAGACTCTTGGAAAGATCTTGGGTTTTTTGGTGTCCCAGAAACTGCCCATTAAAGTCCAGTTGCTTTTTCATAAGCACATAAAGCATAACTTGGGCCTCCTTCTAAAGTAGGTTATAGATCTGGGATCAGAAGCATGTCATGAGGCCTAAAAAAAGTTGCGCAAAACCTTTATATGGAAAATGTGGAGAGTTACTAAAGAAAACCCAAATAAATGTTTGTGGTTAGGTGATCAAAACAATTTAATATATCACTTCTCCTCCAGTTGATTTGTGGAATCAATATAAGCTCAGTGACAATCTTGAATGTTTTTCTAATTCAAAACTGTATATGGAAGAGGAAAAAGTCAAACTTGTTTATTAATTCATGAAGAATAAAAGGGAAGGCTTATTTGCTAAGGTAGATATCACCATAGAATAAAGTCAAAGTTATGGCAATTAGGACAGTGAATATTTCATGCAGGGATTGAAAATGCAGGCCAATGAAACTAGAAAGCCCAGAAAAAGATAGACAAGCAATGCTTCAAAACAGTAGAGAATGGGTGGACACATTGATAAACACTTCTCTGATAATTAATTAATCTACAAAATTAAATTTGGATATTAATTGCAGACCATTTAACAATCAGATTTAGACAGCTTACAAATTTAAGTGAGGAAAGCAAAACTCAACATTTCTGGGAAAATATAAAGAGAATTTCTTTATTTGGAGAGGAAAAATTTTAACTATATATAAGTAAACTATTAATGAAACAAATAATTGAATGTGACTACATAAAAATGTTTAAAACTTAATGGTTTTCAAAATATGCTATGAAAATCTTGAAAAATTAAGCTACAAACTGGGAGAAAACATTTACAACTTGTATCAACAACAAAGAATATATTAAGAAATTATATAAATCCATAAAAGATAAGCAAACCAAAAGAAATGACCAAAAGACATTTATAGAAAATAGAAACCTGCATGGCCAATGAATTTGTAAAAAATGCTTGATGTCACTACACATCAGAAAAATTCAAAGGAAAATCACAATGATATGTCTTCATTCCATCAGTGCTGTAGACTGAATTGTGCTCCTTTCCTTTCAAATTCATACGTAGAAGCTGTAACCCTTAGTGAGATTTATTTGCATTCATGAAGTAATTGAATTAAATTAAATCAGAATGATGGGGACCTAATCTGGTAAGATTAATGTCCTCATAAGAAAAGACATGAAAGATTTCACACTCTCTTTTACTGTGCTATGTGAGGACACAACAAGATGGCTATTGGTAAGCCAAGGACAAAGTCTACACAGGAACCTAACTATGCTGACACCCTGATCTCAAACTTCCAGCTCCAGAACAGTGAGAAAATCAATTTCTGTTGTTTCAAACATGCAGTCAGTGGCATTTTGTCATGGTGGTCCAAAGTGAGTAAGATTACCACGTAGGCAAAAATTTTTTAAGTCTGGTAAAGCAAGTGGTGTGAATATGGCTGAGAGAAAGGTCATAGATAAATGTGGAAGTGCACATCAGTACTTTTGCTTTGTATTTTATATATTCAAGGTATACAATGAGATGTTTTGACATACGAATAAATAGTGAGATGATAAATCAGTACTTTGGAAAACAATTGGGTAGTGATGTTAGGAATTTTAAAGACAGTTTAACCTATGATGTAGATATTCTAATTTTTGCTACTATCCTAAAGAATGTCTTCCTTGTGGACAGAAGTAACAAATGAAAATGTGTTTAGCCACATTTGGAATAAACAAAATACAAATAAAAACCAAGAACAGCAAAAACAACAACAAAAATAAATGTCTACTATGGGAAAATGGTTAAGAACCTTTTAGAATAATAATAGAATGGAAAATTAAAACCAGTGAAAATTAATAACCAACTACTAAATGAATCGACATGGATTAATGATAAAAGCATAATATTGAATAAAAAGAAAACTGCAAAAGAACAATTCTATGATACCATTTATAAGAATTCCCAAAACCAGCTTAACTAAATCATTATGGAAACAAAGTCTCCGTAAATAGGGAGGGATGGAGGGGTTGAAGCCAGTGCAGGAGAATGGGGAAAAAATAAGAACCAAGAGAGATTATGTAAAGGTACAAGTTCTCAATGATGAATGCCATCATATTGTATACCTAAAATGTACCAATAAAATTAATGAATAATAAAAAAGAATGCATATGTGTATCCACATATACCAAATAATATGAAAGAAAAACAATATAATATAGACACTCAGTTTAGATAATGATTACTCTGGGAAAATAAAGGACAAGTGATGAAGAAAGGACAAATACAGGCCTTGAAAGTATTGGCAATATTAACTTACTTAGCTGGGTAGTTAGTATATAGGGGCTTATTTTAATAATATTTCAGGTGATGCACGGACTGATTTGTATTCACCAAGTATTTTAGGATAAATGACAAGATTAAAATCATTTGGAGGTATATTTTGGCAATTAAATATGATAGTCTTAATTAATTGGTACATATTCTTAAGCTCTTCTTGACCACACTGGAGGAATATGACTAAAGAAACAAGGTGCATGACTCATGACAGAAATAGTATCTGGCTAACTAGAACTAATTTCTGACAGGCATCCTGTGAATTGCTTAATTTCATCATTAAGTTCAGGGAATGAGAAACCACCATAAAAAAATCGATGAAATAATATCTCAAAATATACCTTGCCTGATTATGCAATGGATTATGTTTAGCTTCAATTAATTGTGACAATTAAGTAGTTCTTATTCTACTGGTAGCATTAACACATTATATTAAATTGCTAGTAAAAAAAATTAACTTATGACCCAGAAGTGGAACAGCTTTCTTGTGACATATTAGCATTTGAAAAAAAATGATTAATATGCCCCTTTTGAAAGAACAAAGACTGCTTTCTAAAAACTTTCTATTAGGTAACTTTTACTTCCACATCCACTAATATTATATAGTATTAAATATTATATAGCATAAAGTATATTAACACAGGGGGAAAAGTAATGAATTCTCTTTCAAAATTCTGTACTGAATATATAGCCTCCATGTCTCTACTAAAATCTCTTGAAGTGATTTAAAAATAAGATATGAATGCATAAAGACAAAAATAAAAAAGAAACTTCAGCAAACCAGAAATTCTGAACAAGTTCTGAAAGATGGAAATCCAACAAGATTTGATTGAAATCCTTAGAATTAGGTCCCCTTTCAAAAGGGGAGGGGTAACACTAAGAGTTCTTCATTCTGGGATGTCCTTGATACCAGAGCAGAAAGGAGAGGATGCCTATAGGCTAGTTAGTGAGGGGCAGCAACAAGAGTGGCCAGAGATCTAACCATGCATGTCTTGCCACCATGAACAGGGCCACATGTCAGCAAGGGGAAGTGTCTGTCAGACTCTTGGCAGAAGCAAGGAAAATGGGAGCTTGAATAAAAGAGTAAGGTAATGTCCCTGAGAGAATCAGGGAAACCAATCATAGAAGACAAGATGTTGAGGTTCAGTGCTAGCAGTTCACCTCTTCGTCCTCTAGTGTACTTAAAATGTTTGGAAAATATCATCCCATGTCTATTGAGGGATCTTCATGACAAAGTCGAGTACAAAATATATGCCCAAATTTATATACATTTAATGAAAGCCAATAATGAATGGAGACATATATACTAAACGGAAGAATTTATACCCAAGAAAACAGGATCAAATGAGCAAATGGGACAAAATTTAAAAATAAACGTAATTTGCTGGGGATGTACCTCAGTGGTAGAGCACTTGCCTAAAATACACAGGGCCCTGGGCTCATTTCCCAGTACTTCAGGGAAAAAATGAATTTGTATCCTTAGAGAGTAAAAAAGGATTTGTACCTATGAAGAGAAAGAATGCTATTAAAAAACCAAATTGCAATCTTAGCTATTAAAAATAATGACTATAAAATATCAACAGAACTACATAGCAGAAATTGAAATTCCAATATTAGGAAATACTTCTAGAAAGAGACAACAGATATAATAAAGTATAATTCAATATGTAAAGATTTTCCTATGGGAAAAAAGGAATGGTTTATAGATTAAATGGCTCAAGTAGTTGCTGTGCAAAAAAATTTGAATATTATTTTCCTTCCACTGAAAACACACATGCATGCACATATTCATATTTAGACTCTTAAAAATGAACTTTCAGGATATCAATGTCGAAGAGAAAATCCTAGAAGATTGAGTGGATAAAAAACACTTGAAAGTATAAAAATTATATTGATGTTATAATGACTATCAGAAACTATAGATCCAATATAGTTGACCAGTATCTTCAACATACAAAGAAGAGTCATTTTGACAATAGAAATTTTCATCAAGTTAACATACCAATCACATGTGACAGCAAAAATAATATCAAGATTCCGAGGTGCTACTATTATGGGCAGCTAAGTTAAGTAGAAATTAATAAACAGTTATACAGGGACAGGTCCTTGAGAGAGTCAGTGCAAAAGATGAGAGCCCACCAAAACTGTGGCTGGAGGTGCATCTGTTAAAGGCCAGACCTCAAGATAAAGATACAATGACTATGCCTACATGCCTCTCTGAGGGATAAACAATAACTTGAGATTGTACTGTGATTGGTATAACCTGGTCCAGTAAAGTCCAGATAGGCATCAGTCATCCAGGTGGATGATCAGAATATCCAGACCCATCCCTTCCCCAAAATGCCTTTGTACCCTTTCCATGTATCCTTGCTATATGAATCACTTCCTTATTCCATCAACATTAGCTAAGTGGCTACACTTGTAATCCTATAGGTTAATTGTAGTTTGACCCACATTGTACCCACATTGTGACTTTGCTGTATAAATCACCCCTAACACAGAGCTTCCATGGCCACCCACTCAGGACCTCTCCTTCTCTCAGGAGCTCTCTCTCAATAAATCTTCCCCACTCTTAACATCCATCATCCCTTAGAATTCATTCTTTAATTTCACAGGACACAAACTCAGCACATCTGAAAACTAGCAGGTTGGGAGTAGTATTTCTCCTATATCAGAAGCAACAATGAACCCATACTGAAACAATTAATAAAAATTTTATTCCACCAAGAAAAATGAACACTGGAGAAGATGGTGGGGTTCAAGAGACAATGCTAAGAAGAGAAATTATTAAGATTTCTTCAGTCAAAAGAAGCATTAATTATGAATGTCAAAAATATATTCCATAACATGTCTCTTGCATCAAGAAAATGATAGGGAGAAGGTAAACTTGCCAATTTGGCCTTATTTGGAAAAAGATCGGTATACTTATTTACTTTGGTTTGAAGCAGGGCCAATAAAATTCAAATCATCAAAAATCCAGAAAGAAAGAAGTAAAAGCATCAAATAAGCATATGAAAAAATGTTAAATATCACTGGTCATTCAAGAGATGCAGATGAAAACAATACTGAGATTCCACCTCACTCCAGAAAGAATGGCTGCTATCAAGAAATCAACCAATAACAAATGCTGGTGGGGTTGTGGGGAGAAAGGAACCCTTCTCCATTGTTGGTGGGAGTGCAGACTGGTGCAACTACTGTGGAAATCAGTATGGAAACACCACAGAGAACTAGAGCTGGAGGTCCCATTTGACCCAGCTATTGCCCTACTGGGAATCTTCCCAAAAGAATAAAAAGAATCATACCACAGTGATATATGTGCACCCATGTTTATAGTGGCACAGTTTATAATAGCTAAAGCTTGAAAACAGCCCAAATGCCCATCAACTGGAGACTGGATAAAGAAGATGTGTTTTTTTAATAAAATGGAGTACTACTCAGCCATAAAGAATGAGAAACTAGAGACATTTATAGCTAAATGGATGCATATTGAGGCCATATTCTTAAGTGAAATAAATAGGACACACATGTGTAAATACCAAATAGTATCTCTTAGTGTGAGAAACTGAAAGTGTAAATAAGGACTAAAAGGTATAATAGATAATATGAAATAGGAAGAAAAGAGGCAAAGGGGCAGGGAAAGTGGGAGGGGTAGGGGAAAGGAAAGAAGGAATGGAATTAATATGAGAAAATGAAAAAATGGAAACAAAGTCTGTGTAAATGGGGATGGGTGCACAGGTAATGGGGAAAAAATAAGAAGCAAGATGCATCATGTACAGGTACAACCACCCAATGATAAATGTAATCGTATTGTACACCTAAAATGCACCAATAAAAGAATTTAAGCAAAAAAAAGAAGAGAAAGAAAAATGAAAGGAAGAAAAAGAAAACAAAACAATAATAAATCTAAATAATTAATATTAAAATAAATGTATCTAAAAAATTCAATCTAGAAAAAAACACCTGAATAAAATATGTCAGGCAAATTCCATAAAGTTAAAGATTTGAAAAGTAAGTAAAAACAGAAAACTGTTCAGACAATGGCAGAATCACTTGTATCCAACTACAAACTCACAGATAACAATCAAAAACTGAAAATTATATATATACATATATATGTGTATATATATATATACACTTTAGAAATTATTTTGAAGGTGTAGAAGACAAAAAAGCAGGAAGAAACTAAAGCGAGGTTGATCTTTGAAAGAAGAAAACTACTGCGGGTTAAATTTGTATGTGTGTAACTTTTTGTCTGAGGTCAGTCCTCATCAGGCTCCTAAGTAACACTCAAACAGAAATCTACAATCTCATCTGCCAAGACTCAGCAAAAAGCCACACTCTCTTGAGGAATTTGAGGTTGAAGTTTTGAGCTACTAGAGCAGTGAGAAAGGGAGAGAATTTATCTTAAAGGAGAGAATCATAGTACAGAAGATGTGAAATCTGCATATCAACTCTATAAAAATCCTGTGTGAAAGAGAGATTCCAAGATTCCTAGGAAAAGGTGGGATCTGGAAAGCTGAAATCCCATTGTCAGCTGCTGCCTATTGTCAAAAAGTGTTTTTAATTTGAGTCTAGCCAAATTAATTGTTTCCAAGAATAAAAACGTTCCCTTTTCAAGAATGATGATATAATCCAGAATTTCTACATTTTTTCTAAATTTGGTGAAATATTTAAGCCTAAATGTCTAAGAAGCTCAATGAACTCTAGCCAGTATAAAAACAAAGTAAACCATACTCACACACATCACAGTCAAACTGCTGAAAAACAAGGATAAGAAGAAAATCATGAAGGCAGCTAGAGACAACTGATATATTGAATACATTACAATGATTGAAGTAATTGACTGGTCTCTCATCAGAAACATAGAAGACAGAGTTGAAATCTTAAAGTACTGAAAGATGAAATGAAGGAATGCAGAATTCTATTAAAATCTGTGAAAATGAAGCTATCTCCCTTCCTTTTCCTTCCTCCCTTCTTCCCTTCCCTTTCCTTCATTCTATCTTTTCTTCCTTCGGTCCCTCCCTTCCTCTCTTTCTTCTGTGCCCCCTTACTTGGTCCACAAGTTACCTCTAAGGGTGGCATTGCAACCTTATGAGGTGAGGAATATTGACAGCTCAGAGTGAGGTTTTTAGACCTTAACTTAAGAAAGGTGGTTGGATGAGGACAGAGGTTTTTATGGTAAGATTGGTTACACACAAGATAATTGCTCTTCTAAATGAATGTATTCAAGATAACTGGAGCCAGGTTTCTCAGTGGTGCAAAAGGAAGGTATTAATATATAGGGTAAATTTAGAATGTATACTACTGAATTGTGCTAGAATTGTAAATGCCAGCTGGCATATATATATATATATATATATATAAATATACACACACACGTACAGGACTAGTGACGAGATCTTGGTTTTTAGATACAATTCTTCAATAAAAATGAAAAAGCACTCCTTGGGGAAAGGTGGTTCACGGTCAGGCCAGGAAAATATGAGCCTGGAGTATCTAGTTCACCAGAAAATAACGAGTGTTCAAAAAAATGGGAACATTCCAAAAGAATAGAGGTAACAGCCTGAGAAGATCCCTACTGTCAAATATAGAGTAATTGGACATCAAATAAATGAAGAAATTGTTGAATAACTTATTGAACAAATCAAGAGTCTCTAAATCTACACTGATAGAAAAAATTAATGTATAAGTAAATGAATGGTGAGGTAAAAGAAGTTCTTTACAGAAATACAGAACAATGGAGAATACAAAATCATTAATGGATGCTTACATTAAAGGGCACACATAACAGGTCGAGAGGTCCCTGGCTGTCTGGAGCCCTGTTCCATTCACCTCACCACACCACCTGTGACCAGCGAGAAGGCTACTTGATGAAAACTGAAGCCCACTGGAAAACTGAAGAGAATCTCTGAAATAAAGGCACACCGGACCACCATACATGGTAAGTTGGAGGGATCATCACCTCCCATCGGAATCTGGAGTATCTTCAAGGGAAGGGCAGCTGGAACCTGCAGTAGAGCCTTGCAGAATTCTACCCTCCAGGAGGACAGGGAGCTCACCTTTGGACTTGCAGCCAGAAATCTGCCTGAATTTCATGGGTCTGCAACTGGCTTGCTTAAACTCATTGACTTATATCTGCACAATGCTGCCCATGTTGTCTATTGTCACAGCAGAGGCATATCCCAAAGGAGGCCCTTCATTTTTATCTTTTATTTGATATTTTCAAAATTATAATTGGTATTTTTCCTCTTATTTTTAATTTAATATTATTTCTACTCTTGAAATTTCTCTTTTCTCTTTTCTCTTTCTTTTCTCTTTTCTCTCTCTCTCTCTTTCTCTCTCTCTCTCTCTCTCTCTCTCTCTCTCTCTCTCTCTCTCTCTCTCTCTCTCTCTCTCTCTCCCTCTCTCTCTCTCTCTCGCTCCCTTGCTGTCCCACATTGTTCTTCATCTCCCTTTGTGTTCCTGTTCTGGCCCTAATTTGTATTTCTTCTTTATTTTTCTTTTCCTTCTCTCACCTGTGTCCTCTGGCCTCACTGCTAACCTTCCCCTCTCCTTCTACCTACCTATCCCTCCCTCCCTAACTCCTTCTAACTCCCTATCCTAAATGGTAAAGTTGCTATATTGAAGAGTTTATTCACTATAAACATACATTGGGTTAGTCCTTGATTTTGATTTAATTCACACAGTTAAAGTTGATATAGATTGATAACTACCACAAATTGTCATTTTCTAAGATGTACTTGATGCTATGGTGTTGCTGATCATATCACTTGGGCTAAGGTGTTGTGATTGAGCTAATCAGTTGTCCTTGCTGGTACAATGAAAATGATCTAGCCTCAGAGCCATTAGAGACTCAAAACGTAAAGGCCAGCAATATCTGGAAGACACCTCTGAGAAGCAATCATTCCATAAGGGTTCTAACTACAAGTAACAAAGATACTTACAAAAACCAACTTTGAAGTACCAACCCAGGAAATAAACCAAGAACAATACCAAAAACAAAAATGAGAAGACATTTAAGCAAGGCATAAACTCAGACATCCACTCCACAAGAGGCAAATTCTGGGGGAAATGAGTTAGAAAAGTCTGATAATCAACCACCTGGACACGCTGAACTGATAGCAAAGGAAGTAACAAAACAAATGAAAGAGGCTCTAGAAAAATTCAAAGCAGAAATAATCTCCCAGGTAAGTACAGAGAGGGAGACCAGAGTGAAAGACATGATTAGAGGCTCTAGAACAGAAACAGATAAAAAATAGATGAGCTCAGAAACATGCTGGAAGCCATGAATATCCAGCATAAGAAAGAAATGGAAACCATGACTGCCCAGCGTAAGAAAGAAATAGAATCCATGATACAGATTCAAGCAGCTATCCAGGAGATTAAAAACTCCACTGAAAGTATGCACAGCAGATTCAGCGAATGTGAAGATAGAATATCAGATACAGAGGACAGGATTGCAGTTAATGACCATGAAAACAGAGATTTCCTAAAAATAGTAAGGGACATAAAGAAATCTATCCAGCACCTGCTAAATGATGCAAAGAAGAATAACATAAGACTGAAAAGAGTCCACGAAAAAACAGGAGAAAGTATAATTGACATAAAAAATCTGTTCACAGAAGTAATAGTAGAAAACTTCCCAGACAGAGGTAGAGAATTGGACATACAGAGAAGTGAGGCATAAAGAACTCCAACTAGCCACGATCAAAAAAACTATATCTACACATATAATAGTCAAGATTCCAGAAACCCAACAAAAGAAAAAAATCCTACAAACAGTTAGAGAAACAAATCACCTACAAAGGAAATCCCATCAGAATCACAGCAGACTTCTCAACACAAACCCTCAAGTCAAGGAGAGCTTGGAGTGAAGTATTTCAAGCCCTAAAAGAAAATAACTTCCAAACTACACTGTTTTATCCTACAAAATTATCTTTCAAAATCGATGGGGAAATTAGATACTCCCACCACAAAGAACACCTGAGAAATTTCATGAACACCAAACCAGCACTCCAAGCAATTCTAAATAATATTCTAGAAAAAGACAATGAAGGTCACAATTCCATGAGGTCCAACAGAGCAAAGCCACCAGGCAAGGCAAGAAACTAAAGGGAAAGGGGGGAAACATGAAAAAGGAGTCAACAACAGTAAAACATCAAGACAAGGATGAGTCAATATTTACCAATTATAATGATCAACGTTAATGGCCTCAATTCACAAATCAAAAGAAATAGACTGGCAGAATGGATTAAAAAGCAAAATCCAACAATATACTGTATACAAGAAACACACCTAACTCAAAAAGAAATTCATAGACTGAAAGTAAAAGGATGGAAAACAGTTCTCCATATGACAGGAGCCCGGAAAAAAGCAGGGGTAGCAATCTTATTGGTAGAAAAAATAGATTTCAAACCAAAACTAATCAAGAGAGAAAAAGGTGGTCACTACGTCCTTGTGAAGGGAACAATCCAAGAGGAAGAGATGACAATCATAAATATATATGCAGCAAATACGAATGACCCCAACTATACAAAACAAATATTAATGGACATGAAAAACCAAATAAGCACTAATACAATTGTAGTGGGAGACCTCAAAACACCACTGTCAAAAACAGACAGATCATCTAGACAAAAAATCAACAATGAATTTCTAGAACTGAACCAAGCTTTTGAACAAATGGACTTGATAAATGTTTACAGAGTGTTCCACCCCACAAAATCAGAATATACATTCTTTTTGGCTGCACACAGGTCATTCTCCAAAATAGACCACATGCTAGATCATAGGGCATGTTTAAATAAATG
>NW_004624944.1:666554-838181 GCF_000247695.1 Heterocephalus glaber | reverse complement strand
CCCTTGCTCCTGGGTAGGAAGAACCAATATAGTGAAAATGGCCATACTTCCAAAACTACTATATAGATTTAATGCAATGCCGATTGAAATTCCAACAATATACTTCACAGAAGTAGAGAAAACAATGCAAACATTCATTTGGAATCAGAAGAGACCTAGAATAGCAAAAGCAATACTAAGCAACAGAGTCACGGCAGGGGGTATCACAATCCCCAACTTGAAACTATACTACAAAACTACTGTGATAAAAACAGTATGGTTGTGGTAAAGAAACAGACTGGAGAATCAGTGGAATAGATTAGAAGATGCAGAAACAACTCCAGACATACTCATCCACCTCATCTTTGATAAGGGAGCCAACCACCCTCATTGAAGGAAAGACAGCCTATTAAATGGCATTGGAAAAACTGGATTTCAACCTGCCAAAGATTAAAACTAGACCAATATTTATCACCATGCACTAAACTAAGATCAAAATGGATTAAAGATGTAAGTATTAAGACAGAAACACTAAACTTGCTGGAAGATAAGTCAGATTGAACTCTTTTCTTTTTGAGTGAAGAATTTACCATGTTTATTCCATGTTTTGAATATTATAATGTTAAGCTTTCCTAAATCTAATGAAGGCTGAGCAATTTTTTGAAGGCTGATTCATGGTTTACAAAATTATTTTGAATGAATTCTTGGATGCACACTATGACAACATATAACTAATGGACAGTTCTCTCATTTAAAGGTTTATTCATGGGTTTTACATTTTATCTCCTAAATGACTTCTTTGATGCTTAATGGGAGGTCTTTCCCTTGAAGGCTTTGCCACAATCTCTGCATTCACAGGACTTCTCTCCTGTGGGAGTTCTGAGTTGTACAATGAGAGTTGATTTTACACTGGAAGATTTTCCACATTTAAAACTTTTAAAGTCTCTCCCCTGTATGAATCTTTTAATGTTTAATGAGTGGTACCTTCTGGATAAAGATTTTCCCACATTCACTGCATTCATAGTGCTTTTCAGTTCTGTGTGTTCCAAGGTTGACTTTTGGCTGAAGGCTTTTGCAAATTCACAGCTTTCATAAAGGTTCTCTCCTGTGTGACTTCTTTGATGCACAAGGCATGCTTTCTGGATAAGTATCTTTCCACAATCATAGAGTTTCTCTCCAGCTTGAATTCTCTACCTTTTATTAAAAGCTTCCTTATGGTGGAGAGTTTTTCCTTGTTGATGGGTTTCAAAGAATTTCTCTGCAGGCTTAGCTTTATCAAGATTAGAGTGCAGGCATAATTTTCAATATTACTTACACCCATTATCTTTCTTACGTAGCTTTTGTTTTAAATAAGAAAGTTTAAATTATGTTGAGTACCTTCTCCATGAATAATATTTAGGGAGGCTTTGTCTTATATAGACAAAGTCTGTGCTCAGATACATGATTTTTCTGCATGTTCTGCATTCATAGCCCCTTTCATCCTTCAGTATTTCCTTGTCTCTGAATGCAGCTTGTCACAGGGGGTTGTCTTGGCTTTCCTTGTCGTTATCTATCCACCCAACAACTTGCCAGACTTCTGGTGTGTGCTCACCTGGACAACTCCTCATCTGGGTTCCTCTGTCTGCCCCCCAGGCCTCTTCTCTTCATCCCAAGCTGATTGCATCTGGTTGGCCAACTAGATACCCCACAGACACCAGGTGGCTGTAGTTCTCAAGCATGACATCCCTGTAGAGGTTCTTCTGAGCTGAGTCCAGCTGCTGCCAGTCCTCCAGGTGAAGTCCAAAAACACATCCCTGAAGCTCAGTGATTCCTGGGACATGGCCATCCTGCCCTGCTGGATGGAGGTTTCTGTGTCAAGGCCCCAAAGACCAGCTGCAGTGGAAAAACAGCCTGTGTCAGCTAGTTCCATCTTCCCCGGTCCCTAGATTGAACTCTTGAAGACATTGGCATAGGAAAAGACTTTATGAACAAAACCTCAGTATCACGGGAAGTAGCAGAAAGAATCAACAACTGGGATCTCATCTTATTAAAAAGCTTCTGCACTGCAAGAGAAATCACCAACAGAGCTAAGAGACAAACTACAATGTGATTTGTAGACAAACTACAAAAAGTTTTTAGCAGCTGTACCCCAGTCGAAGGAGTTCTATCTAGAATATATAATGAACTGAAAAAAATCAGACCCCCCAAATTCAAAGACCCAATTCAAAAATGGGCATCTGAATTGAACAGACATTTCTCAGACAAAGAAGTAAAAGCAGCAAATAAACATGAAAAAATGTTCAACATAACTCGTTATTCGAGAGATGCAGATGAAAACAACGCTGAGATTCCACCTCACCCCAGAAAGAATGGCTGCTATCAAGAAATCAATGGCGGGGTTGTGGGGAGAAAGGAACACTTCTCCATTGTTGATGGGAGTGCAGACTGGTGCAACCACTGTGGAAATCAGTATGGAGATACCTCGAAGAACTAGGGCTAGAGGTCCCATTTGACCCAGCTACTCCCCTGCTGTGTATCTTCCCAAAAGAATTGAAAGAATCATACCACAGTGATATATGTGCACCCATGTTTATAGCGGCACAGTTCATAATAGCTAAAGCTTGGAAACAGTTCAAGTGCCCATCAATTGAAAACTGGATAAAGAAGATGTGGTTTTCTAATAAAATGGAGTACTACTCAGCCATAAAGAATGACAAACTAGAGAGATTTATAGCTAAATGGATGCATATTGAGGCCACACTCGTAAGTGAAATAAATAGGACACACATGTGTAAATACCAAATAGTTTCTGTAGTGTGAGAAACTGAAAGTGTAAATAAGGATTAAAATGATTAAAACGAATAATTGATAATTTGAAATAGGAAGAAAATGTCCAAATGGGTAGGTGAAATGGGAGGGGAAGGGGAAAGGAAAGAAGTGAAAGGAAAAATTATGAGAAAATAAAAAAATAGAAACAAAGTCTGTGTTAATAGGGAAGGGTGCCCAGGGAATGGGGAAAAAATAAGAACCAAGATACATCATGTACAGGCACAAGCACCCAATGATAAATGTAAATGTATTTTTTACCTAAAATGTACCAATAAAAGAATTTAAGCAAAAAAAGGGGGACACATATTTGTTGAGGAAGAGTTGGTTTTCCAAACTGGTCATCAATTGCCAAGGGAAACGGAGTTACTTCACCATGGAGACCCTTGAAGACTTCACCTTAATCAGATGGTCCAAGTTAACACTTCCTGCGCCACCTGATACCACACATTCAGCAGGATATGCCATCACTTCTACGGTATTTCTGCATGAAAAGAATAACTTGAATATAGTCACGAGGAAACAACAAGAGGGATATTCTCCAAGACCATTGACCTGTCTCTTCCACAATGTCAAGATTTAAAATGACAAAGAGCTTGGTGATATTGAGAGCTGGAAAAGAATGCTGCTCCCACCTTTTTGTATAATGAGAAAAAGCTGAGGAAACTGCAAAGTCATGTTTCCTGAGCCATTGGCAAGCTGACTTTGCAAAGCAAGCAATTGGCCCAAGATCTAAGGGGAGTCAGGCATGTTCAGGGATAGATGAGAAACAAGCACAAATTTATCTGGTGTAGACACAACGGCACAAGAGTTAGAAGAGTTCAGCTAGGGGAGTTTCCAAATTTGCCGAGGTTTTATGTGCACTGATGAGAGAGTATAAAGCCTCTGGGGATGGCATAATTGGGTGAGTCTGAACACTCTGCAAGAGTTTTTCTTCACATCTCACACTCCCATGTGAACACAAAATGGATTAGTGTAAGTATTAGGAAAACATCTGTATAGAGCAGTGGAGGAGGGCAAACAAAAAAGCAGCAGCAAAGGAAGGGGAACAGGCATTTCTCTTGTGTGTTCCCTGTGAAATGAAATCCTGCCTTAGAAATTATAGAACTATCATAGAAATTCTGTTAGTTCTTTAAAAGTTAAGTTTGTATCGAAATATATCATACAGAAAAGCACACAAATAAGACTACAACTTAATGCCTTTTAATAAGGTGAACACACTTATGTAATCAGCATTCACATCAAAGCAGAATTCTCTTATCTCTCTCTCTCCTCTTTAAATATAAGAATTATCCTGATTTCTAACACCATTGATTAGTTCTGCTGCTTTTGAACTCTATATAAGTTACATATGTGGTATGAATGTACGGTTAGTTTCAACATGCCAGGAAAATAGAAAATAGTTCATAACAATAAGCTTGAATGTCAAATACTTTTTAACAATGTCTCTTGGGACAGGTTGTATTAGACAAACAGGCAAAGACATCCAATGATTGCTAGAAAAGTTTAGGCAAGTGGGTCATATCTGTATTGACAGCTCAGTTTTCAATTTTAATGATTTGAGTTTATAGCTGGGATCCTCATTACAGTGCACACTCTTTAAAAGCAGGTTAAGAAGCTTGGAAAAGTTAGGATGCACTTGCTGATGTTAGGTATTGTTAAATGTTAAAGGAGAAGCAGGGAGCCCAAAATAATTGATGACTATGAAATGCCAACACAGCACTGCCCAAAATTGTCAGATTGGGAACAGTGGTCCTTCAGAGTAGCATTTTCCAATCTCAACTTATGGAGTTTTCTGTCTGTTGAATCTAAGATAGTTACCACTATTTTAGGAATATGATGGGTTTACATTTTCCTGACTCCTTGAAGTAGCCTT
Source organism: Heterocephalus glaber (assembly GCF_000247695.1). Next base: position 833,521 of record NW_004624944.1, on the reverse strand, counting down.
GTAACTTGCTTTGGCCAATAAAATGTGAGCAGAAAAAACTTGTGTTTTTCCAGTTGCCAGTTTTAAAAGCCAATGAGTACCATACTCCCACCACTCTGCTGTAGTGATTACAAAACAACTGCTAAGTAAAATCCAGGAGGGGAGACCCCTGCTTACCTGCATTTTCCATCTACTATGTGTAGGAAATAATTTTTATGTACATTAAATCACGGGGAATTTGGGACTTTTTGTTATAGTAGCATAACCTAGCCCAGCCTTACTGATAGAGTATTGGTTTCCATTTGTATCTCAAAATGATTCAAAGATAAAATTATATTATCTATTATATGTTATGGCTTGAATCCAGATGTACCCTAAAGCCTCATATGCTCACAGGTGGAGCTTTTGGAGGTGGATAGATCTAGGGTGTGTGAATATGGATTAAAAGCGTATGGTACTGGATTTGTCCACTGATTGATTTATCTGGGTCTGGATAAATAGGAAGGCCTACCCGGAGTGTGGGTGGCACCAACCAAAAAGAGTTGTAGCCTGGATGAGATAAAAAAGGGAAAGCAGGCATGATGCTGTTGCTTTGATTCGCCTCCTTTCCCTTTCTGCCATGGACTGTTTCTCCTCTCTGATGTCCCTCTGCTGTTCCTCCCTGTCTTGAAGACAGCCAACTATGGACTGAAACCTCTACAAACTGTGAGTCAAAATAAACCTTTCCTCCTTCAACTTGGAGGTGTCAGGTGTTTTGTCTCAGCAACAAGATAGTAACCAAGACCAAGGAATATATATTATATATATGAGAAGTGCTTGAGATTATCTATGTTCACAGTAACATTTATGATATTAATATGTATAATAATTAATGGAAATCATATGAGCCCACTCAGTGTTCACTCAAATGATCAGTTGCCTATAAAATTCTCAAGGAGATCTTTGTAAAGTTTCAAACTGTTATTTTTTTGAGTCAAATATTGTTTAACTAAATTTAATAATGGATGAGTGGGTAAAGGAGGACATATAAAGCACCTTAATGTTGAAATATTGATTAGTGAGAAGCACAGAAAAGATAACAGCTCTGTGGGTGAGCCTAAAGATGACCTTTGTGAGAGCCATGAAGCTGTGTCCATTTGGTCCAAAATTTAAATTTGCACATCAAGATTACTCTAGGATCCCCAATGACGGTGTGAAAAAGTTAAGTGGTGAAAATTATATAAATATGACTTTTCATTTATTGACAATAATGACCATCCACATCTACTAGCTCTTGTTTACACACCCACAATTGCAAAAAGAAGTGGCTATCTGTTTTCATTTAGCAACAAACCTCCAAATTCTACAAAAAAAGCAAATTGAGTTTTTAAATAAAAAATGCAAGAATTCTGACTGTTAAGCCATCAAAATGATCCTTACCAATTTTAAGCATCGTGATACATTGTTCAATTGTAATCCAGAGTTTGTCTATTTAATCATCAAATCAAATATTTATGTAACTTTTGAATTTCATTTGTTGATAAATTATACATTTTTCTTAAATAATTAATTTAAAATAAACCAATAAATATATCATTCTTAAATGACAAAGGAAAAGTTTTGCTTTATGAATTATGATTTCTACTCTATTTTAATTAAACTTTATATTGAATTATTTAACAGTATAATGATCTTAATGCATATATGTGCATTTTCCCTTAAAACTATTCTCTTACCTCTTACTAGGCACAAATGCCTAAAGTAATTTTAAAAATGTACAAAGGTGATTTATAAGATTATTAAATAGTTTTAAGAAAGAGGCTCACAATTCAAATACTGTTTGCAAATAGTGTTTCAAGAAACCAAGGTACAAATCTCCAAGGATGAGGGTATCGTATACCTAAAATGTACCAATAAAATTTTTAAAAAGAAAGCATTATCTATATGAACATTTTTCTAGCACTGCAAGTTCTATTAAATAAATGTTTATATTAATATTAATCCCTACTAAAAATTACAGAGACATTTACTGGTTAAAAAAAAAACACTTTAACTTACTTTCCTATTCTATTCTTCTTTCCAGTTATCCATGTTTTATGGATAAAAAAAGAGAGTTAGAGCCAGGTGTGGTGATGCTGGCCTATAATCTCAGCCCTTGGAAGGCTGAGGCAGGAGGGTTGCTGCAATTTCAAGGCCAGCTCAGACTACATAGTGGGTTCAAGGCTAGCCTGAACTACATAGTGATACCTTGCATCACAAAAAGAAAACAAACCAAAAATTTAAGAAAACAGAGAGCTGTCTTACTCATCCTAAGGTAAAAGGCAGAAAGGCAAGAGAGCAAAGGGGAAAGAAGTGAAGGGGGCTAAACTCATTCTTTGATCAGGATCCCACTCCCAAGATAATGAACCCAGTCCCATGATACCAGCACTAATCCATTCATGAGGACAGAGTCCTCAAGACCTAATCACCTCGTAGAGGTCCCACCTCTCAACCCTGTCATAATGGGGATTACACTTCCACCATATAAATGTTGGGGATGTAGTCAAACCATAGCAAGAACTAGACACTTGCCTAAAACTAACATTGTAGTAGAGGAGCCAGAATAAATCTTCTATGAACTACACACTTGCCACTATAACAGGATCAAGAATAAGGATACACAAAAGTGTTAGCAATGATGCAAATTGTATAAGGATAATTAAAGGAGTGAAGTATGTTTGGTCTAAAGAAAAAGACCAAAGACTGCAGGATGTAAGATGATTTCTAGTATTTGAAAGAGGTTAATGAATATTGCTTTCATACATTCTTTTTTTCACAGAGGAAAAGAATTGGAACTTCCATTTATTAAATCTTTATGTATACTAGGAGCCAAAAGTACACAAACTCATTTCTATTTCACAATAGTTCTCAAATTAGAGTTTCTCATCTACATTTTTAAAATGGAGAAACTATGATTTAGAGAAAGATAAAGACAGACAGAGGGACAGACACACACACACATACACACACACACACACACACACACAGAGAGAGAGAGAGAGAGAGAGAGAGAGGGACAGAGACAGAGACTATCAATAAATTCAGGAACCAGGGAGCAAAATTAGTTCAGTCTATCTTTATTCAAAGCCCAATCCTTAGTCACTGTGATCTACTGAATGCATGAGACATAAATTGCAACAGGATACAAGAGAAGATTAAGGGTTTTCTTGATGCTGTTGTTTTGTTTTGATTCCTTATCTTAAAATTTACGATCTTCGAGAAGAAAATCTTTGGTTTGTATATGCTCAGACCAGAGGCAGGCTGTGAAGTTTTCATTGTGGCTTTGTTTATTTAAGAAGAGTGACTATGCTCTAGATCACGTTGAGATCGCTTGGCTAACTAGACTCAGTTTCCTCTAGCCTGGTCTGATTTTGTCTCCCCTCTTTTTTTTATTGGTCATACAGATTAGTGAGTTTCATTTTGACAGATTTCTACATGTACATAAAATACTTTGATCATTTTCAGCACCCCATCTGCTACCTTGCCCTTCCCTCCCTCCTAGTTTCACATATTTGGGAAGAGTTCAATGTGTATATGCTGTTCATATCCATCCCCCTCTACTACCTACCCTTATACCTCTTTCCCCCTTACTCTCTTCTTCTTGTCTAGTAGTAGTCTCCCTTATACTTTCTTGTCATTTTTTTTTTTAGATTCCACACATAAGGGAGAAAATATGATATTTGCCTTTCTGAATGTGGCTTATTTCACTCAACATGAGGGTCTCCAGATTCATCCATTTTCTTGTAAATAACAGAATTTCATTCTTCCCTGTGGAAGAATGAGTTGGCATAATACTAGGGAAGAAGCCTACCCAAGAATGCAAGCTTGCATCTCAGACCATGAAACCATTTAGAAATCAAAACCTGGGAAATCATTTTTTTCCATTTGGGGGATTAAAGAAGTTATTAATCAGTCCCTCAATTATGTAAATATGAACACTGACAAAGCTTCCTGACACTTGAAAGAAAGAAGTGCATATATATATATATATATATATATATATATATATGTATGTATTAGTACTCAGCCTGTGTATTTTCTATGCATAGATATCTTTACTTTATATTACTAACGTATGTTCAGATTTATCATACAACATTCCCTCGTGCTAAGGTTTGGATCTAAAATTGCCCCAAAGGCCCCCTGACGGGCTTTTGGAAAGTGTTTGGATCATGAAGGCACTAATTTCTTTAATGAATTACGCTGCCAATGGCTCCATAGCTGAATGGGCTATTGGAATGTTGGACTTATTTGAAGAAGTAAGTCATGGGCATGTGATCTTGGGGACTATATCTTGTCCCTTGCCCCTTTATTTCTGCTTTCCGGCTGCCACGAGGTGAGTAACTTTCCTCTGCCATGTCTTTCTGCTTCACCATAGGCCTAAAAGAAATGGAACAGCCAATCATGGAATGGAACCTCCATGCCAAAATAAATTTTTCCTCCTTTACATAATTTTTCTCAGGTATTTTGGTCATAGTGATGCATAGCTAACACACCTAGTTTACAAATGCTAAAGTCACAGTCCTTTAAAAAACAGTTTCAAATTGCAGTGTACTAATACAAGTTGATTTGGTGACATTACTTTTTTCTCCTGAAAACACTTCATGACTTTACATGTTAAAATTAACATTGCTTTGTTGTGTTCTTATTTCTCCTCAAGATAATTGGTGGCATCTTGTGGTACTACAAAGCCAGGGTGGCAAGTATAAAAGAGTTGAGAAAATTAAATTCTAGGATGTATTCAGCTAGCAAGAGCATGGAGTTGAACATCAGGCTTTGTCTTATTTCCTGAAGACAGTGCTACATGTGTGGCAATAAACTCTCCTCAGGGGAGGCCCTTCTAATGGAGAAAACTAGAAACCCCACGGCCCAGATCTATGCTCAGTAGGGAAGCAGGAAGATTAGATATCATAGGTAGGAATAGGGAAAAGGGCAGAGAGTACCTCAGGATAATTCACTTAATAGTTTCCCTGCCATCCCAATTGGTCTTGATTGAACCACCCCAATAGTCTATATGGCATTTCTTACTTCTTTGACATCTTGAAAATTCCGTGTGGGCACTAACACATAAGTTATAAGTCAGTGATGGTGTGCAGTGAACTTGAACCATCTTTGGTACTGGAAAGTGGTGTTCTTGACTATGGTTCCATAAATAAAGCAGACCGATGAGAATAGAAACAAAATTGCAAAGGAAGAGAAAATTGTGAAGGAAGCAGGGCAGAACTGATGTGGGGTACCACATGATGAAGCAAGATGAAGGGTGAGCAAGAAAAGAATGAAGGTGAGCCAACAAAGGGGGTGGCTGATATGGGAAAGGGGGCTGATCAGGTAACACACACACATATTGACTTCTCCTCCTGTCCCTTCACTGAAGAACAACCTGGTCAAAAGTGATAGTCTCTAGAAAAATGAAAGTAGGACAGATAAAGGAGGGGCTGAGATAGATACTTACATGGAGACAAAGTGATAAAATATCTTTTACATATCTTTTCTTGCCACCTTGGTGCGGATTCTATCAGTAGATAGAATGTTATTCACTGGCTGTGCTATTTGAGGAAATTGCTTAATTTCCACGTGCCTTAGTTTTACATTTATAAAATCAGAAAACAATACTCATTTGATCTGTTTCATGTTTTTATGGTGCTTTGGTTTGAGTATGTGTGCCCTGCCAAATCTCTTGTTGGAATTCATTCCTCATTGTGATAGTACTGGGCTGGGCCTTTTTGGACCTGATGTAGTCATAGGGCTCTACCTTTCTGAATGGGGTTAAAGCCCTTAGAAAAAAGGCTCCAAAAAACCACCCAGGTAGTCTGTCCCTTCTGCCATGTGAGGACACAGCTTTTATCCCATCCAGAGGTTGCAGCAACAATATGTCATACTTGAAGAAGAGACAAAGCCCTTACCAGACATCACATGTGCTGACATATTGGTCTTGGTCTTCTCAGAACTGTAAGAAATAAATTTCTATTATTTATACATTACCCATCCATGGTATTTTGTTATAGAAGCACAAAGGGACTGAGACACACAGATAACCCAAATAAAATAGGGTAAAGCACATGGCTACTTGTCATATTCTAGAAAATGAGCTATTTGTTAGCAATCATAAGATATTCCTTGGAGGGCAAGATTAATGTGCTCCTGAAAAACTTAGTAAGAGTGAGTCTTTACTAACATTTATTTAGTAAAGTACACACGCACACTCATGCATAGAGGGTATGCAAGGGGAAAGCTACATATAAACCTGCATCTGAAATGCCAGCTTCAATCACAGAGGCCTGGGTGTATGAGGAGACTGAGTAGGAAAGTGACAGAAGTTTAGGTAGCAGAAACCTATGCCAAGGGCATTTAACCTGTTTGGAGAAAGGCTGCAAACTCAGAATTGTGAAGTTTGATCTTTGTCTTTTTCACACATTTAAGAAGAACCATTAAAATGAAATAAAAGTAGAAGAAAATAGAAAATAGAAATAGGAAATAAGGTATCATGCTGCAAGGGTGGGAATTGTTTAGTGAAATTTTTCTTTCAGGTAAAGTGTGCAAAAAAGTGATGTGCATGTGTGGGATGTGTATGCGTGTGTGTGTGTCTGCACGCATATATGTGTGTACCTTTGGACTCCAGCATTTTAATCTCTGCTTCACCTGACTGTATCATGGATCATCAAGTTTAGACCTCTTGTTTTGATTTCCTATTCACCTGACAAATTTCTGCTAACTGCTTTTGCATGAATCTACCCTGTGAAGAGAGTGCCCTGGCCTGCCACAGCCAGCCCTCCAGTGGTATTTGGCCTTATGTGTCAGTTTCAGTGAACAGGAAAGATGTGACTCTTCCTGACAGGTGGATCTACTTTCAGTGCAGAGAATAAAAATCCTATTTTTAAGCCTGTACTAAAGTGAACTCATCATCCTAAATGCCACTGTAAGAAACCTTTTAGTGATTTATGACCTTCTACACTGACCTCTGATTTTGGCTGGTACACAAAGTGAACAACTGTCTGGGGTAGGCCTGGGACTGAAAGGGGTTCCTGGGACTTGGGATACTTGGTATTTTACACTTGAATGGCAGCAGTGACTCTGGCACAGGAATCATAAAGAAGTAGTAATGTGAAGGGCAGGAAGAAAAAGGAGACATACATTGCCATTGAACACATAGACTCAGAGCAAGGGACCTAGCAGCAGCCTGGGCAAAGGAACAAGTTTCTGTGCTTCACGTATCTCCACCAAGTCCACCCAGTTGAGATTAATTCCCTTCATGTTCTTCAAGATTTTCCCTTTCTCATTCTCCCAACTATCCTGGAGGTTCTAACTACATGACCACCTAGACACTGGTGCAAATAATTGGTAACACAGTCAACATTCTGAGGTTGAGGCAACTGCCTTCTTAGGAGAAGCAAACTCTTGAACTACTAGAAATCTATTTCTGTAGCCACTGTCAAAGTTCATTCACATTTGGTCCCACATTTACATTGCTCAACCCTATTGTTTTATTCTAGGGCTACCTTACTGTCCTTTTACTCAGACTTTGCATCTCTTACAGTATAACTCATAGATTGGACCCACTTTTGAGGACCTTATTCTAGCCCTGGGGCAGGTGCTGTATTAAAAGACACAGTATCTATGTTGTAGATTCTGTTCTATCTCGAACTCACTTTTTTGGGTGGCAGTGGTAAAATACAAATGGGATTTTTATTGGTCCTAAGAAAGAAAGTCAAGCCAGACATGATGGTGCACATCTGTAATTCTAGCATTCTGGGAGGCTGGGATAGGAGGATCACAAGTCCAAGCCAAGCCTGGGCAACTTAGAAACTTAGTTGAGACCCTGTCTCAAAAAATACAAAGACCTGGAGATGTAACTCAGTAAGAAGGACCTGGATTCAATTCTCAATACCACACAAAAGCAAGTCAGAGAAAAATATCTTTTCATAAACAGGTTTGAACATAGATCCTTTCATATCTAAATGTTGGAACAACAATTTCCTGCAGAAATACATTTTGCACTCATATGTTTCTTTTTTCATTGAGAAAATTATATACTATAAGTTCTCAGATCTAATTTGATAAGTTGGAAAAACTTACACAAGCATGTAATCACCACCTAATCAAGATATAGGCCATTTTCATGAATTATTGTAAGTGGCACAATCAGTTTTATCAAACTATGCATTTAAAAATTATTTTTAAATTTTGAAATAATTGTATATTCATATTCAGTTTAAAAAAACAATATGGAGAAATATCATATACTCTTTTATATAGTTTCCTTCATTAATAACATCTTTCAAAATAATAGTACAATATTGCCAGTAGGATATCGACATTTATGTAGTCAAGACACAGAGCCTTTCTATTAACAGGAAAATCTCCTTTATTGCCCTTTTATAGAGACATTTACCTAGATCTCTCAACCTCTGACAACCATCAATCTGTTCTCCACTTCTACAATTTTGTTATTTCAAGAAAGTTGTAGAAAGGAAATCACATAGTATGTAACCTTTCGAGATTACTTTCTTTCACTCAGCATAATTCCCTGGAAATCCATCCACAGCTGTTGTGGTTATCAATTGTTCCTTCCTTTTTATATCCCAGTAGCATTCCATCTAATCAACTTTTTAAATCAAGCAAGTCACTTTTTCCTCTTGACTTTACTTTTCTCATCTGTAAAATGTGGGAGATGGACTGGACAACACTAATTTTTTTTCCCTCCAATGCTAAGGTTTTTATTTTACAGTTTCTTGTCGCCTATAAAGACTTTTATGATTTTAAATCACAACGTTTTATGATTATAAAACCTAACCCACTCTATTCTGCCATTGAGTTTGCTCCCAGGCAAAAGGTAGGGATAGCAAGCCTTGTGGGGCAAGGGGATAGGGCAGGAGGTGGGCGATTGGCCAGCATCAGGTGTGTGTTGAGCATCTGATTATACATTCTTCTGGATTTTATACCTAATAAATGACTATTGGGACTAAGTATGCATTTAGGTTATGATGCCTTTTCTTTTTTCCCATCGCATCAGAGTTACCATCATTGCCTAACTATGTTTCTTGATTTACAGCCTAGCCTAAAGATTTGGTGGGCCAACTACTAGGTTGAGGTCACAACAAAAGGAAGCTCTCGAAACTATCTAAATTGTTAAAAATTCATGTCATTTTCCAGAAAACATCAAAATAAAAGTCTATAACTTTGCAAGTCATGTTCCAGTTTAGCAATTACGCATTCTGTGTGGGCTTCTGGCTGGTGCTGTGGTGGAGGCACAGGAGTGAAATAGAAGCCCTAATAGACTACCATGAATAATGGAGATCCATATTTACATTTGAGAAGTGAAGCAGCACCAGGTTGATAATAACCATCCTTCTATCATCTCTGCCGGAAAATTAGGCACCTTCCCTACTGTGCCTCACAAGCATTTGTATATTCAGGGAAAAGTAAGTATATAATATTTCCTAGATCCAATCTCCATACGTTCTCTTTGGAACATGTTAACCCATACACACCTCTGAGACCAGAGCCTCCTTACCTTGTTTAGATGATCACCAGAGCTGTGCCAATAATTCTGTATCATTCGTTATCTGTGCTTTGACACTCTTGTCACAGAGCCCTGATTCCCCAATCACCTAAGAGTCCATATGTCATTTGTTTTTCTTGTGTCAATTTCCTGTTTTCAGATTGAAAATATCTCAGAGACGAGATTCTCAATTCTGGCTCTGCAAATCCACAGGATGTCTCCAATTATCTCAAGAGGTGTCACAACATTCTCCCCAAAGAAGATTCTAATTAATTCATTAATGAAAAATGGGATTGTTGGAGACAGTAGGGCTGAAGTTGGAACTCTCGCCTGTCATAAAATCAAGCAGCGGTGAAGCATCCAATTTCTAGAAGGTTGGGAGTTGCTGGGAATCACAGGGTCTGACATCTGGAACCCCACAGTGAAGCCCCACGATCCTCCTATTTGCAGCAAACACATGTCCTCCAAGGATGAGTGGCAGCTGTATAAGGAAAAAGCTGCAAGGGATATTGTAGGAGTTCAGCCAATTAGAAGTTTAAGCTAAATTGTTCAATTAAGGATGGTTTAGCTTTTAGACTCAAATAGTATATTTTCAAATGAGACAGCCAGTTTGGAATTATCCATAAAAATTTGACCAATAATTATTGGTTTCTTGGGGGACTAAGAATACCCTGAAATTGAACTAATGGAAAGCAAGTGGGCTAGGGCAGAGGCCATGTCATCATTCAGAGATGAGGAACAAATCAAGGAGCTATTTTCTTTTTCTTTTTCTTTTTCTTTCAGAGCAGTGTTTAAAATGGTTGGACCTTATCTTTTGTGCTTGTCTCTTTTTATTTCCTTACCTTTTTCTTTAGGTTTCCAGGTCCTTGGGATGCTTTCATCTCATCTTCTGAAGCCTATTCAGAACTGCCATATTCCATCTCCAAATGCTCCATGTTGTAGTAAATTGGTAGCATATAAGAAAGAAAATGAACTTTCCCCCAGTGTTTTCTGGCCATCTTGCAAATCTTTATGATTTCACATACTTTCAAAGTTGCTGTTGCTCCCATTTTCAACTCTCTTCTAAATATTTCCTTGTGCCCTCTGCTTGAGATCTCAAACTTTACATAGATTCCTGATATTTTCCCCAATGCCTTGTCCTAACACATCTCAGCTAATAGTAGCTCAATTGCTTCAGTTTCCCAGGCCAGCCACCTCGTTGTTGTTGTTGACTCTTCTTTGTTTCACACCTCACAGGAGATCCTTCCGCAAATCTAAACACCTTGACCTACAAACTCCTCCTTTGGCAGAACCATCAGCACGTTCTATAAGATTCTCATGACTACTCACAGTAGTCCAACTGAGCTTTCCTCTTTTCACCCTTGTCTCCTATAGTACTTCCCACAAGAATTGCTACAGTGATTCTGTAAAACGTAAGCTATTTCGTATCTCTGTGCTACTCAAAGTTCTCCAAGGTTTTGCCATCTCACACAAAAGAAAAATAAAAGTATTTACCACATCTCACAAGACCCCATGATTATCTCCTCCCACCATTCTCTTGCTCTTTTCCCCACTACCTCTCCCCAACCCTGCCCCCATGGATCATTACTGTGTCCTCAACACACCAAGACAGCTCCTACCTCAGTCCCTCTGTCAGGAAAGCTATGCCCTCTGCATTCCAACAGCTGGGTTTCCGCCAACTTCAAGTCTCATCTTGGTGAAGCCTTACTTGGCTGGACTATTCAAAAGAGCACATCTTAGCCCCTATTACCCTAGTCCAATCATGATTCCCCTATTCTGCCTTCTTTGGCTGCTTAGGGCTTTTCCTCTTCTAACAACAGAATTTTACCAAATAGGAAGAGGATACTTCTGCTTGGATGAATCCACATTAACTTCTATTTTATTAATATCCTGGACTAGGGCAGAAGCATTTTTAAAGAGAATCCTTGTGATTACAAATAGGCCTCTTATTGCCAAATATTCAAAGCATAAACAGTTGAAGTTAAAAACTTAGCCAGTTTTGGAGGACAAATCGATTTATATGAGAAGGTGATGTGTGTGATTTCAAGGTTGATAGGGACATCATGAGTACACAGTAGTCTAGGAGCCTCTTCCTAATCAAGCCTACTAAAACCTTCTTCCTAGACTTTCTATTCTTCTAAGTCTAAACCTGGAGAAACTGATCATTTTTTCCATGGCAAGTAGTAAGTTTGTGGTTTTGTGCCAGGTTCTGTACTCAGGGATGAGGATATCCTGTATAAGTTAAGTACTTGTTAATCAGGCACTTCCTGTAGTTTATGAATTGCTACATTTGAAAGGCTTAAAACTGCCTGGTTTGCCAAAGATCGAAACTAGACCCATATCTTACACCATGAACTAAACTAAAATTGAAATGGATCAAATATCTAAATATTAAAACTGAAACACTGAGTGTGTTGGGAGATAGAATAAGTGAACTGTTGAAGACATTGGTGTAGGCAAAGATTTTATGAACAAAACTCTGATCATATGGGAGATATCACAAAGAATCAACAACTGGGACCTCTTTTTATTAAAAAGCTTTTGCACAGCAAGAGGAACCACTAAAAGAGTGAAGAGACAACCCATAGTCCATGAAAAAAATTTTTCCAGGTATTCCTCAGACAAAGGACTAATAACTAGAATATATAAAGAACTCAAAAAATCAGGACCGCCAAACTTAAGGACCCACTTCGCAGATGGAAAAGTACAAATGGCAAATAAATATATGAAAAAATGTTCAGCATTACCGGTCATTTGAGAGATGCAAATTAAAACAATGCTGAGATTCTATCTCACTCCAGAAAAAGATGTCTATTATCAAGAAATCTACCAATAACAAATGGTGATGAGCCTGTGGGGAAAAAGGAGCCCTTCTCCACTGTTGTTAGGAGTATAGACTGGTGCAACCATTGTGGAAATCAGTGTGGAGATTCCTGAAAAAATAAAATTAGAAGTTCCATTTGATCCAGCTATTCCTCTTCTTGGTATCTTCCTGAAAGTATTAAAAGCACTGTACCACAGCAATATATGCACACCCATGTTTATAGCAGCACAGTTTGTAATAGCTAAATCTTGGAAACAGCCAAAATACCCATCAACAATGAATAAAGATGTGTTTTCTTAATACGATGAAGTCCCACTCTGCTATAAAGAAGGATGAGTTTGAGACATTTATAGCTAAATGATCCCCCCATACTCTTAAGTGAAATAAATTGGACACGCATGTTTAAATTTCACATGATTTCTCTGGTGTGAGAAACCAAATGTGTAAATAAGGACCAAAATGTATAATAGATATTGTGAAATAGGAAGAAAATATTCAAATGGGAAGGGGCACAAGGGAGGGGGGAGAGGGAAAGGAAGGAAGGGAGAAGAAAACAAGGAAATACAAGGACAAAATGGAGAGAAACTTTTGTAAATAAAGAGGGGAAGTGAGACTGAAGGGAGGAGAGAGAAATGAAAAAAGAAAGATATATCATACACAGGTAAAACTCCCTATGTTGAATATTATCATTATGTATATCTAAACTGTACTAATAAAATAAGGCCACCCCCTTACAAAACTGCCTGGTGCATAGAAAGCCCCATATATGATACCTATTATATAATAGAAATATGTAAAAATATAATAAACTATTGTTAATATTTTATTGACTATTCACATAAAGTAAGATTAAATCTACATATTGCATATGTAAAAATATACAAGCATACACAAACATGTATATGTATAATTACATATACATTGTACATACAGATATATTTTTCCTTGTTGGATATTTACATTGACTTTTTCAGCGTTTATCATCCCTAATCCCCATTCAAGAACGGATGAAAATAACATGATTTAAAATGTAATGTCAGGGCTCAACCTCAGGCCCTGCAATGATATATTCAATGTCTTTATGAAATTCTCATTAGCAGACGTGAAACCATGGTAGGCCATTTCATGCCTTCATTAATAAATGTTGCAATTACATTCTAAAAATATAGCCATGTTTACCAATTAATTTTAATGGACCAAGTCACAGGTTAACTTTCACTATGCAATATGTTGCTGATTAAAACCAGAGCATTATTCCCATATGGTGAAGTAAATCATCCTGTAGGTATTCATTGGGAAGAGCATATTTTAACTCTTACTTTGTTAAATTTGACATCAATCATTTAAAAATTTTGCTTCCTGTGACTTAACTTGTACAATCTGAAACCATAACAAGCATGAATTTGCCAAAAATGTATTTGGTCCTTAAATACTCTTAGCTGTCTCCCACTTTTAAAGCTTGCCTTTTATTTTATTCTATATAAGGAACACTGGAGTGGCCTACTCACAGCTGTGCTTCTATCCGGCTATGTGACTTTGAACAAACCCCTGTTTTTCTGCACCAATTCCCTCAATTGCAGCAGAGGAACAATAATGATTCCCTCACTTTTTCCTTCACAGTTGGGTCATTCATCACAGACATATACACAATTTCTCCATCTTTCACACACACCCATGCATAAACAAAATTATTTAAAAATATTTCACTTTTGTAGATTTACATAGAAGTTGCAAGGCAGCACAGAGGGTTCCTGTAGAGAAACCCAGGTTTCTCTCATTTTGACATCTTACACAATACTGGGACATTTATAAAAACTAAGAAGCATTCATCTCATTTGAAATTGGTGTTTTCTTCCACCTCCAAAACTTTATTCTTCTCATCCCTGCTTCATGGAATATCCCTCTAATTAATGAAGTCATCCATCCTTGCATAGAAAGTTATCACAGACCACTCTAAACTACCTCCTTTGCAGTCTACTAGACCTCAACATCATGTGGTCTCTCAGACTTCTATGCTATTCAGCCATCCTTTCCAATGATTTTGGAAGCCCCTAGTGAGAAAGAACTATATCCAGTAGTGTAATGCAGGTATGTACACCAACTCCCTTGAAAAGCAGATACCTACTCCCCATGCTGGACCTATATAATCAGAGTTTACTTTTTGAAGTTACCAACATGTCTTGATCTAGTGGGTGCAAGTACCTTGTTCAGTGGGAGCCAGGACCCTTCATCATCTGTCACAGCCTCTGCCCTGTGTCCTCATCCTTTATTTATTTATTTATTTATTTATTTATTTTTGGTACTGGGGATCGAACTCGGGTCCTTGTGCTTGCGCAGCAGGCGGCGAAACCACTGAGCTAAATCCCCAGGCCCCTCATCCTTTATTTTTAATTTTTATTTTTCTTCCTCATTCCCTTTACCCCTTAGTATTCCCCATCTTTCAGGCTTAAGTTCTCTAAACTTCAGCGTGCTTATTTATAAAATAAGGATAAAAATAGTTTCTTCCTCACACTGCTGTTATAAGCATTTATAATTTAGGCAAATGTTTTAATGTATGCAAAGCCCCTTGTCTGTCTCATAATAGCCTTGAAGAGATGTTGCAGTTATTTTAGGCAAGATACTCTACCAATTAATTTTCCTTGCTGGAAATGAAAAGACTAGATATCATACCCTCTCAAAGGGTCAATATTCTAGAATTCTATTAATAGTACAATGTTATTTATGCATATTTAAGAGATGAACCACTTCACCAAATCTACTGTGCCCCTCCCTCACTTGTGTCATCACATTTGTCACATTTATGAATCCTTTACACTCAGTGTTATCTTGTTCATCTTCAATTCCCTAAAGAAATTGAGACATACTGGCCACAATGACAGTGAGGCAGGAAAATGAGAAAATCTTTTATACTGGTTTTCTAGTCTCTGCCATGTGAGGGCTTCTTGGGTGCTATTTCATTTGATCATCAATGCAGATCTCTGAAGTGTATCTTATTACTACAATTTATTGATGAGGAAGCCAAGGGTATGGGAGATGGAGTATTTTGTTAATTATCTCATAGGAATGAAGAAATCAGAATTTGATCCAAATCCTGAATGAATTCAAAATTCCTATTCTGTCCTCTTCATTTGGTTAACTCACTAAAACAGTTCCCAAAAAACAAGACTGAATTGAATCAATCAGTCAGATACTTAAAGCTGGTAACACTAATACTCACTGATATATGTTTTTCTCCTTTCCCTTCTGGACACAACTAAACTCTATTTTCCTATTCCCCTTAGAGTGAGGCCATATAACTAAGTTGTGCATTCCAGAATATAAGCAGAAATAATGTTTATCACTTCCAACCCTGACCCATAAAATCTTCATTATTTCTTTTTCATCCATAGCAAACTTGAAGGACACTTGGAGATGAAACAATCTCAAGAAGGAAATTTCCTGGGTACCAGAAGGACTGAATGGCGCAGTGCTTCCCCATGCATCCCTCCATTCTCCTGGCCCTGTTGGTCACCCTGGACTGCTATGTAATAAATAAAAACTGCTGTTCTATTAAGCCCCTGGGACATGGGGGTTGTTTATTAGTGCATTTAACACTAAATGAAGTATAGTGGAACAATTTAGGTGGAAATTACTCTGAAAAAATACATATTAGTTCTTCCACTAAGAATATCTAAACAGATTGTAAAGAAAACAATTGCTTTTGCTGTTTTCACTATCAGAAAAAAGACATGCAAAAGTGGTATTACATACATGTTTTTCATTTCATAACAATGGATTTATGGTTTTATTGGAGACTAAAACTACATGATCTATAATGATGCTGGGCATAGGCGTCATTATCCTTAAAGCTATGTTGTAGCTAGCTTTCTGCCACTGTGATATCCTAAATCTCATGGGCACTTTTGCTTCCTCTTTTCCATTTGATTCTCTTAATCTCAGGAGCTTGACAGGATAAGAAATGTTAATCCCACTTTTCAGATGAATAAACCAGAGCTCAAAGTGTCACCTGAATTGTCTAAGGTGATATAGCTAACAGATGGAAACAATCTTGCTAGTCCAGTCCTCTAACCCTCTGATTTGCAATTTTATGATCCACAATACCAACTTCTATTCCCTTCAGTACAAAAAAAAAATACAGCTCTTCATTGTTGAGTGTTTATTCATGCTGTTCTAATGCCATTGCTTTTGGCCAGTGCCACTTCCCCAGTATATGTGCTACGATCACAATATGTGGTAAAAGTTTAAATTTTAAAAAATTTATTACAGTAAAAGACACATAGTCATTAATCCCCCCTCAGAATGTTCCCTCCTCACTTCAAACACACAGCATTGTTCTTGCCACTTTCTGAAGGAGTTCCAAAAGTCTTCTTCCATGTCTTTATGAGGTGTAATAAAAAATACAGTGAATGCTGCTGCCAAGTGCCATCACACAGAAAGGTAGAGTTGTAAAAACATTAAGGTGTGCAGTGGACCCTTGACTTATGAACTCAACCAGTTCCCAAGGGCTGGTTGTAACTCAAATAGGTTGTAAGTCAGTACAGTGAGATCTGGATGTTTACCTGGGTACACGCTATAAATAACAAGAGACAGATGAATCTTCCATTAACCTAATTAACCCAAGTTGTTCCTATGTCAGGCCGGTTGTAACTTGAGGGTCCACCGTGTCTTCATCCATTTCATTTTCTGGATCTGGCACCGTGTGACTTCTGGCTCTTTCCCAAAGTCAAAATGACTAGGAAAGGTAAACACTTTCAATTGATTGAAGACATCGAGGCAGCCATGACAGCACAACTAAAGGCACCATGAAAGACTTCAGAACTGCTTCAGAAACGAAAAGTCATGATGGGATAACTGTGTCCAAAGTGATGGGGGAGTATTTTGAGGAGGCTTAATGACAATGTGTCTTTTACTGTAATAAATTACTAAAAATTTGAATATTAACTAATTTTTATCATATCTCGTAAACATTTCTTTCTTTCCTCCTTCATGCTTGCACATACTGACATTCAAAGTTTAACCTGTCTGTGGGAATGTAAAATGGTGCAGTTGCTGCAGAAAAATTGTCTGGCAGTCCCTCAAAATGCTAAATATAGATCTAGCATATGACCCAGCAATTTCACTCCTAGGGATATACTCAAGAAAATGGAAAACATGTGTCCACAAATGTTTATAGCATTATTTATAACATCTAAAAGTGGAAGCAACTTGACTGTTTATTAACTGAAGAATGGATAAGCAAAATGTGTCATACTCGTACAGTGAAATATTGCTTGGAAATAAAATGGAATATGTACTGATACATTTTAAAACATAAATGAATCTTGAAGCATTAGGCTAAGTCAAAAGAGCCAGGAACAAAAGAAGGCACTTCATATCACTGCATTTATATGAAATGTCCAGAATTAGCAAATCTATATAGATAGAAAGTGGTTGCCAGGGGCTGGGGAGAGAAGGGAATGAGGAGTGGCTACTAATGAGTGTGGGTTTTCTTTTTGCAGTGATAAAAATATTCTGGAATTAGATAATGGTGGCAGTTGTATAACATGGTGAATAGACTAAATAAACATTCAATTTTATGCATTAAATTAAGTCAGTGAATTGTATGTTGTGTGAATTATACTGCAATTTTTGAACAGAATAAAAAGCCCCCAGCATCAGCAGTTGCTGTGGCTGACCCTATTCACAGTTTATTGTTTCACCTGTGCCTCACCTCCTTCAGAAAGTCTTCCTTCATACTATCCTTATGTGCTCCCCTAGCATTTGTGTAATTAATGTTGCCACATAGTATTGTGGTGACACATACTTTGTTTTGTTCTCTTTCAAGATTATGAGCTTCTTGCCCCAGGATTTATTTAAAAGAGTGTTTTTAAATGCCCTAGTATACATAAATAAATCTCTATATGGAAAAATTTTAATCAATTACTAATTTTATTTCAATATTATTTGAGAACCTATCTATACAAAATTGATTCCTTGATATTTGTCGAGTCCTGCTTCATGGAATTTATGCTGAAGTTTTGTAAATGTTCCCTGTGTCCTGGATGGAAACATAATTCTATAAAGGACTCTCTATGGATATCCAAATAGATCAACTTTTAAACGGTGTTGCTCAAAATTTATACATTCTCAACTTTTTTAGTTTTCTTGTTCTATCAACTTTCAAGAAAAATTAAAACATTCCACAGTGATTATGAAATTAAAAATTCCTTGTTATTCTTGTGACTTTTAACTTTAAGTATTTTGAAGATATATGGTTAGTTCCACAGAGCTAATTATTGTATCATCCTACTGAAGTCCCTTCACAACATTATGAAATAATTTTCATTAAAACCAAAAGTGTTTATTTTTTTAATTTATATTTTGCTCATTATTGGTATACAGCTATATTTGTCATGTTAGGTGCTAATTGCCTTGTATATTTTTATTCCTCTATTATTTGTGCATAAAGACTTAAAAATTAAATCAACACTGGCTGTTTTTTACAAGTAAGTTTAATTTTTTTATGTTTTTTGTTATCATCGATATATCTAGACTTATTCAATCTAATTTTGTGTTTTACACTTGATCTTAGCCAAAAGGCCGAGAAGCAATTTATTTTGTGTTTTATATTTTTATTTTTTGATGTATATTTTTTGCTTGTCTTTATTAGTTTATTTCTTAAATCAGATTGTACTATTTGGAAATATTTCCAATTCACATGGATATTACTTTTCAGTACTTAAAGTCTATATATGTAAGCCATAAAATTTAAAGTTACTTAATATTTTTTACTTTTCTTCTAACTAATGCAAGGTATCAAGACTGCTTAAAGTATATTCAGCCTTATTCTTTAATTTCTATTTGTATATCATTTTCTGGATTTAGGGAGCAACTTGCTTTAGTTACTTCCCAAATTATTGAATTGTGATTACTATTTTTGTTAAAGCCAATATGTTTATTATTATATCATTGATTTTTGGAATCAGCATTAATTTTTGTATCTTCTTTCTTCTATATTCAATTTTTTTCTTATAGAAACACAACTCAAAACTTAATTTTTTTCCATTAAAGCTTGAGAATGGACAATTGTCTCCTAAGTTGACAATTATTTTTTCCCAATTGTTGTGTGCCTTTCAGTGGTGTTGGTGAAAGTCTGCCAACACATTAATTACTATCACCTTTTATTTCATGAGTCCTTTACTTCTGGTTGATTTCAAAATATGTATTCTCAGTTTCTTTGGTTTTCTACAGTTTTACAATGATATACCTAGCTGCAAATTTAATTTCATTTATGCTTCTTAGAACCTAGAGGTATAAGGCTCTTGAATTTGAGTTATCATATTTTATATCAAAGAATCAGTGTCATTTTATCATTGACTATTATCTGGCTTTCATTTACTATGTGTCTATTTCAAGTATTCCTAATGGATGTGTTGATATTGCATATTGTATGTTCTATTTTTCCTTAATGTTTTTGTGTAATTTATTACTTTAGTTTTCTGGGATGCATTCCGGGTAGTTTTTTTAGATTCAAATTGTTATTAATTTTCTCATTAGCTTTTTCTAATATAATTTTAACCTATTGACTTAATTTAGGTGATCATGTCTTTCACTCATAGTTCTTTTCCCCTTAATTTCCTGTATTATTTTTATTAATGTTTTTAGCTGTTTCCTTCATTTAACTTTCCTTTCATTATAAATTTTACTTGCTTGTTTCATATTCCCTTCAAAGATACCATTTTATGTTTTTAAATTCTTTCTGGTGCAATTGTGCAGATTGTTACATCCAGTTATTTTCATCCATAATAAACTTTCTTTCTAAAAATATTAAATATTGTTCTTGAGATTATTTTCTTGGCAGGCTTTTGTTTGGTTCCTGGATGTTTGTTTTGGTACAGGTTATAGGAACATTCCACACATGAATTTTGTGTTCAGTTTCCTGGGTGATCTTGATCCAAATAGAATAAATCTGAACCCCAAATATATGTGATGCAAAGACACAGGAGTCACACTCTCAGATGAGAGACTCTTTTTCCTCAGTACCAGTTTAAGAAAGACAAGGTTAGCAATGTTTCTTCTTACATCACTCTGCTAATGGGTGGATTTGCAGTACTTTGAGATCTTAGTTCCAAGTTCACACCTCATTCAGGCTCATGACAACACCTTTGCTCCTCCTTGGAGTTTAAGCCCATGCCTGGAAATGTAAACTTGCCCAGGCATCTGTGATACTGGCTCAATTACTGGATTATTTGGGATTTTGCTTCGTTCTCCTCCTTCTTCAATTCTGTCACCTGTCTTTTTTCTTTTTTCTTTTTTTTTTTTTGGGGGGGGGTACCAGAGATGGAACTCAGGACCTTGCTCTTGTAAGGCAAGCGTGGCACCACTAAGCTAAAGCCTTGGCCTTGTCACCTGTCTTTTTTATGACCACACATACTTACTTGAACTAACTATT
Source organism: Heterocephalus glaber (assembly GCF_000247695.1). The sequence goes on along the minus strand of NW_004624944.1, from coordinate 812,770 downwards.
TTCTTTTCAGAATGTTTAGATATTTTTAGTAGGACTTATTTTTTCCTGCTATCTTAGTCTGCCATTTTGCTGGAACCAGAATTTTGTAATAACTTCATAACTGGATTCCTTGCATCCAGTCTTGCAGTTCTCAGATCTAGTTTTATAATTGCAACCAGAGAGACAATTTTGAAATGCAAATGTTATTTCCTAGCTTTAAAATATGTCATGCCCCTTAGGAAAAGACCAAATCTTTGGCATGTCTGCACGGTAGTGAGATTCAGTCAATGAGAATGCTCGAGGAGGACAAAGAAATCTTTAAGAGGTGAGCAAGAAGAATTTTCTATTTCTTTTGGATTAGTCCCCTTCCGTAGGACTTAGAGAAGGGTTAGGACATGCATAACAGTGTTGTCCGAGAGCAGGTCATCTTGTCACCAAGCACAGAGTAAGCATAGGGTCACTGGCCTATGGATTAATACAATTTAGATTCTGTAGCCCTCATGCCAAGGTACTCCTCACATTGCTACACCATAAACTACTTATTTCAAGAATCAGGTGTTCATTGACGAGAAGATCAGAATTTGTAATTGTGCAGTACATTTTATTAGGGTATTGGACATGATTCTGTCTTCTTATAACTCAAGGTTAATCTTTTGATACTCTTTCAGATTAACATCTCTTCATACAAATATTCACATTTACTAAAGGACACACGGGGCACTCGTCTTTTTAAAGTTTTCCTTCTATGTCAAGATCTAGGATAAATAATTACTTCCAATAATGGAGATTGTCTTCGCTTCTTTTCATTGACCCTCCTTTATTTATTTATTGGTGGAGAGATAATAAGAGAAAATATAGAGGATGAGTGATTTTTCCTTTGGAGCCTGTTAATTATCCTTCCCCATTAAGTCCACCAGGAAGATAGAAATCAAACTCAAAAAGATAAATTACAAAAGATAAACATAAATGAAATACAATCATTTCAAAACCAAGTATTTTTATCATTTATCAAAAGAAGCCCTCATGTACTAGTCTTTCATATAAATATGCCTATTTAAACTCTGTGCAGACACAACTCCTACTTCGTAGGAAGAAGATATTGACAGAGAATTTTTAAGTCTTTATTAGTGGGAAGCAATAGATTATAAATAATAACTCCAAATGCAAAGATGACTCCAAATAGTATCACTTCCCTCCAAATATCTCACCAAATATATGTTGAATTTTCTATATTGTTAATATTCCTGAATTGTGACAATGAAGATTCAATTAAATTATCAAAGCTATGTTTTAAGAATTCAAGTTCTTCTAGAAAAATTAAGAAATCATTGTCATGTTAGTGTGATTTAGGTCAGGCTGCTTTCTTGTTATCTCAACTTTGTTGAATGATCCAGAGGTTTGGTCAGGAAAGGATGGACGATTTGGGACAGCACAAAGCTATAGTCATCCTTGAGAGAGGGGCAAAGAAGGCCAAATAAAGTTCACAAAGCAATTAAGGTAAAAGGGCAGTTTCTTCTTCCTCCTGACACCTGAACTGAAGCCCCATTTGGACACATTTTATTAATATTATGTTCTGACTAAATTGTGGGTTGTGTCATCTTTTAGAACTGCCTATACAACTTTAGGTATATTCTACTGAAAAGATATTCTGAGATTTAAACCTTGAAGTGTAATTATACTTTTGATACTACAGGTTGTGCATAAGTTGTTAGTGCATTATGTCATATCACTTTGGAAAATAAATTTTGAGGCTATGAACAGTAAAATACCTAGATGCTGAAATATTTTTCTTTGAATTTATTTGAAAAATCTTAGTATATCCACATCATGGCTTTGGGGGAAGGAAAAATCTCTCTCCAGAACTTTTCCACACTAATACTTATTTTTGCAGAGTAAGATTTTAGTCTACTGTCATTTATAAGAAAGTAAAAATCCTCTTTTATTTTGGTTCTTAAGTCGTCACTTATCAGAAACATGGCCAAGAACAAAAAATAAGCTATAAAAATGGTTCTGAGTGGCCAATATTTCTGCTCTTTACTCATAGGAAAACTACTAAGTATAACCTGAAAACTTTCTTACTTTTATCTTACATATACTCCTAATAAGTTGAATTGTCTGACCTTCAAGTTCAAAACACTCTGAAGGCAGTGAATTAAGATTTGCTACGGAAAGCGGTTCTTACATAACCTCATAGAACACTGGAAGTTGTATACTGTTTTATTTATTTTGGAAAGATGATCTCTAAAGCTGCATTGTATTTGAATTTGATATATAGTTCTTTTAGTTCAAAGATCTCTCTGCATGATTAAACAAAATAAAGAATTTATTAGTCCAATATAGTTAGCTCTTTGGGAAATTAAAAATTGCAATCACAGAAGATAGATAATGGTTTTTAATTGGTTTTACTAAAGAGAAGTTAAGAATGGTATACAGATATTTTGTTTTAATAAGAATCAAAATAATCACATGATCCCATAATTCCGGGAAAAATAAAATAAGGGGAGATATTATTTGCTTAGTTTGAGGCACTGTGCTCACCAGACTCACAACATAGTCTACAATCCTTACAACAATTCTACAAGACGAGTAATGTTATCCTCATTTGAAATATGAACAGGAATTAATATTCTTCTATTGTTCTGAGATACTTTTTTCTTCTAAAATTACAAATTTATACTATTTTCATTTGTTACTTTTACCTTAATAAGGATTAGTGGAAATGGAGAGGAAAAATTTCAAACAAAATACAAGGGGCTTGAAAATGATCAACATAATTTGGAAGTGGGCCATAATGTATATATACTTTAAAACATTATGTTGTACATGGTAAATGCAAACAATTTAACTGTTAATTTAAAAAATAAAATTAAAAAACAATCTGTAAATGAAGAGAAAGTTTTAAAATAGACTTTTTTGCATTAAGAAACCTTAGTGTCCTGGATTTGAGTTGCTTTTAGCCATCTTATCTTTTTGAAGTTGACACATGATAATTATACATATTTATAGGGTACAATGTGTTAATTCAATACATGATACATAATGATCAAATCAGGGCAATTAGCATTCCATCTCTATCATTTGTTTGGAACCTTCAAACTTCTCTCTTCTAGTTCTTCATAAAGTATATGATAAATTGTAAATTATGACACACTAGTAAGATATACAATACTAGAACATATTCCTCCTATCTATTAGATATCTGACATCCCTCAAACTCCCTTGGAATCCCCTTCTTAGCCTCTAGTAATCACTATTTAACTCTTTTCTTTGAGATCAGCTTTTAAAGTTTCCTTTTATGAGTGAGAACATACTGCCAGTTCCACCCAGTTTGCTTCAAATGAGACAATTTCATTCATTTTTATAGCTGAACAATAGTCCATTGTGTTTATGTAAGTGACATATTATTTGGAAGATAAATTGTCTTTATTTTCTTTAAAATGTTTTTTGAAGCTTACCTTTCTTAACTGAATTCTTTTCCAATTTCAAGGCTAAGTACTTTATATCCTACCTAATTGTATGTCAGTCAACTCAAGAAGCTACTATCTGCAATCTCTCCCATTTCCTATCCTCATACACTCATAGAACTAAGTAGTTGGTTATGGATATTGTACTTATTAAATCCACATTATAGGTCAAGTAATATTTGAAGAATAAGGGTATAGTTCACATACCACCCAAGAGTCACCTTCAGCTGTCACAATTGCTGCTAAGAGGATATAACCTCTCTCCCTACTTCTTTCAGGGAAGATGGCTTTGCCTCTCATCAAAGAAGGGCCAAAGTCATGGGCAGCTTTTTTGTCTAACCAACACTAGTTCTAAGGAAACATCGTGGAAGAAGGGTAGGGTTGAACAAGGCCACTCATTTCCTGGCTGCTGGGAAACAGAGCACATAGGAGGAGTGCCAGTGAGAGATATCGTCTCCAAAGCATGCTCCCAATGCTACCTTCTCCAACTGGGCCCCACCTCCTAACAACATATTCAACTATGAATATCAGTGTATTAATCCACTGATGAGTATAATGCTTCTATGATCCAATTGCCGTTCCAGAAGTCTCTTAATCTAGTAAATTGACAACTAAGATTAACTGGCACATTGAGCTGCCATTTGATCAACTATATCACTCCTTGGCATATTCCCCAAAAGAATTAAGGCCAATATGCTATAGAAATACCAGCATGTCCATGCTTATTGAAATGTAATTCACAATAGCTGAGCTATAGAAATAGCCTAGGTGCCCATCAACAGATGAATGGATAAAGAAAATGTGGCATATATACACAATGGAACACAATTCAGCCATAAAGAATGAAAGCATGGCATTTGAAAGAAAAATGTTAAATAAAATGAGCCAGACTCAGAAAGTCAAATATCACATGTTTCCTTTCATGTGAGCTTCTGGAGGTGGGGTGAGAGAATACTAAAGTAGAAAGGAGACTATTAGAGAATTTGAAGATAATGTACCTAAAAGTGTACTTGACTTAGTACAATTGTCTTACATGTTTTATATGTTCTTTGGCCTAATAGTCTGGTTTTCAATTGGTATATATGACAATTAACTTTATAAGGTCTTATAAATAAATTAATCTGTTGCTGGAAAAATAAAAGGAGGATAGAGGAAGGGGAGAAGAAGGGAATTGAAATGTGTTATGTACCTGTACCAATCCCCTAGAGTGAATGTAATCATTATGTACTGAAAACATGTACTAATAAAAAAATTTTAAATGTAGTGGTCAGGAAAGGGGAGGTGGTATAATGAGAGAAATGATGAGTGTTATATGCATGTAAAAATATGCCAACATTAATTCCACTAGTTGGTATAACTAATACATTCTAATAAAAAATATTGACAATCCTCCCAAAAGTGGGGCCTAGTAGAGGGTCTTTAAATCACTGCAGAACATTTTTCCTAAAGTTCTTTTAGCTCTCATGAGAAGGTTGTTATAAAAGGAGCAAGCCCAGCCTCTTCTTTGGGTGGCATTAGCCACGGAACCTTCACTATACCTTTTAGAAGTTTAATCTCCAGAACTGTGAGCTAAATCAACCTTTGTTCTTCATAAGCAGCGTGTTTCTGGTATTTCATTATGGTAATGAAAAGCTGACAAATACGATCATCAAGATAATGATAGAATTGTATTTCACTGGAATTCAATTACTTGTTAAATTCAAGAAAATAGGGCTGAATTTCAGGAAATTGAAAAATGCATACATTCAGATATAAATGTGTCTGCACATGCACCCACACATATACATAGACACAAAGTATTACTTGCACACTCATGAGTAACAAAGGTCATAAAATTTGTACATGATAGACGTGTGTATCATTCTTCAGAAAGTAGTGTAAGTAGACATTTTAATGGCTATCTTTAATAGCAACCAGTTTCATACAAAAAGATGAAACAATATATTATACAGAAATAAACTGCAAGAACTCAGGAGCACATTGTGTCATTTAATGGAGGACCAAATGTTTAGGATAATTACATATATTATTCTTATAGTCATTGCTGTTAGATTTTTGTCCATCTTTCTATTCCCCAACCTACATTTTAAGCAATCAAGCAATGTCACATTATCCCCTTATTTACTTTCAGAAGCCAAACCACCAATAACATGCTTTTCTTTTTCATGCAGATACACTGATTATTCTTAGTGAGATAATAAAAAGGGGTGAAGAGGGAATTCTACTTCTGGAACAGTATATTTTCATCCCATGTCCCTTCTGCCTATGTGAGCAAGAACAAGTGACTAAAAAGACAAAGCCCATAGTCTTTTTTACTGACCTCAAGAAGCAATGGATCTCTAGAAGCAGATTCTGCAGTAGGGAATTAAACTTTTTGTATAGCTTGTTTTCAAGAGAAAAACATTTTTAGAAAACTGAAATACCTTATTCTTTTTGTTTAAGATAATCAAGATTCCATATTGTTGAATTTTTGCACATCTGATGTTACATCTTTCCTTATATATAAACTTCTATGTTCAGACCACTAAATTTATGTAACTAAGCTGGATCTGTTTAGAGTCAAGTTATAGTTTCCTTTGACTCCAAGAGGCTGCAGATTTAATTTTCAGCAGCCATGCACCCTAAACTATCAAATTTGAGGGTAGAATTGTTTTCTTGATGTCAATTCTTACATTTTAGGTGTATATGGTGAGTAAAGCTAGACATTGAGCCCACCTAGACAGGCTCTTTCTCAAGGAATACATGTTCTGTGGTACTATGCTCTGAAATAAAGGAGCAACTGGTCGTAGTAATGGTTGGTTGATGCCTTCAACCAATGGCTCTACTTTATAATGTACATATCATACACAAAATTGACAATTATAAATCCTTATTTATATACTTGAGATTTATAAGTAACCCTTGAGAATACCATACTTGTTGATGTAATTTGTTAATAAAAAGCTATCTATCAAAAGGAAACTCCCTAAGGAGACATAGAAGTGGATGAGTGGATAGTTCTGTTTGAGTTTTTAATGAATGTAAGTTTGTTTTATCCATTTTATTCAAAAAAGAAAACCTCAAGCCATATACACATGTAAATTTTAACATGTATTCAGATCATAGCTATCCAAGATAATGGCTTATTGAATTTTCTTCTAATGATGGCAACAAGCTTTTCACACAAAAATCAAAGGTTCAGAGAAACAGCGTTTCCCTGTTTGACAGGATAAACTAAATAAGCCTGTGCTCTCCTCCATGCCCTTCATAGCCATATTTCTTCAAGGATTTTTTGTTCTAAACACATTTAAGCTAGGGTCTTATAGGATCAAAGATGTCTGCATCATATTTTCTCAGTCCACTTCTGATTTTAGTCATAGCTGAATCAGGTGGGCAACTCTCACAAACCCAGTCACAATTGTGCCAATAATCCCCCAACAAAGTGGACATTACACATCTTCCTGGTTTTTCTTAGGATACTCCCTGACCCTATGATTACCCATGTAGCCCCTCAGTGCAGGAGAGTCATCACCTCAAGGGCAACCTTCCAAGCATAGGTAGGCAAATCTCAGTAGTATTTTATATGCTTCTCAGAAGACTCCAGTGGAATCAAGTTTCATTTCTTACAGCAATAACTTGGGCAACTCATTGTCATATTGGTTTTTTTCTTTCCCTGTTTCACTCTCACTTCCTTATTCTTGTTTCCTTGGATAATTCCCACATCCTAATCTTTGATTCAAACTGTAAGTGGAAGATACCTAAATGAGAACAGGGTCTTACAAAAATGTACATTACACACAATGTAATTCAAAGGCCTGCTATAGGAAAATTAATAAATGTATGCAATCAAAACTTACCTGCGATTATCTACTGATATGATTATCATTGACAAACACAAGATGGTTTATATCCTAGATTGCAATGCATAGTCTGTCAAATTCATCAGGAAAGTTGATTAAAGGAGGCTAAGTCTGGTATCTGGATAGAGAGCCATTATCTCCTTTTTGAAATACGATATACGAACTCCAAAGACCAGACAACCCAGTGACCAGGGAAGGTTGTGTTCAAAAGGAAACACAGGGAAAGGAAAAGGAAAAATAGACAGCTGCAGCACCAAGAATCTGTCCTCACTGAAGTTTTGTCTTTAACATCTGACCTCCCACTCTATACTTCTTTCATACTTCTCAAAACAATATGGCCACTGTCACCCTTTTTCTACAAAGGTGGAGAGTGATCTAATTAAATAATTAAATGTTTGAATAAATCACCACTTACATTGGTCAGGAATTTTAACAGATAGTTATATCTTCTGACCCACAAAATTTAAGAACTATTTTACCATTTAAAATAAGAAGCACACTTATTGCATTTATTTGGATATGTTGCTATCAGGTGACTTGTTAATAATCTATAGCTTATGTTATAAAAAGATTTACTCAAGATGCAAATATTTTCCTTTCTTCCACAAAACATGTAACTCTCTATTGACCATCTAAGAAAGTAAATTAAAATTAGGTTACTAAAAGTTGAATTTTAAAAATATCAACAAGATTTACTTCAAAAGGTACTCATTCTTTTTTTCTTACTAAAATTCTAGGGTTACTTTGTCCTTAATTTTAGGGTTATAATTTATTGAAGGTTTTGCTTTATAGTCAACTCATCCAAGCTAACTTTCTCGTGTGGTTATGTATGATTTTTAACATTAGGGGAATCTGTGTGAAGAGTATTTGAGAACTCTTGGTACTCTCTTCGCAACTCTTTTGTAAACCTAAAATTATTTCAATACCTCTAATACTAGATCGCAACCAATCAAGCAATGTTACATTCTGCACTTATAGAAGACAAATCGTCAACAACATGCCATTCTTGTTCATGCAGAACATGCTCAGGCTGTTGTTGTTTTTAAGTCTTCTCAGGTAATTTCTTCATTTGTCAGTGTCTTGACATTCGATTAAATTTTCTATCTGGACTTTATTACTTTTCTTCTATATTCCTTTCAGAGACAAATGCATGAGTCAAGATTATGATGAAATAGGCATATTTTTATATAAGAATATGTATTTTAAAAGGTGTTTTTGCCATTAAGAAGAGAAAAATGGTAACTCATCTTAAACATAGCATGTGATGGCTGATACATTCTAGTGGGAAACTAGTTGCTATTTGAGATAGGCATGCAATGTTTCTTGTCTCCCCCTCATCCTGAGCAACAAGTTTAAACTCAGGATTAAATCATTAGATATAGATTATTTTATTAGAAATGTTCTACAGGGCTGATTTTTTAAAATCCTTTTATTATTAGAAAAAATTAAGCAAGGAAATATACTCATAACATTTAGGCATTAAGTGCAAATTAATTCCATTATATGTGTTCTAATCATGTTTCCATTTTGTAAACAGAACTACAGAAAATAAAATTTAGTATAAATGAGTGAATCTCAGGTCTCACTGGGAGAATATCTAAAAGCAGGTGATGGGTTAGAGATCTTCCAAGGCCTTTGATATGCACCATAATCAGTTACTACTTATATAAAATAAAAGCCTGGCCCTTATACCAAAACAGATCTGGAAGTGATCTTTTTTTTCTTTCTCTCCACCTGTGGCATCATCCTCTTGTGGATCACATGCATTATTTATTCAGGTGATATATCATTGTAGTATGTCTTCTGAATGTTATAAATATGCTTCTAGAAAGTATCAGTATATATGAGATCCTCTTTTATAAGGCTATATTTTGCACTGGGGATTTGAGGTCAGTCTTTTTCTTTTTACTCACCTGAAAGTCTCAACTAGCCCTTCCTAGGTAGCCTTTCCTCAGGTAGACTTCCCAGTGATACCTCAATAAGAAGAGAAGTTATTTCTCACAGCCTTGTGGGCAAACTGTGAGTCATATTGTTGGGCAGACCAAAGGTGTTCTTCTAAGGCTATTCTTAATCAAGTTCTCTGTTCTGGATGCTCCTTTTAGAGCTTTTAGATTTAGTTTCCCTTAAGTTTCTGTGTAACTTGAATTGCTGCCAGTTCTAGGTTTGTTGTTTTTTTCTACCAGCTTGTGCAGGGTGGAGTGCATTGGCTGTGCCCAGAGGGGAAGATGATTGCTCTAAGACCATCGCCTCTTCTTTCCTTTCTTTTTAAAATATTTAATTTTAATTGGTAAATAAAGTATGTATATATTGTATACAACATGATGTTATATGTTTTTGCCAATATATGATAACTATGAGAGATAATGCATATGTTAATTAACTAGGTTTAGTTAATCCATGATGCATATATCCTTCCCTTTCTTGATGGGCCAAATTCATTGTTACTGAAGAGAAAAGCAGTTATGTTGCTGGAACTCAAATATGTCAAATCTGTCAATACACTGGGAAACTCATTGAGGTTTGCTTTTGTCATATGTAAAATAAAGATCACAATTCTTACCTCTGAGAGAATTTTATAAGATTTACCATGTTTATGTGTATGTATACACACACATCTCTCCTATTTGGCAGGTGTTCTGTAATCTTGAGTTTTCTTGCTTTTCTGAAAATCTTTAACATTTTTAAGTTGAGCATAGAACTGCTGGTAGTGATGGCTCCTCTTGGTCCCTTTAGAGGACAGCTCCAAACAGTGCCCCTGAGGAGCAATTGAGCTTGATCCACTATGTGGCATATTCTGCTCAGTTGTTGACCTCTTAAATAGTAAATGCAAAACTCATCAGAGGCCTAGTGGAGCAAGTCTGGGTGATGCCAGGCAATGTTTTTGCAAAGTTGATATTTTATCTCTTGCAATGACCCAAGAAGCTAGCTGGACAAACAGCAATAATTGTTACTTCTTCAATGTTGAATTTTGTTGCTAGGTGAAATTAACAATAATCTCAATTCATCTTTGAATATTTCCCTTTAGTCTGGGGATCACCGATGTTTAAATTGAGATACAGATATTCTCTAGTCACTCAAGACTAAAGTCCAAACTAAACACAATAATGATGCAAGTTTGTTTCTGAATAAAGACATTTTTCCATTATGTACCACTTAGTCTACCATGCAATTTTGCCCAAACCTGTATGCCCCTCCTTTCATTGCTCTTTACTTTAATTCTCTTGACCTTTCAATCTGTGACTTTAAATCCATCTGCTCCACTAAACCTCTTTAGATCACTTATCCCAGCCTGACAATACATGTCCCTACTTCAAATTGCTGTTGGTATAATCATGCATTAGCTTGTAATTGTCAACAATTCTCAGAACTCCATTAAAAATTTTACTGTTATGTAATGAGGAACATTACATACAAAAAGATGGTGAACTCTGAGAGTCTGTGTTATGTTGTGTGTGTGTGTGTGTGTGTGTGTGTGTGCCATAATGACTACAACAAATACCTGAGTGGACAAGATATTTTCATTTGCATAATGGCTTCTTCAAATGTCTGCAAAACATCAACCCTCAAAATTTTCTGTTACTGGAGAAGGACAAGTGGATATGAATAATCCAACATTTGAATTATTAAAAAATCATTTATATTGAATTCTGGAAAATATTAGTTACAGTTACATTTTTCTCTAATATATGACTTATAAAAATAATAATGACTCCAACACTCACTAAGACCTTATACTTTTCAGAGCCTAGCTCAAACTAAGAAAGATTCATGTATACTTTCTGAGTATCTGTACCAGGAAGCAGAATTATGGTACCCACTCAAGAACTGGTTCGAGAAAAGTCTGGAGATCTCATTCTCCTTGATAATCCACAACCATGTTGATCTAAATGCATATGCATTACTACATCTCAGGTGTGTTTCTCACTGGCATCAATTAACAAACCAATAAGAATAACCCAGAGCCTACATTCACATTCTGGCTCTCCCATTTCTTAGTATGATCACAGACAAGTTGCCTTTCTACACTTGAGGGTCTTCCTGAGAAAAATGGCATATATTTCATAGGTTAGTTGTATGAACATAAAACAATATGTCAAATGTTAACCGCACAATGTTTGGCATACAGTACATTCTCAAACGTTAGATAACAAGTAAGAGCAAGGATACAAGAGAAGAAATGCTACTAGAATTTTTTTTCTTTTCTTTTATTCTCCTAGAAACCAAAGTGAACAAAGAGGAAGAAGTGGCTGACTATGAAGAGCCCAAATCATGTTCTCTTTTAGGGAGAAAATGAGGGGAAATTAAACCAGCACAAAACAAGGGCAAGAGCAACTCATACATGGGTACAAAATTACCCAGGGCATGCCATTGCTACAGGAAGGGGGTTCTCAGCTGTTGGAGGCTACATATAAAATGTAGTTGCTCAAGCAACAGTGAGCATTTAACTTCCAAAGACTTCCAGAAGGTGGGCTTTGTGCTTGTCAGTTCACAGGCCAACTGATGATGCCATTGAACTCCTGCTATAGGCAGGGACTGGTGACGCAAAAACACGGTGTCAAATGTTTGGGTGGGGAAGTAGGACATAAGTACAAACAATTAATTGCAACTTATGGTAGAAGGCATGCGAATACTAAAGGAAGCAAGAGTTCAAGCTGTAATTTAAAAAGTGTCAAATAAGAGCTATGGAGAGAACATGTCATCATAGGCACTGAGAAGAAGCTTTGTCGTGAAGGATTTGAGCGGGACCTTGAAGGTTGAGTAGGAGGTTAAGTTAAGCATGTCATAACAGTATCTTATCATAGAAAGACACTTGAATGCTCCCTAAATAGGCCTAGAATAGGAGTTAGGCTCCATCCCTCACCAGCCGCATTTCCTGAATAAGAGTTTCAAGACTATTATGGGTATATTTGTTAAATACCTAGTACAGTGTCTGATATATAGTTTAGACTTAAAAATGGCCACTATTGGTAACAATAGTCTTGAAGTGTTTTTTATGAAGATAAACCCTTGTGCGCTGTCAAATACAGCTGGTTCACACTTCTCCACTGCTCAAGGTAACAGCTGTAAATTTCTCTAGAGATTTCTGTGCTTATCTCCCTGGAAACACTGTAGAGAATGGTCATAGGCCTGATTCAAAGTATCCAGAGGCCCATGACAGAAGCAATTGAATAACTTCAAAGCATCAGCTATAGCAAACTTCCAGGATAGCCAGGGTTTGTGAAAGGGCTGATGTATGCCAAATTAGGGCATCTGTTTTCATCTTTCCCTCCTCCTTCTCCTTCAGTCTCTTTCCTCTTTTCTTTGCCCCAAGGTGCAGTGTGAACATCAAACTGTTTTGTTCTGTATATTAATTTGTAAAGGCAGCAATCTGATCAAACTCTCACATTAAGGGATTTATTAAATCACTCTTCCCATAGATTTCAAGAAATGTACAATGTTTCATCTAAATCATGAATATCTGAAAGTTTGAGTGTCAACAACCATTAAATGAATGAGGCTGTAGAGTGGTGGTGGTTACGACCAGAACAACTGAATTCATTTCCCATGGAGAAAAGCATGGTAGAAGAGAGAAGCACTTGATATTTAGAATTATGGGAACTACCCTAAAATCTCAAATATGCCACTTTTAAATTATTGACCCGTGTCAAGTAATTTTCCTTTCCTTTTTTTTTCTGTTTTTTGATTCAAGTTCTCACTATGTAGTTTTAGGCTGGCCTTGAACTCATTATGTAGCCCAGGCTGGCCTCGAACTAAAAGCGATCCTCCTGCTTCAGCCTCCTGAGTGCTAGGATTACAGGCACATGCCACCATGCCCGTAATCATTTTCTCAAATGCGTAAAGGGAATGATAATCATAATTTTTATTGAGGATGTTTCAAGGTTAGACAAGTGCTTCTTGAATTGAATATCCACACAAATCACGTGGGCATCTTGTTAAAATACAGATTTGGATTCAGAAAGCCTGAGGTGGGCTCTCAAGTGGTGCCAATGCTACTGATCCCAAGATCACATTCTGGGTAGCAAAAGACCATTAGATAATTTAGTGATAAAATGGGCTTTCTTTCCACTTTGTGGAAAGAGATCATTTCTCACCTATGGCTTGCTACCAGTTATGAAATTAAAATAAAGAGAAGGTTGACAAAATGTAGAGATGAAGAAATTGCCAACAGACTTTGAGACGGGAGCTACTGTTTAAGCAGAAAACCTAAAAACTGTATGTTTTTCCCTCTTGATGGGAGCTTCTCAGGAATCTTAGGCTGATTGAGGGGAACTTAATCACACTGAGTTTTCCTCCTCTGGGTACCAAGCAAAGGCTGCAGATGTTTCCAAACAGACACTGCCTAGTCCCAGTTATGCTTTTAGATGTTACGCAGTGCTCCTTTTTCATTTGAATATAAATATGATTGATATTTATTTTAAGGTACATAATCTCTTAGTTGCAGTGTTCTGATATTTTATTCTATTTCTGTAATATAAATAAGGTATATTCCTAAAGCTTTGATTCATTGATACACTAATTTCTCCTCTCAAATTGTTCCTACCTTATACCTTATCTTTTCTCTCTAGGCTTCATTATTCCCTCCCTTCTGACATTAAAATCTCACTTTCTTGAAAAAAAAAAAAAAGGAAACAAAGTCTATGTAAATAGGGAAGGGTGGAGGGGGTGAAGGGAGCACAGGTAATGGGGAAAAAATAAGAACCAAGATACATCATGTACAGGTACAAGCACCCAATGATAAATGTAAATGTATTGTATACCTAAAATGTACCAATAAAAGAATTTAAGCAAAAAAACCCTGACTTTCTTGAGAAAAGTCTTAATTGCAGCCATATCTTTAACATTATCTTGTTTATAAGCTCATTATCCTATAGTTGAAAAACACTTTGCTTCTGAAATTAAAACCATCCTCTTAACCTAGGGTTGATTCAGTTAATTAGCTGAGACAGCATAATCATTCCATCCAGGGAAGTATAAACTCTAACTATGTACGTTTGTTGTTGATAAACACTCATGTAGTTAGTTCCACTTTGGTTGCTAGTTAAACACAAGACATTTTAACAAACATGATGAGAATGACCAAAATGTATTTCCATATTGCCCTCTAGCTGGGTGCAGGTCAGGATATAAGAGAGGTAAAAAATGTTGGCCCAATGTTCCTTTGCCAAACTAGACAGGCGAATATGTGTCTCACATGCAAGTAAACATAATGAGGCTTCAGTGAGTCTGTAAACTAAAATAAAATTATGCTAAAGAATCTCCTTTGAATTAATGCTTTGCCACATGGTTTAAAAAAAACCAGAGTTTGTTTCAAAAACACATTTATTGAGGCAAAATTAATGTACAAGTATCATATATATTAAGAAGTACAATTCAAGCTTAACATGTAAAAGCCAATAAATTTATCTAGAATAAAAATAATGAACATATCCTTTACCCCCCTAATGTCCTGGGGACTTTTGTAATCTCTCTTCCTGTCCTTCCTGTCCCATTCTATCCTGTCCTCGCTCCATTTTAGGAATAAACTGATACTTTTGTTCACTGTAGATTAGTTGATATTTTTATAGAGTTTTATATGAATAAAGTTATACAGTATGTACTCTTTTTTGACTGACCTTTCACTCAGCAGAATTATTTTGAAATTTTGTGGGTGCTCATTGTTTTTACTGCTGAATCATAGTCCCTTTTATGGGTATAGTAGAGTTTGTTTATCCGTGAATCTGCTGACAGGTATGCGAGTTGACTCAAATTTTTGTCTATCATAAATAAAGGTTCTATGAGAGTCATTGTATATAAATGCTTTTTAAAATTGGATAAACAGGACTAGAATGGCCAGATAATATGGTGGGGATTGACTTAATTTATTAAGAAATTGCCTACCGCTCTACAGTCACCTCCTTGTCAACACTTGATGTGTTAGTCATTGTTATTTTAGATCTTTTTTAGTAAGTGTGTCTAGTATCTTTTTGTGCTTTTAACTTTCATTTCCCTGATGGATAATAATACTGAACATATTTTTATTGCTTATCTGCTATCTGTATAACTTTTTTGATGAGTCTCTTCAATCTTTTTCCCATTTTATTTTGGAATATATGTTTACTTTTTGTTGAGTTTGGGAGTGCTTTATATATTTGAGACACAGATCATTATCATAGAAAGGTTTGTAGATATGGAGCTAGTGCCTCTATAGGTGAATAAGAGTTAGGCCTTGCCTACAAGAGTTGTCAAGTCAATGAAGGGATTAGAACAATAAAAAATAGCCATTGAAAATTTCAGAAGCTATGACTGAGAAGAGTACCATAGGAGGATAGGGTATAATGTTTTTTGTCTGGAAGAGTTGGAAAAGATTTCTCAGAGAAGAGGCTTTAAACTTTCTTTTGAAGGGTGAAGAGTTGGGGAGGTGGCATCCTAGGTACCAAGAATCTCTACAAAGGTAAGAAGGTGGGTTTGGGAACTGGGACTTCTGAATAACCAGAGGACTGGGGAGGGTAAAATGAGGTAAGATAGGAAGGCTAGGAGTATACCATCAGTTTGTGGGGGTCAGGCTTCAGAGTTTGAACTGCATTTTCAAAGCAATAGGGAGCCTGCTGATGGGTTTTAAGCATCAGAGTAAAATAGTCAGATTCGCATTTTAAAAAAATGTCCTGCAGTGATGGTAAAGGATTAGAAGAGGATAATGAATTCAGGGAAAATGACAGGCACCTAAACAAAGCAGTAATGGCAAGCATAGAGAGAGGAGGGGGTGACTTCTCAAGTTATTTAAAAGTATTAGACATCGCTGTTAGATGTTAGATGTTGGGGGGAGGGAGATGGTGATATGGCTCCTAAATTCTAGTTGAAATACTAGGGTGATTTGGGAGTGCATTCATTGTGTCTAGAAATATAAGAATAAGAGCAGGAGAAGTTCTATTATATGTTCATCTTGTATCATTCATTCATGTATTTGACTTTTTTTCTTAAGTATATATCATATTGTAGGAACCTGGGAGATGATGCAACCTAAAAACACATACTGTACTAGTCTTTGCAGAGTAAAAAGTCTATTATGAAAGAGAGAAAACTCAATGATTATGTATAATTTAAACCAATCGGCTCTGAACTGCTTGAGGTAAAATAATAGGGTGTTTGGATAGCGCACACAGGTAGACTTGACAGGGTCTGAAGAAATATACCTCAAAGAAGTAAAGCCTAAGATCTGAATTAATTAGACTGGTCAAGATAAAAACTATTGGATCAGATAGCAGGAATAACAGCCACAGATGATAAATATAGGATATCTGGGTAGAGGTTTCCAAAAGTCAAATCAAAGTGTACACCCAGAAACAAGGTCTCACATGGAGAAATTATCCACCCGTGGGGCTGGTGAAACCATGGCAGAAATGAGAAATTCAACAGGGGGTTGTTGGATGAAGAGTGAATAATATGGATGCCTGGATTGTAGAATATCAGTATTTAAAGTGCAGACAAAGGAGAACATGTCAGTTAAATAAAAAGAAGGAAAACAAGTAGAGACAAAGTCAAGAAAAAGACACATGTGACCGCTGAAACCCTGTGTGAGGTAATGACTGTTCTAGTTTACTGAATCTCTGTCCCCTCTTTACCATGTATAGAAATATTTCCATGGTATTAACTAATTTTGTTGATTGTCTTTTTCCAAGCGGAACCACATTCCTGCCTCATTAAGTCTCAAGGAAGGTACTCATATAAAGGAAAATATATTTTATATATTGATTCTAAATGTTCTCAAGGGGACTTGTTTTGACATTTCCCCTTGCCTATCTGAAGAGTGATTGAAAATTTTGGATTCATGAAATCACTTTCCAGCATATTTTAAATGTAATCACATTCCATAGTGTGTGTGCCTTGTTCTGTGCAATCAGTCAGAATAGTGTGGCCATTTCATCTCTTCTGGGAAGAAAATCAAGATTCAAAAGATCTTCCAAGCCTGCAGTAATGGTTTGCAGCTCTACATGAACAGAAATGTTTGCTAGGGAGGTTTGTTCTGAGCCCCAAACTAACCACCCAAAGAAAAGTCATTATGCTTCTTCCTACTTCACTGCTCTTGGGGATTGGTCCTTTCAAAGTGTGACCTGTCACCTTCAACAAAGGGTCCTGAGCCCATTACCCTTCTATTAGTAACAATCATTTCTTATGAATCTGTAAAGTACCATGCACTATATGTGCTAAGTATCATTCAGCAACACATTGTCATGCTTAACTTTAGGCAATTTTGTGAGATAGATTTATGACACTCATGTTATAGAGGAGGAGGCTAAGGCTTAGAGATGCTAAGTTATTGGACAGATCTGTTTAACTCTAATAATTTAACCATTAAATAGCACAAAATTCATACTAAAGATCATTTTTATCACTCAAGATATGCCAAACTATGCTGCTGCAATAACAAAAACCCACTATCTCCTAGTAGCTAATGATTGTTTCTCACACACATGCCGTGTATATCATGGGTCAGTTCTGCTAAATGTCCCCTCCTCCTGAGACCTAGGCGATCAAAGCTGCCATTATTTTGAAAGTTGTTAGTTGTCAAGGTTGGCAGAAAGAGCTCTGGAGGGATCTCACAACAGCAATTAAGTGCTTTGGTATAGAGGTGACAGCATTGCATCTATTCAGAACTCATTAGCCACATGTAGTCCCTTGGCCCCATACAACCACAAGCCATTCAGGAAATGCAATCTGATTTAGGGTTTGCAAAGTAGAAGATCTCAAAGTGAGCTGCTCTGATGATCAAACAGTTTAAAAGGTTCTATGTAGTAGATTTCAGCATCCATTCCAGTGCCCTGTGTTCTAGATTTTAACTGATAAGAACTTTAAAATTGTATTGCAGAACCCAAACACAATAAGATACCACTTTTGCATCCACTAGGATAGCTATAACAAAAATGTGTTGACAAAGAGTAGAGAAATGGGGATCTTCATATATTGCTGGTGGGAATATAAAATGGTGCAGCTGCTTTGGAAAACAGTTTGGTACTTCCTTACAATGTTAAACATAGTTATCATATGACTCAGCAATTCAGTTCTAGGTACCTACCTAACGGAAATGGAAATATATGTCCACAAAAAAGCTTATATATGAATATTAATAGCAGTATTGTTCATATTTCCATAATAGCAGAAACAACTCAATTGTCCATCAGCAGGTGAATGGATAAACAAAATGTGGTATAGCCATATAGTGGAATATTGCACAGTATTAAAAAGAAATGAAATACTATAGATATATGCTATACCTTGCATGAACTTGCAAAAATTATGCTATCTGAAAGAATATAGTCACAAAAAGCTACATTCTATCCAATTACATTTATTTGAAATGCCAAAAATAGGAAAATCCATACAGGCAATGCAAATTAGTGTTCACTTAGGGCTGGGGATATTGGAAGAAAGTGGAAAGTGCTAAGGAGTATGGAGTTTCTTTTGGGGACGATAAAAATAATTTAAAATTACATTGGAATAGTGCTTGCTCAACTCTGAATATACTGAAAACTACTGAATTGCATATTTTAAATGAGTGAGTTTTATGGTATGTAAATATCTTTATTAACTTTTTAAAAATTATATTGCTGAATCCATCTTTAGGGCATCTCTTAATGATTCAAAACTAAAGCATCAGAAAAGAGGGATGCCCAACTCAGTCACTGTCAAGTGAGGTAGGCTTGCTATTTCTCTCATTTGGGAGTCATACTGCTCTCTGTAATTTCTCCCATCTCCCCTCCCCTCCTCCTTCCTTCCTTCCTTCCTTCCTTCCTTCTTTCCCTCCTTTCTTCCTACTGGAGGTTGAACTCAGGGCTTTCTCATGGAGCTACATCCCCAGCCCTTTATTTTTTTTTTTTTTGAGACATGATCTCACTAAGTCATTAAGTTGCCTTAACTGGGCTTGAACTTGTGATTCTTCTGCCTCAGTTTCCCAGGGTGCTAGGATTACAGGCATGCACCACTATGCCCAGATTCTCAAAACTTTCCACACAAGGTCTTTCCCATAGGGTGATAATGTTTTTTATATCTCCGTAGCAATGTCCTCCACCACCTGCCCAGGAAGACGTGGACAACATATGGAAGTTATTGTTACGAGTAGGAGCCTCTCTTTGCTAAGCATATTTCCTTTGGTAAACCATGCATTAATCATGCTTTTTGAAATAAGAGTTTTATGGGCCGGGAATTTAGCTCAGTGGTTTAGCCGCCTGCTGCGCAAGCGCAAGGACCCGAACTCGATCCCCGGTACCAAAAAAAAAAAAAAAAAAGAAAGAAAAGAAACAAGAGTTTTATAACTTAGTATCTATGTCATTTTTTGTCTCATGCTTCCAGAAATCTTATAGCCAATTCAGTGCTAAAATATCAGTTACATTGTGAGCATGACAAGTTCTTTGTTTCCTTGTTCTTGATTTTCCAATCCCTTTAAGTTTCTCCCTTTAAGTCCATTCTATATTACTTCTTATTCTCTCTCACTTCATTTCCATGCTTTAGTTTTTAACTTCATTCTTCCTCACCATCCTTCTTCCCCTTAATTCTGATCAAACTCTAGTCAGAATGCTTTCCACTATCAAGCTTATTAGCACCAAAGACCTGAGAGCTATAACAAAATCGAACAGTAGTGTAGATTGTGCCTGTCATAATTCCTAGATCACTAATATCTAAGGGGGGCAGTCTGTCAATCAGTCCTCATGTAATTCCCCAGGCAGCCTTTTATTCGACTCTTCAAAATGAGTACTATAGATCTCTATTGTTCTCAAGTCATCAAATCCTACCCTTTCTCCCTCACTTTTAATTAGTGTTCATTCATCCTACATCTCAGGAAAATTTTAAGACTTCAGATGAAATTCCTTTAACCTCTAGCCACATACCCTACTCACAAACTGTCTACTCTATTGTTATGAAATGAATGTCCTTATAACTGATGAATAATCCCCGTTTTTGCTAAAACATCTTTAGTATTTATATTCTCTCTCTCTCTTCCCCTCTCTCCCTCTCTCCCTCTCTCTCCCTCTCTTCCTCTTCTCCCTCTTTCCTCTTTCTTTATCCTCATTCTATTCATCTACATTATCTCTTTCCTGTAAGAATTTTAACACTTGAAATTCTTTGTTTCTCAAACACATCTGTCCTTGACTTCCAGCATTTGAGTAGCCATGGTCCTATCTCTCTAATTGCCTCCAAGGCTGGATGTTATAAAGGAATGTAGTTCACAGTAGGTATTTCATTTTCTTAGTCTTCAGGATAGTCAGTCTGGCTGTTTTTTAGCACGCTAATGAACTGCCTCACTCTGTCTACACCAACAACCTCCTTGGCACTAATCTAGTGAACTATTTTCAGTCCTTTTCTTTTACTTCTCCTTCTGGGTGATACTTAGTTGATCACTTCCTCTTTCTCAAGACATTATTTTCTCTTGAGTCCTGTAACTTAACATGTTCCTGCATTTTGCGTTCTTCTCAACATCTTTTGTAGGCTTTTCATCCTCTGTTCATCTCTATGTGCTGATGTTCTTCCTAGCTCGGTTCTAGGCCTTGTTTTATTTTCATTCTAAATGATATATCTGAATAATCATATATTTTCTTTTAAAACTACACTTACACTTCAGGGCTAGGCTCTCAGTAAATATTAAAGAGCAAAGAGGAAATGTTTGGTACAAGTTTCTTGTTCTTGGATATGATGAGAATCCCTATCCAGAATAGCTGGGAGCTATAGGAGCTTGAAAAGACTCCCTGAAAACAAGACACTATGAGCTTCTAAAGTGTGGTACAATCTTCACTTTGTATGTGTAGTTTTACAAGAAGCTCTATTTTCTTGTAGGCATTTTTGGGAAGGTGGGAAGCTTCTTGCGGGTAGGAGTTTCTCCCATTAACTCTTTATATAGTTATTTCTGAATAAATACACCATTACATCATTTCCCATTAAAAGATCCTGGTACCACTTAACTGGATTTGTTGGTATATTTCTGTCATTCATATTATTATCCCAATACAACATTGGTGTCATAAATAACATAAATGCAGAGGCTCCAGATACTAGTGGCCAAAGCTACTGGGGAAAAATACTGGAGCTAGGTATCCTGGTACCAAAGCAACTGAAGGTTGGACCATCCTTGGCATCAGAACAAATGCCTATGTAGTAGATAACAAAGGAGAAATTATTCCAGGTGACGTTTTTATGCTTGGCATTTGCAGCATGAGTTGAAACAGAGACCCAGTATCTGGTGGTTAAGGGTGCTCACACTGAAATTATGATACTAACGCTAAGATAAATCCATAAGCAATGGCAGCACTGACCAAGGATGAGGGAAGTACCTCCTGACCATCCACCTTGCAATCATGTGAGGCTGTTTATTAGCCAAAATTGGGTTTCAGTGTGACAAGGGGCAAAAAGAGCTGAGCTTTGCTTACTCTCACTAACCTAGAGAGGCAGATCTCAAAGAGAAAATAAAATAGAAAGTCTCGCAATTACTTTAAGCTGTGATAAATTTATTATCTGTAGAAATTAATCAGTGTCTTATTTTAACTGCTTTTCAGAAAAGGTGCTATACATTTGGAGCTCTGTGCTTTTGATGTCATCCAGAAATGTTTTGATGGCATACAGAAGTTTAGGTTTAAGAAGTAATTTTCCACATGCACTACAGATATTAAAAGTGAAACATTAATGAATTTAATTGAGATTAAAATACCAATGTTAAATTTAATAAAATGATTTTTGCAAGGAAAAGTCTGAACCCAGTGCAAAATAGTAGCAAGAATGTCTAAGAAGTTGCAAACTATATGCATAATTATGTTCAGCCTGCCATGGCTACTAAGCATACTGATTTGAAATTGTCTCAAGACAATGAAACTAAAGTGTCAAATAACTTATATTTGCAGACAAAATTTTATTTAGGAAAAGATGACTTTCTTGGGACAGAGCCAAGCAAGATAAAGAAGGAAACACTGGCAAGAAGTCCAGATCTGTTTAAATCTTGGAAAAAAACCAACTACTTCTTCCTGTTTGGAACCTTCAGAATTTTGACTGAAGACTATAAGAATGTGTATGGGTAGGTGGCCAAGGACTTCCCTCATCTCCCAGCCCCTTTAATGCAAACTGATTCAAAATTGGGATGATCCCCAAGAGAACTGTAGCTAAATGAGATTTTACTTTAAAATACTGAAAAATATAAGAAGTTCTCTGGGTTTTTTAGGCAAATTTAAAAGGATCCTGAGAGAGAGGAGGGAGAACAAACAGGGGGGAAATATAGCTCAAGTAAGAATATTTTAAGGACCGGGGATTTAGCTCAGTGGCACTGTGCCTGCCTTGCAAGCAGAAGGTCCCAAGTTCAATCCCTGGTACCAAAAAAAAACCAAAACAAAGCAAAACAAAACAACACAACACATTGGATTCCACAAAAGGAAGAAAGAAAGTTGAGGCCCATCTGCAAGACAGATTGAAGCTGAAGACACCAGCCCCCAACAGAGCAGTGGCCATTAGCAGAAGTAGTAACACGGGATATCTATGAGTGAAACCACATGATTCTCAGGGGCTCGTGTGGCTCCTACATGAATGCACATGCCAATTAAATATGTAGCATGAGAATTTCTCATCCAGCCTCAAGCAAGTAGTGTCCAAATTAAATAATTAGGGAGTTTAAGATCTGAAACACAAGGACTACCAATATTTTACAAATAAATTACTGAATTTCTCAATGGCAAATGTCCACATGCATACAAATCAATTTACGCACACACACACACAAACATGCATCTACATTCTTTCATCCCATACTTACTATTGTACATGTAGAAGTATCCCTGTATAGTGAAATTCAACTTTGTAGTTCAAGTAGCATTAAGATAAGGTGATTAAATATATTATGGTTATTTTGTGTAGGATATTTAGTGAAGAAAGGAGTGTATCAGAGAGGGAGTTCTTACCAATAAAAAGAAAAATATAATTTGATAATGATGGATTTTAAAAAGATGACACAACAACGATTATAATAAAAGGCCTAATTTGAAAGAACAAAAGAAAGAAAGGAAGAAAGAAAGAAAGAAAGGAAGGAAGAAAGAAAGAAAGAAAGAAAGAAAAGAAAGGAAAAGAAAGAAAGAAAGGAAGAAAGAAAGAGTAAAAGAGAGAATTTGGTTTCAGACCTATCCCAATGATCAATATAGTCTTGTTTAGATTTCTGCAAAGCTATAGCTAACATTTTGATATCTTATTATGGCCTGTCCATCAAGCTATGTAGAAGAAAGTTACTGATTATTCCCTATCTGCATAGTTTTCAGCTATGCAGAATTAGAGGGGCTAAAATATCTCCAAAATGTTAGATAACTGCATCCAAATATTCTATAGCTACAACTTGCTAAATTCTCTTACTTATATTATGCAGAGATTAAAGCTTCTGAGACAAGTCCAAAAATATTGGGGAATTAGTTGCTCAGGGATTTGGGGATATGTGAATATAATGTGATTACCGAATTAGAAATGAAATGTGTTATAATCTAAATGTACTAGTGTTTCCTGAGTTGCTTCTTGTAGAAGTTAGACAATTCACAGAAATTATTTTGCTTGAACTCTTGAGGTTAAATTTTATGTGTCTCAATTTCTCAGTATAATTTATTTTGTGGTACGGGGACTGAACATTGAGCTACATTCCCAGCCTTTTTTTGTTTTTTAAGACAAGGTCTCACTTAGTTGCTAAATTGCCAGTGTTGGGCTTGAATTTGTGATCTGTGATAGTTAACTGTGTCAACTTCAGTAAGAAACATCCAACTATATTAGCTCAGCATAGTTCTGGGTGTGGAAGACCCACCCTAGGGAGGATTATCTCCAGAATGGTATAAAAAGGAAACAAAGGAGGAAGGCTGCTTCTGTTTCTTGAGAGGAGCTCCAGTCTTCACCTTGTCCGTGAACATCCTCTCCTGGCTTCCAGCACAGACCCTTCAGCCTTCTGGCGCAGACCCTTTGGGTTCTGATATGGACTCCCACGGGACACTACACTGAGCTCCAGGCCTCAGTCTGGACCCTTCAGATCTCCAGTCCCCAGACAGATGATTAGCACTCTTCCACACCTGACTGTGTGGGCAGCCAGTGTAAGCCAATCTTGTGAATTCTTATGTATTTGTGTATCTTGCATTAAATCCGTTTCTCTAGTAAGCACTGACTGATACATGATACTCTTGCCTCAGCCTACCAGAGTGGTGGGATTATAGGTGTGTGCCACCACAACCTGGCTTTTGGTATCAATTGGGTTATACTTTCTAACATTCTTAATTGGTTTTTTAGAAAATGGACTGGAACAACACTGAAATAAGTAATTTCAATATACTATGTACCATTTTCTATTGCCACAATAATGCTTTATGGCTAACAGATGCCTCAGTAGCATAAAACAACAAGTGTTTATTATTTACATGTGAGGAGTAATTGGTTGAGGTGACCGCCATTCTTGGCTGGGCTCACTCAGTGTGGATACTTCTCTTGGCTGCCTGTGGCTTGGATAAATGAGGTAATTCAGATATACTATATGTGTGTCTTTTATCTTCCTAGGTATGTTTTTATGACAAGGGCATGGATACAAAGAAAAAAGTAGAAACATAAAAGAAATATAATGCAAATTGAGAGTATTTTTTGTTGTGACAAAGTATGGCATGACATACCAGAAGTTACTGATAGGAATAAGTAAAATGAATTAATAAATTCTCATGTTAGAGCAAGGTAAAAGAGAAACCTGAGTAATACTTGGAGGTTGGAGGAAAGGTACTTTTTCTACCTTATGCCAGTGGTAAGAAGCTAAATGCACTACCATACCTTGTTCTGCTTTAAAGTTTTCTTGTAAGAATACCTTTTAAAATTCCTGCAGCTGATGGCCTTTAAAAGGTTTTCTCTCGTAATAAATTGAACATCAAAAAGTAAACAACACTAACTTGGGACCATTTGAGGCTGTGGAAAACATTAAGTCCCTATTGACACAAAGGACAAATAATATGCCTTCAAGAGAATTCCTACTGCCTATCAATTTACGTTATTATTTGTATTCAATTATCAGAACAGGAAGAGGATAGGGAACAAGTCTAAGTGATGAAGTAATATGGAGGACTTCAGTTCATTTAATGGTTACAAAACTGGGTTGTTTGAAGAAATTTTAATGCCTCACCCATGAGCTATTAATTAGCACATTCTTCCTAGTCAGTCAGTCATCTCTGCTTCTCCATGGAAGTCTCAAATTTAAAGCCCAAGTCATTAAATTATGAAACACACACATACAGAAAAGTATTTCTCTTCCAGTGTTCCTTATCTCTTTAAATGAACCACCCCGAGCCCAACAGAACTGGCCACACTTCAGTTGATTTCCACATCCTGTGTGCTTTTCTGCTTACACATCTCTCAAGTTTATTTTCTCTCCATACACACAACCATCTGACTTCAGGCAATGATTTGTGTGTGTGTGACTGAGACTACTGTCATGGCCTCCTAACTGAGCTCCTCCCTGATTTTGATTTTCTCCAGTTCAGTGTCTTTAAAACCTTTGATACTTTTTAAATACCTTACAACAAAAGTCAGATGCCTTAACTCAGCTCGGGGAGTCCCCTGTGAAGCAGCTGCAGCTTGCCTGTTCTGCCTCATCTTTTTCCTTTGCCCCATTTAGCTGTTTTTGAACTCTGAACGAATTGTTGCCTCATATTTACTGCTGTGTTCCCACATCCACATCCTCAAACTCATCTGGTCTCAATTCCCAAACCATTCACCTGCTTTACTCCCGCACTTTTCCTTTCCAAGGGCATTTTCTGTCCAAGCAGCTTATACTGTAGATCGCAACAAGGTAGAGGCTACTACTGGTTCACACATGTATCATTTAGAAAAATATAAAGACACCTATATATCTTTGGTTAGACTATAATGTTGTTGGTGCCAGAGTAAATTATTTTAAAAATTATTATAATAGCCTCTTGGAGCCTCTCATGATATGATGTGATGAATTAATGAATGGTTTATTATCAATTCAAATTTAAGAAATTTCCAAGTTCCTAATGTAGCTCCAAATGAGCAATAACCCCATATTTGCTTATTTTTTCTTCATTTATTTTCTGACTTTCTTACTCTGAAAAGTAGTACACAGTATATTTCCACTAATTTGGAAGTATAAACTATTCAGTAGGTATTTTCCTTACTTGAAACATCTGTGCTTTTTTAAAAGTTTGTTGCTGTCTGGTGGGATTTGTGAAGATATCCATTTTTTAATCTCATGTGTTTCTGGTCAGAATTCACCCTAAAAACAGCCTAATGTAAACTTTAAGAGCAAGGATTTTACCACTGTGAAATAGTCACCTATAGGAGTGCATAGCATATCTGATAATTACTGTCCAGCAACTGTGTGTTAAATAAAAAAACAAAACATTGGACCATATCCTTCATTTCAGTTTCAGGTTGCTGTGAAATGAGGCAGTATTAAATATCCTGGCAATTTTTCAGAAAATTATTGGAACAAGAAAAATATGCTCTTGGGAAGATTTTAAGTCTCAAGAGAACCACCCAAGTTTAAAATGTCATTATTAAAATTGTTATGATTTTTCTCTAATTCCTGTAGTCTGAATTCCCAATTTTACTGGATTGCTCATTTGATCATAGCTGGGGTCCTATGTCCTGTCATTACAGCATATGATTGGTATTCTTGCATTCTATATACATGTTAAGTTTAAAATAAGACATGAGATTATAGATGCTAGTAGTAACACCAAAAATTTGAAAACAGTTTTTTTAAGAAAAAAATTTTGATCTAGTGGCAAAATAAAAATCTAGGGAGTATGGTTTTATAAGGAATAATTTCAAAAACAACAAGAAAATATTTGTGTAGTTAATATGTATATAAAATTACACTTTAAATATGATATATGCATTGCCATATTTAATTTTTGCAGTATTTCTTGCACATAGATGGTAGTATTTCTATTTCACAGATAAAGACATTGAGGCACAAAGAAGTTAAACAAATTGCTCAAGTTCACATAGCTGTTAAGTCACAGAGCCTGCCCTTGAACCTAGATTTTTCTGCTTCCAAATCCTTTGTCAATTACATTTTACACTGCAAGGAGTTTAGGACAAACTATGAAGTTACTTCTGACATCAGCTTCATATTTGCAAGGTTCCCCAAACCATCCTCAGTATTGATAATTCATTGAAAGAATTCACTGAAAGCAGTTATTCATAACAGTGATGGTTTGTTATAGGGAAAGGATTCAGATTAATCGGCCAAGGGATGAAGTACATAAAGCAGAGTCCAGGATAATTCTAACCAAGAAATTTCCATTGTCCTTGCCCCATGGAGTCAAAAGACATTATTCTGCAGGTATCAATGTGTGACAGTATGCATAGGGCATTGCCAGCCAGGGAAGCTAACCCAAGTCTCAGTGCTTAGGGTTTTTACTGGGGTTCTATTTTGTACCCATGATCAATTGATTGCACACATAGTTGATCTCAGTCTGTACATCAATTAATATCAATTAATATCCCACACCCTAATTCATGATTGGTCTTTCTGATATGGCTAGCCTCCACCTTAAGACTATACAAGTGTGGACAGATTCTATCCTAAATAATGTGTCAAACTATACAGTATGATTCAGATACAAAGCAAACACTCTCCTATCGGGCACATTACAAGGGCCCAGAGATTATTTCCCAGAAACAGGGCAAAGGCCAGACCTCTTCAGAAAAGGCCAAATTCTTTGCTACACGGACACATGGACAAAAGAGTATAGAATAGAGAGACACAGAAAATTAAGACAGCTGGTAAATACATATGTATTTACACGTGTGTCAATGTAACTTGTTGGAATCAAAATTTGAAACTTGATTTGATTTTGTTGTTGATTTTATTTTAGTCATGTGTCATTTAATGATGAGTATAAATTTTGAGAAATGTGTCACTGGATCATTTCATTGTTTTGTGAATATCATAGAATTATACAAAATTAGGAGATAAAGCCTATTACATACCTAGAATATATACTGTATGTTCATTACCTTTCTGTTCACCTAGGCTATGTGGTACAAGTATCTATATGTATATGTATTATATATGTGATATATATATATATATACCTATTCTTTAAGAGCCATGATGAACAAAATATGAAATTATATCAAGCACAAGAGAAAATAATGCAATCAAGAAACATGCTAAACACACGATTATGAGGCTGCTGCTGGTATAACATGGCATAGTGTTTTACAATGAACATTTTTATAAGTAGGAGTATATAGAAGCATCAATAAAAGTATAGTAGAGTAAATGTATATACCAATAACATAGTCATTTATTATCAAGTATTATGTACCATGCACAATTGTATTGCTAGATTTTATATGAGGGGCAGTGCAGTAGGTTTACACCTGCATCACTATAAACATATGAGTAATGGATCCATTCCAACAGCAATGAGATCCCTAGAGGAGAGAAATCTTTCAGCCCCATTATAATCTTAGGGTACATATGTAGTCAGTCATATAGGTAGTCTGTTGACAATGGAAACATCTCTGTGTGGGACCTGACTATACACTTCTCGATGCTGAAGATCAGATGAGTTGGAGAATGTGAGTAGTCTCAGATGAAAGGCATTGTCTCATTGCCGTGGTTCAGATATAGCCCTTGTAGCTTATAACAAAAGATACAACTGTGGTATGTGATAAAAGCAAGAGACCATTATTTCAGGAGGAAAATCTGCTTGGTTTATGAGTTTTTTAGTTGTTTTCAGTTTTAAAAAATTGTTATCCATTTTCTGACTAGCAGCAGTCAACTCCTGGGGCTTTTTGCTAAAATTAGTTTTGATACTTTAAAGAATATTGATGACATTTTAGAATAGAAAAGAATAACAGATCCAAAACAAAAGCTTTCTAAAGAGAATTTTATCCTTTAGCTTTATCAAGAGAGCCCCCCAAGAAATAAAAATGAGTTCTGCTATTAGATACAAAGGCGCCAATCATTTCTATTTAGACAGTTGCTCAGCTTTATCTAGTATAAAGTGAAAGAGAAGGAAGCAATACCATATATCCAAGTGAGTCTGATGTGTGCATATTAATTCCTTTTGGTTTATGATATATTTTATTTGTATAATTTGAAACCATTGAATCAGGTGAGAACTATCTCTGGTATCCTGCATCCTTAAACTACAACTTCCCATCCCTTCCTCCCTACTGTGTCCCCTCAAAGATCCTTTTTATAGTGCCCTAAAATTCTAAGACATCTTCTATTTTTTTGAGTATGCTGGGATAGGGGAAAATGTGTTATTATCAGGGTGGATTAGTTTCATTTGTTAGGCCTCTTCTTAGGAGCATTTGCAATTAAAAGAGTATGTCATGTGGATAAATTTTCTATGAAATAAACTAATTATATTTTACCACAGTGGGTATATTAATTAGGATATGCAAAGCTCTGCTGTAGTAACAGATCTCCCAATTTCATTGGCTTGACCCTGCAAAGGAAGAAACTTCACTTAAAACACGATCTAATACAGTTTTCAGGGCTTCTTCTGCCTGTCTTTCTTAGGGCTGACCTGGGGACTAGTGACATCTTTTGCAACTCTGACATCTTAGATTTCTTTGCTTCTAGCTATGTGGACCTAAGACAGAGAAAGAACAGAATAGGTAACTTTAATTTCCTGGGGCTGGAGGCAACAACACTTCTATTCATATAACATTGATTAGAATTCATCATAGATAAGCATGACAGCTAGGAAATATAGAAAGCAAAATTAGGTATGCTTAGGGAACAGAGGGAACTTCAGGAACCCACAAATCATACTCACTCTAATAGATAAAACTTAATAATTCAACAAAACATTGTCACACAAATTTCTGATTCTTCCCTTGAAATTCTTTTATTTTAAATTTTTAAATTTAAATTTATTTTAACTGATGCATAAAAACATTAAAATGTGCATATGGAGTGTCATGTGATGTTTTCATACATGTACACAATATGTAATGTTCAAATAAGGTTAGGCATATCAATATCCTCAAACATTTAACATTTATTTATGGTGAAAACACTCCACATCTTTTCACCTGGCTTTTTGAAATATAGAATAAATTATCATTAGCTAAAGTCAGCCTACTGTGCAATCACACACCGGAACTTTGTCTTTCTGTCTAATGATACCTTAGTGCCCATTCCCATGCCAACCAGAATCACTCAGATTGTTTTTTGAAGAATAAAACAAATGATAAATTTGTGCATAGTAAAAAGTTGTGTTTTATATTGCCATGGAGTTAATTTTATCTCTTTCAAAACCTACAGTTTAATAAACGCTTAGAAGAACCTATGACTGAAAAATGACACTACATCTTGGGAGATGGTGACAGGGATACAAATGATTTCCTGCTGTCCCTGGCTACAAGTAGAACAGCACACTGGCTGAACATTTGGAGCCTGATCTAAGACAGATTTGAAGCAGATCTCCAGCTTCCTTGCTTATTTGATCTTGGGCTAGTTATTTAAACTCACTAGCTCTAAGGTTCTACATCTATTAAATGGAGATGATGATAGAATCTCCCTTATCAGGTAGTTATATTAAGGTATGAAATATGGAAAATGCTTAGCTTTGTGGGTGACAAACACATGTGGTCTGTAAACATTCTTTTCCATTGTGTCCTTTTCTTTGTTGTTACCCTCTAGTGAAGAAGGTAGACACAAATACCTATAATAAAAATCAGTATGTCAAATGCTAATTGTGGTGTATGTCAGCACTGGGAAGGTAGAAGACCGTTCATTCTGATTGGGGCAGAGCTGGTTTCATGGAGTGGTGATTCTTGCCTAGGGCTTTGATGCATGAGAAAGAAGAGAGAGGAAAGAAGGGGAATTTTGGAAAAGCCACCAATAGCATAAGTGCAGTCTAGGAATACCAATAGTACAGACTGATATGTTGGCCCATTGAAATTTGTTTTGAAGAATAGTTTGTCTCTCCTGAATATTGAACTAGGAAGTATGGAGCATTCTTAATAAATGGACAGTCATTGCTCATTTGTGAGAGGGACAATCACAATACAGTGCAGGGTGATTTATTTTTTAAAAAGAAAGATATCATTGAAGGCATTATACCAAACAAAATTAAGATGCACACCATGTGGGCAGCTTCAAGACATTACAGTATTTAAGATGGATAATAAACAATTAAACTTATTTTCAAATTTAATCTGACATTAGTATAAAGCCATTCTTTTTTATTAGCTGCTTTTTAAAATTAATCAAGTTTATTAATAGATTTTAGATATACATAATGATCACATTCATAATAGGGAATTTGTACCTGTACATGATATATCTTGATTCTTCTTTTATCCCATTCCCCTCCCTTCAACTCCTTCCTCTACTTATTTACAAAGCTTTGTTTCCATTTCTTCCTTCTTTTCTCATTTTTTTCTTTTCTCTGCCTTCCTTCCCCTGTCCCCAGTTCCCCTTCACATTTGAATATTTTCTTTCTATTCCACAATATCTACTATACATTTTGGTCCTTATATACACTTTTGTTTTCTCACAGCAAAGAAACCATGTGATATTTACACGTGTGTGCAATTTATTTCACTTAAGAGTATGGTCTCAAAGTGCATCCATTTACCTAGAATTGTCTCAAGTTTATCCTTCTTTATGGCTGAGTAGTACTCCATTATATAAAAACCAAAACATACTACCCACAAAGGAGTACTACTTGGCCATAAGGAAGAAAAAATTTGAGTCATTTGTAGAAAAATGAATCAATTTGGAAACGATAATACTAAGTGAAATAAGTCACAAAAAGTTAAATATAACATGGTTTCTCTAATACAAAAGACACAAAACATAAATAATTTAAAGAGCAAAATAAAAGATGACAGGAAAGAGTGAGGTAGACTCTTTGCAGAATGGAAAAGGATCTAGGAACCGAGAGAGAGGAAGGGAGGGGAGGGGAAAAGTAAATAAAAAGGATTAAAATGTGATATGTATATGTACCAACTCCCCATGATGAATGTATCCATTACGTATCACAAAAAAAGAGCACAATAAAATAAACCGAGGGGCAGACTATGTGGAGATAGGAAAGGGGTAGAGGAGAGGGCAGGGAGCCAGGGGAACAAAAATGATCCAGATGTTATATATATGCCTCAAACTCCCAAGCTAAATGGAATAACTATGTACGGCAAACATATACTAATTAAAATTAAGAAACAGACTATGACCTCCTGTATTACCTGTTATTTCATATATTCTCAAGAGTTGAAAAATCATAAAATAGATATGTAAAATATTACTAACTCTACTTAAAACAAAAATTGAAGATCTCTTAACTTTACTATTTAGCATAATGAAAATAAATAGTCCTATGGTAAGAAAAAAGAGCCTGGGGAGTTTTCTAAAAATACAGATCCTCGTGTGTCACACTGAAGCTCAATTACATCAGAATCTCTGGGTGTGAAAACCACTGATTTCTATTAGGTGTTTGGTACGAAAATGGATATTTAATAAGCAGTGGTTTATGCTTTGTGATCATCTGTACATGGCATTGCACACAGATTATCTGCACTTCCCTCTCCTCCATGTGTGCTTTGTGGGAAGTGACTCACCAAGGAAAAGCTCACAATTCTAATGCCTCTCCGCATGGAATTCTTTTCTTTTCCATGATAACAATGAGCGATCACCAGAAGCACAGAGATAACAGCCTAATGTAGTGCTTCTAAAATAAAAAACATTCTTCTCTCAGAGAATTTGAGGGCTTTTTAATATTTGAGCTAAATCTTTCTTGAAGATGACATTTATGCAACCTATTTATATTGACATAATATTTTAATACACACAATATATTTATGTGTAATAATAATTATTTATATTTGCTTAATTTATAATTTAATTTACTTTAAAAATTGTAACATAATTTAAATTCCATAGAGTAAAATTAACATGCCAGAAGGATATACCATGGTTTCCCTATGTTTCCTATACACTGCGGTACTCTGCGTGACTTGCCCCAAAGTGCATGCAGAACAGTTTAAAAAGCATAAATATCAGAGAAGGTTTGACTTAAATTAGCAGACTTGAGATTTCAATAGTTTTTCAGCTAATTAGTTATGTGACCTTAGTGTGTAATTTGAGCTTTCTGTATATGCATGCATACACACACAGACACACACACACACATTAAAAAACATACGGGGCCCTTTTGTACTAAAAATATTCAAGATGGAAATTTTGTATGATCTTACAAAGGCTGAAAGTCAGAGATTTGTATAGGCACTAAGAAGCTGAAACTAAGGAAAATCCTTGAATAAGAGTTTTTTTGTGTGTGTGTTTTATTATTTGTAAATGCATTATGCAGAGTTATGTACACAAAGTATACATATCTTACTTTTCTAAGATCACTTTAAAATTTACATCTTCATTTACTTGTTGGTTAATTGCTTTTTAGAAAGAGCATAGTAAGCAACTTTCCTATATTGTGTTTCTATTATCTGTTGCTGCATAACAAATCACCCGGAAATACAGTGTCTTAGAAGAGAGATGATTGGTTACTCCTCTCAGTTCTGTGGGTTGCCTGGGCAGTGCTGGTGCTCTCACCTGAGCTCACTGCAATCAGCAGGTGGCTCTGGTTGGATGGCTGAGCCTATCTTTTCACATAGTCTTCTGTGTCAGCTTATCCACAGCATGGTCTCAGGGATCTCAGGGGCAAATCTCAGTGCACAAGCACATATCAAATGACTGCTAGAGATGCATTTCCTGATGTCTTATTGACCAAAGTAAGGCACATAGCTAAGGCCAGAGGTCATGTGGGAGACCATTACAGAGAGCAGGACTTTTGGGAGATGTGAGTTATTAACTTACCATACCCCCTTGTCTATTTGAGCAAACTGGTAGATGATACTGTATGACTTGAGGAATGCTATGAAGACATTGTCTGCATTTCTTTTATTAGCAGAGAAACCACAATCAGGATTTTGTTCCATTGTTCAAGGCAGTGGTTCTTTACTGGGATTCATTTCAGATTTATTGTGGTAGTTTTTCAAAAGACAGATACCAGTTTTTCAAAAGACTGCTCCCTGTGCAGAGCAACCAAATCAAATTAATCCATAGTTGAATCCAATGAACACACATAAAACTATGGTGTTGCATATTCTGTTTCCAGAAATGATGGATTGGCTTGTGCAAGACCAAAGCACTAGTGGAATACCAGTTTTTAAGGGGCAAAATTACTGAACAGGGAAACTTATTGAGGTTTTCAGATTCCTTTGTTAGTCTTACAGAGGTGTTCTTGCTCTTCAGTTTGGAATGTGGGGATTCATTTGCTCCTCAGTTTTTCAATAAAAACTGAGGAAAATAGAGCTTCATTTTAATATCCAGTTACCAAGAATTTTATAAATTTATATATATAATATACAGTATATATCATATATGATATCTTATATAATATATATATTAAGGAAATTACTACAGTAATTCCTTTGCATTGCATTGTAGGTATCACCAGGTACATCAAAATAGTTCCTTGCTCATGCAGTTAGGGCTTATGCTTGATGGAGAGAATAGATATCATAGATTACCACATAATATAAGCAATTTATTCATTTAAAAGATATAAACTATTGCTAGGGAATAATGCATACTAATGAAATATTCATTGGTGATTAGGGAAATGAAACACTCAATTTAATACCAAACTTAAATATAATCTTCCTTAATTCAACTCGTTTGTCATCTAAAGTTGAATGAAGCAATTCACTATACAACTATTCTTAGTGTTTCCTCTGAGGTCTGGAGCAGCATGTTAACTTTCTTACTCTGCTAGGCGAGAATTCAGTACATAACACTCTTTCCCTGTTCAGGGGAGAGAACTTGCTGTCCTTCTAACTTCCTTACATCCTCTTTTCCACTTGGCAAAGGCAGAAGGAAAAATAACAGGCCTCATTCTGACTTTCCAGGTCTCAAGTTGAGAAAGCAATTTATTCAAACCACCTCTTCTTTTCTTCACAAAAGCTTTTATTGGTACATGTAATTGTTATAAATGCTAACTTCAATCAGATGCTTAAAATTATCCATTAACCACTCAAACAGACACCTGGCTCCTTTTGAAACAGTTCTATTTTTTAAAGGGCTACACCCCATTTTTATTTTTGGACACTTCTTTTGAAATTCACTTGAAAATAACTGCTTCCCAGTGAGAAGGTGGAGGCATTGATGAATGCACTGGATGATGCAACTGGAAACAGGAAAAGCTGAGGGCTTTTCATATTTGCATGACTTAATCAGCACACAGATCACATACATGCGTATCGAGCAGAGAAATAGCACTGATTTGACTCATAACATGAGGCCTATAATGCTAGCTCTATCAGCAATTATTTGTGAAGTCTTAAATATATCATTTCACCATGTGGGGCTTTATTTTCCACACAGTAAAATAGGGTGGTGGTATGCTAGACTTTTTCTAGAGTGATTGCTAGGTCTAAATAGTTAGCAACTCTGTGCACACTGTGCTTTTCTTGGTACTGATTTGATTCAGTCTCCTGTTTAAAGTCATAAATATTTTGATAACCTTCCCCATCAGTCAGTGGAATCTAAATATCCTCTAAGAAGTGTTGCATGAATGTTTTAAGGAAATAAAGAGATTGGAGATTGTTTTTTGTAGCAGGAACTTTATAGTTAATGCAGTAATTTCAGCCTTTTGTTCTGGAAAACTCACATGTGAACCTCTGTGAGGTTATATATTCTCCAAGGGTTTTCTTATAAGTTAACATGATTGGGAAGTTCGGGACCCTACACATTGAACAGACCAGATAGGTTGGCAAATTATTTATAGTTGTATTCTCTGAGGCAGCCGAAACCCTTTTACCATTAGGTAAAGCACTCTAAGTGCAGAAGATTAGAACAACCCATTACTGAAAAGATGCCACTTAAAAATGTTCTGAGACTGGGCATCTGAAACTTTAACATGCACAGAAAAGCTGGGGATCTTGTTAAAATGCACATCCTGATTCGGTGTATCTTGGTGAGGTATGAGTTTTCCCTGGTCCAGAGACAGAACTTTCAGTGGCAAAGAAAATATATGTGGATTTTCTAACAATTATAATTCAGTTTGCCCATTATAAAGATAGATAGGCTGTATACCAGTTCCAAACCACGCTACCTGAGTGAGAGAAGGATTCCAAATGGCACATCAATAGAATGGCATATTGCAGCTTTAAATATTCATGACTTGTCTTCCTCTTGTTTCTTTCAAGCATTTTGACATTTACTTAAGTAATTACCATCGCTAATAAATGGCAGACCTTATTTTTGTCCTTTGTAAATCCCCCTATGTTATTATTAATGCCTTTGTTCTGACTCCACTCTTGGAAGCTGCCTTTATTGGGATTGCCAGGTGGATTCTGCACATATTTGGCATTAATCTCTACAGCCCATCACAGTGTAGCCAACTTCATTTAATCAACAACAGAAAAAAGCAGGAGGAGACAATGACTACAAGGGAGCCAGTAGCTGGAAGGAGAGATT
Organism: Heterocephalus glaber; assembly: GCF_000247695.1. Next base: position 776,006 of record NW_004624944.1, on the reverse strand, counting down.
GGAAGCCTGATGACCACTACAACTTATACCGATCGGACAAGACAAAAAATGTCGCTTTCTGCTCACATCTTCTATGTGTGGCAATGCCAGAATCTCAATGTGTAATTTGTTGCAGAACTGTCTTCCAGACATACAGATTGATATGTTAGCTTCATAGAGCCTTTGATTCTCAAGAGAATCTGTATTATAAAATATTTCAGAACAAATCATCTTCCTCTCTTTTCGAGAGTCCATTTGGGAGTTGCATTGTAGGAAGTGCTTAAAGGCAGAGAGAGAGGTGACATGTGTTCCTAATTGTGTTAAAACCTCTAAATATATTAATATTATAAGCCTACTTAATGTACTTAACACATAGCCAGTTATGCATGAACCTCAAATGAATGGCTGATTTTTCTTTAATTTAGAGGAAAAAGTCATGTTTAGATTAAGAAGTGGTTCATTTCTTAATGAAAATTCTTTTGGTTCTTCTCTGCAGAGATAAATGATCAAAGCTTTCTCAGTAATGTAGCAAATATTTTATATTTGTTTACTTTTAAAATAAAAATTGAAGTCATTTTAAAGTTAATCAATTAGTCTTTACCAAGGTTAAATACATTTGAGTATTAGCATGCTGTTGCATAATACAAGGAGCTGAGAGGACCAAAAATAACCAGCAAAGTTTAAAGCATTCATAGATTCTTTACTTTCTGGAGACCTTGAGGTAGGCAATAAACAGATACTTTACATGTTAATTTTTCAGCCAAAAAACCCCAGAAGAGTTGACTAACTTAATCCAAGGTCAGAGTGAGTCAGATAGCAGAGAAGCTATTGTTTTTATGGCACCCATCACGGTTGCAGTTAAGTTTTGGGAGAAATTGCAATTTGGGGAAAATGGTCCTCTGACAATATTTCTCTAATATTGAGAGTACACACTGCTTTTTCTCCTGACAGGCACTGTACTTTCTTCTTTTCCAAAAAAAACAAAAAAGCAATCATATAGGCAGCTTTTAAAATGTAGCTCAATATTGTCGTGTCAGAGTATGTCCATGCACTAAGCTGTAGAACACCTCCCATCCTGTTGTAAGTGGCAGAATAATACAGACACACACACACACACACACACACACACACACACACACACACACGCCCTTTCCTGTCAGAACGTTATGATTCTGCCAAGCCTCTCTCCTTTGGAATTTGCCAAGTAGGCAGGCTGTGTGATGTCAGAGAGTGTGCCTGCCTTGCTCAGAGGGAGGACAAGCTCTCTGTGGGGTGTGCTGACGTCTCTCTATGGAATGACTTCAGTGCTGATGCTCTGACTCCTCCCTTTGGGACACAAATCCATCCTGACACACATCTTCAGGGGCAAAAATAGCTTAGTTTCCTCTACTTAAGAGTAGACGTTTTTTGGCAGCCTCTGGGCCACTTCAGATAAGGGCAGCCACCTGCGTGTTTGTGAACACCCAGAGCAGAGAGGGATCATGGGGTCACTTGTTCAGACTGCCTTTTACTTGGCTCACTTCTGTGACTCTTTGAGAGTCAATCTTTTGAGTCTTCTCTACTGTAGAACCTCTCAGTTCTTGAAAGGCCTCAAATTGAGGATGTTTACCTCATTTTGTGTGACAGATGCTACTAATAATTGCTTATATGGGTTTAATTTTTTCCTTTCACTCAAATAAACATGGGAGATTTTTTATTTTCCTTCCAGAGTGATCTCTATTTAGTGGGGCTCCTAACACTAGATTTGGCACTATCAGTAGGTCAAGTAGTCAATGATCAGTAAAATATCATGATGTACTAATAAGCTTTTTATTTACAGGGATTTTTTTTTGTGTGTGGTACTGGGTATCGAACTCAGGATCTTGCTCTTGCAAGGCAGACATGGTGCCACTGAGCTAAATCCCCGGCCCCTACAGGGATCTTTAATGCAGTACTGCAATTATGTATGTGTGTGTGTGGGAGAGTGAGGAAGTATCATCATTTTGCTCAGTGATATCTCTTTGCCAAGAACATACTAACATTGAAGAAAATTATACCGGAAAAATAATCTCTTTAGAATCGCTCCCTAATATTAACTCTTAATATTGTTATTATTACTTAATATTATTATTACTAGTGAAAACTCATTATTTCCATCCTCACTATCCAGTTTACCAGTGAGGGAAGATTTGATATTTTTATTAGAGATTGGGGATCTCATAAAATGAGGTTTGAGGTGGAAGTAATACATTTTTGTGTCTATTCTATAAATGGAATTATACCTTTGGTCCATGTTAAACTTTCCTCTTCCCACTCCCGAATGGTACTGGAGAAATAGAAGTATAGTCCAGATTGTCACTTATTTTCTTTATGGTCCCTTTAAAGAGCTTCTTGCCTACTTATAAGTCATGAAAATTGTGCCCTGCACTTCCTTCTTTTTCTACTTTTGCATTTATATCTACTATCTATCTGAAGTTGATTTTTGGGTTGGTGAATGGGTAGAGGGTTAAGAGTCTTTTTTCCCTTTCAGATATTTAAGTAATTCAATACCATTTATTTAAAAAAAATCACAATTTCTCCCATTGCACTGCAGAGTTAATTTCATCATGCCATGTGATTTTATACTGGTGAGTCTTTTTCTGGATTCGATTTTATTCCATTGACCTATTTGTCTATCTTTGCACTAATACCTTATAGACTTAATTGCTATAACTTCAGAACAAGTCTTTATATCTGGCAGTGTCCTCCAACTCTGCACTTCTTTAAGATTTCCATTGTTATTCTAGGCCTCTGGATTTCCATATACATTTTAGAATCAGTTTGTACATTTCTGTAATGACTGAGATTGCATCAAATCTATAGCACAATTTGGAAAGAAATGGTAGCTTTGTAACATGGTCTTCCCATCCATGAATATATCTGGAAGAACAGTATAGGGCCCGGGGGTTTAGCTCAGTGGTTCTGCTGCCTGCCTCGCAAGCGCAAGGTCCTGAGTTCGATCCCCGGTACAAAAAAAAAAAAAGAAAAAGAACAGTATTAAAGGTTTCAAAGATCTGGAATGAATCTTGCTTCTTACCAAATCAATCATTTAGTCAAGTGCCAGATATATACTGGAAAAAATACATGGAGAAAGATAATATTGGTCTTAGTACCACACTCCATTCTTTTTGTCTTTTCCTCTCAATTTCTTATCAACAGCCCAGGAATTTCTTCATTTCTTTTGGATTTCTGGGTATCTTCATTTTCCCCAAACTCCATATTATCTCTCTCTAGTCATTGTGCATCACATAGTAACACAACACAGGGTTGTGGTGGGCTCCTCATTTAAGCTAACTTATCTCTGACAAAGGGGCCAAACACCCTCACTGGAGGAAGGATAGCCTCTTTAATAAATGGTGCTGGAAAAACTGGCTTTCCACATGCTGAAGACTAAAACTAAACCTATGTCTCTCACCAGGCACTAAACTAAAATCAAAATGGATCAAAGATCTAAATATTAAAACAGAAACACTGAATCTACTGGAAGAGAGAATAGGTAGAACTCTTGAGGACATAGGAGTAACAAATGACTTCATGAACAAAACCCAAACTGCATGGGGAATAGTGCAAAGAATCCACAAATGGGATCTCATCCTATTAAAAGTTTTTGCACTGCAGAAGAAATCATCAACAGAGTGAAGAGAGAACCCACAGGGTGGGAAAATATTTTAGTGAGTAGTCCCTGAGATAAAGGACTAATATCTAGAACATACAAAGAAATGAAAAAAAAATCACCCCACCCACACTTATAGACCTAATCCAAAAATGGGCAACTGAAAGGAATAGAAGTAGAAGATGAAGAAGTAGAAATGGAAAATAAATATTTTTTAAAAGATTCAGCAACAGTAGTCATCCGAGACATGCAAATTAAAACAACATTGAGATTTTGTCTCATTCCAGAAAGAACGGCTGTTATTAAGAAAACAATCAACAACAAATGCTGGCGAGGCTCTGGGGAAAAAGGAACCCTTCTCCACTGTTGGTGGGAGTATAGACTGGTGCAACCACTGTGGAAATCAGTGTGGAGATTCCTCAAAAAATTAGGATTAGAGGTCCCATTTGACCCAGGTATTCCTCTTCTTGGTATTTCCCCAAAAGAATTAAAAGCATCATACCACAATGACATATGCACAACCATGGTTATAGCAACAAAGTTTGTAATAGGTAAATCTTGGAAACAACCCAAATGCCCATCAAGCGAAGAATGGATAAAAAAGATGTGGCTTTTTTATGCAATGGATTACTACTCTGCCATAAAGAAAGATAAACTTGAGGCATTTATAGCTAAAGGAATGAAACTTGAGACTATACTCTTAAGTGAAATAAACTGGGCACATATGTGTAAATATGGCATTGCCTCTCTGTTGTCAGAAACTGAAAGGGTAAATAAGGACCAAAATGTATAATAGATAATATGAAATAGGAAGAAACTGTTCAAAAGGAAAGGGAAACTGTGAAGGGAGAGGGGGGGAAAGGAAGGGAAAGGGGAAGAAAGCAAATGAGAAAAGAAAGCTTTTTTAAATAAAGGGGGAGGGGGTTGAAGGGAAGGGAGGGGATTGGGTGAGAAAAAGAGGAATCAAGATAAATCATGTACTGGTAAAATTCCCTTTGATGAGTGTGACTGTTATGTATATTTAAATTGTACCAATAAAATTAATTTAAAAAAAGAAATGTTACTGATGGTGGGAATTGGAATCCCATATCAGGAGATATTTTGGATGGGTGTATCAGTAACTATGACCACAAAATTGTGCATAACAAAAATTCTATAGAATCATAAATGCATACAACAAACAATAAGCTGACAGGTCTGAAGCTCAGCTAGAGGATGACTGAGCTTCAAGGAGTAAGGTAGGAAGGCTTTGCTCTGTTTATCCCATTTTCCTCCCAAGGACAGGGAGCTAGCCAGAGCAAGTTCTTATGGGGAGAGCAGAGGTGCAAGCAAGAAAGCCCAGTCTTTCAAGTGCTTTCTAAACCTCCTGCCTCCCAATTCTGTCCAATGCAAGTTAGTGGACAAACCCAGAATCAAAGACTGGGCAAGTATACTCCATTCCCCCAAATAGGGAGAGGTGAGTGAATAGATGTTAACAAAAATCTAATGTTCCATAGTTAGCAAATCTTACAAGTTCATATACCTTGTGAACTTGCTAACTGCTAAAGTATAATCTAGTTCGCTTTATAATGAGATAACAGAAAATAGCAGGTTTATGTTATCCTAAAAATTCCTTCCTTTTATATGTGTCCAGTTCACATTTTGCGACTGACACATGTCTGTTCCTTTCCTTACTACATATGTATCCACTCACAACTGGGCTAATCTTCAGTCCTTTCAAGATTCAGAAAGTCTTTCCTCCTCTTGGAAACTGGCCTAACCCCTTCCACTGTTGGGAATTTTAAAAATGTCTGCCATCGATAGCATCCACACTGTGCATTAATCCATTAAAGTGCGTGAAATGTTGTGTTTGCCATACAAATTGGAATTTGTTTGTGTGCCACATAAAGAAGATTTGTCACGTTTCCTCTCTCAGCTGCTCCACCTTTTCTCTATACAGTGGGCTGTAGGGTAGGATTAATCTTTATCTCTTTATCCCTGCTATTTAACACTTTGTGGGTGATAATTCATGTTAAATGAGTAACTGAGTGAATGATTCTTTTGCACATGTAGTGAGTATATTTTCTCAGGATGTGTCATAAGCAACAAAAATGAATCAGATTGTTTATTGAATTATATGGTTTTAGTCTATTTTAGATGTTTTATGTATGCCTCAACTGAACTCTGGTTAAGAAATCCTCTTTTTTTAGATAAAAGAAATGGAAAATTTTTCAGAGGAGAAAATTACTTAAATTGGAAGTATTACTTTGATTTTTTAAAAATCAATTGCCTGGTAAAACCTCTTTACTTGATTTCAGGAAGAGACCGAGTATTTCTACACCTATTACATCTTATACCATTTTAGTTTCTTTGAAGTTGCCTATTGAGAGTAGTACAAAAAATAGGACAAATTTCTACTGCATGTGAACAGAAAGAGTGTTCATGTTTGAACTGTCTTCGAGAGGCCAAGTAGCAGAGACACACATGCCTTTCCAGGCTGACATTTTCTTGCCCTTACATGAGGGTCTGTCTTCTCTCCCTCCTCTTGAAAAGCCATCTCCTCCCTGGCCCCAGCCCAAAGACAAGTTCCTTTTGGTACATTCATTGACAAAAGGAAAGTCGACATTCTAAGTGATAAAAGGACCTAGTGTGGTTTCCAGCAGTTTGTGATGTTTTAAACACTAACTTTCATTGCCTTTGAATAGTTAAGCTGCTGGGCAGAAGGCAGAATTAAAGATGCTCAGTTACATGCATTCCCTTGTTGTGTACCTAAAACCTCAAGATTTGGTTTAAAAGTTCGTAAAATATACATTTTCACTTAATTGATCCTTTTTTTCCTAATAATTATTTAATGTTTTCTAAACAATGCATGTTCAATTGTAGAAAAAATAGACAATAGTTAAATAAAACTAATGAAATTATCCCTAGTCTCAGCAATATTTAAGTTATCCATCAGCTCAACCTCCACAGAAAACTACTATTGAAATCTCTCTCTCTCTATATATATACATATATATGTATATATATGTATATATATATTATATGTGTATATATGTTTACACACATTTATGTTTTTACTAAAATATAAAAATTTTGTATGTTTCTTAATCTGTTTTTTTACTTTATAATATATATTAAACTTTAATATTTCCCTAGTTCTTAGTCTTACACAATATTATTTTAATAGCTGAATTATATTCCATTGTGATTACATAGTAATTTAGTCTTCTTTGTTACATATTTAGCTGTGTTCAATTTCTTCCATGATAAGCATCATTTTAGCAAATGTCCATGTAGCCATAGATTTTCAATGGAGTATAATTCTCTCTTCACACACACTCCTTAGGATAAATTCCTAGAAGTAGATTAGCTAGATCAAAAGATATACAAAATACAGATTAAGCCTTCTCATGTGCATTGCCAAATTGCCTTTTCTTCATTCATTGTGATAGTTAAATATGTATTGTTTTTCTGTTATAAGCAATGTGTCTCATGAGCTTATCCTCTCTTTCGTTCACTTCCTATGTTCTCTGGGAACCCTGAGGGACATGGGACTTTATGAGCTGTTGTTGTGCTATATGCTCAACTTTGAAGAAGAGCAGAATCCATGTCAGACACATGCTGGTATCTACCTTGCTGTGGTTCATCTTTACAGAGAGACCCCCTTAAGTTTTCACTGTAGCCCCTTGGGAAATAACTAGCCCAACGTTTCAAATCTCAAGTCAAATGTCAGGCCAGCAATAGTAAAAGGTCCTGCTGTTGGGATTTCATTTTTGATAAGTCTGGTTTAAGTATCTGCCAATATCAAACTTCTTGTCTATTCCTAACAGTTGTCTCTTTCACTGACAGCATTTCACAAATGGTAAAGTTCCTGCAATACTTGCTACATAAATACTGCCAAAAATATCACTGAAGAGATAGGAGTGTTTAGTGGTTACTTCAAATTTGAAAAGGAATAGTCGTACATTATTATGGTGGTCATCTCTCCACTCTGGTTCCTAGCAGAGTACAGGCTGTCAGTAAACATTTTCTGAAAACTGGATGGATAAGTGAATGAATTTTGTCTGTGATTCCTGATGTACAGAAGAGTTTATGTATAGTTGCAGTATGTTAGATGGCCACAGCCATCTCACAGCTGCATTCTTTTGAAGTCTCACTTAACTCTGCAAGAATATATGAAAAGAATTAGAAATGTGAGTCAGAAAGGGTAAGACCAATAATTATTATAAATACCACAATTCTGTCCATTATTTGTGAATAAATTGAGGGGGATGACCTGATTAGGGCTGTGAAGTTTGAATAATAATGACAACTCTAATTAATTCTGGAACTTTGAGTGTTAAGTCCTTTCAAGAGATCAGATTAGCAACAAGTATTATGTGATAGATTATCCCTATTGTGGGGATCAGAAACCTCTTTGAAATGCTGTCTGATATTTCTCTCTCTCTCTCTCTCTCTCTCTCTCTCTCTCTCCTCCCTGCTTCTCTCCCTCTCCTTCTCTCCTTCCTGCTTCTCTCCCTCTCCTTCTCCTTTTCAATGATCTGTAGAAAACATTTTATTTTTTTTGAAAACAATCTATATTATCTATTGCTGCATAACAAACTACCTCCAAATTCAGTGCCTTCAAACTGCGTGCACTTATTATCGCACAGTTTCTATGAATCAAGAATCCACATACAGCCTCACTGGATATGTTGTATCAGGGTCTCCAGCAAAGTCACTGTGATCTCATGGTTTAACATAGAAGGATCATATATCTAGTTTACTCATGATGTTGTTGGACCCATGTTGGGCTGATGGCCTCAGTTCCTCGTTACCTTTTGGTCAGAGTCCTCTCTCGGTTCCTTCATAGGGCATCACCCAATATAGAAGCTGGCCTCATCAGTTTGAACACATATGGGGAAAATCCACATTGTTCTTAAGTCTAATCAAGGAAGGAACAACCCATCTCTTTTATGTATTAAATTTTTAGGACAAATTACAATAGTGGTCCAGGTCACATTCAAAGTAAATAGGTTATACATGGGTGTGAACATCAGGAGGTAGAGATTCTTGGCACCATCTTGGAAGTCTACCTGCCACAGAATCCATGAGGGACAGTGGGTATACCTATATACCTGCCTACTTAGTAGTACCCCTCTCTCCTTCCTCCCTATTCACTTCCCTCATCCTCTTCTCTCTCTCCCGCCACCTACCAGCTCATGGGCAGCATTTACATCCTAGATTAGTTCCCTAGATACTTACTTCTTCAAAACTGATTATGGATTCCTCTAAACTTCTCCTCGTCTTCTGTAACACCTTCGTCAGCATCAGGTTGAGAAGGATATTATGACATCATTAGCAGCAATATCAGCAGGAACAAAAAGTTTTATTGAGAAACTGCACTATGCAAGGAATATGCAAGAACTACAAAGATATTAAGTTCACCCTTCCATTTTTAAAAATTTAATGAGGATTTATCAAATATCTTCCACTGTCTGCAAAAACTTTCAGAAATATAAAGATGAATACAAATATCTCACTAAGTGCTTGTTTCAGTAGTTATTAAAAGAGGTTCAGAGCCATTGCTCATGGAGATGCTAAACTTATCTCAGCAAAGAGTAAGTTTTACAGCTTATATCTAGATGTCCCCCCAAAGCCACATGCACTCATCGGTGGGGAGATGGCTGAGCCTAGGGTGTGTGACACTGGGATTAAGTATGTGTGGCAAAATTGGTTCATTAACTGGAATTAGCATAGGTCTGGGTGTGCTTGAATGGATTTACTGAAGACAGAAGCCCCACCCTGGGTGCAGGTGGCATCACCTAAAAGGCTTGTAGCCTAGATGGGATAAAAGGGAAAGGTAGGCTCACTTCTCGATGCTTCCTTCCCACCATTCCACGGACTGTTTCTCTTCTGCCATTCCCCTCTGCCGTGCTACTCTGCCTTAGAGCTAGCCAACTGGGCAGTAAAACCTGTACACATTGTGAGCTGAAACTCACACCTTTAACTTTGGGTGTTGGGTATTTTATTTCAGCAATGAGAAAAGTAGCTAAGACAGGACATGATGCCCAATTTAGTCTCACTTTCTGCATTCAATGCACATTTTTGTACCCCTGTACAGGTACTTTCCTTGGTCTTTAAGTCACTGCTAAATAAAATTCAAGAAACTAGCCATATCATGATGGAGACAGACACACATGTAACCAAAGCATGGACAGAATGATAGGAATCTTAGTAATGATCAAGGTAGAGATAAATGCTGACAGAATCCAGAGGAAGGATAATTTTGTTACAAGCTGGAAAGATTGGATATGGTGTTATGTAAGAGATAGAACTTGCCCTGGGCTTTGCAGGATGAGAAACACTTTAATAGACTAAAAAAGTGGGGAGGAGTGCTTTGACATATACCTGAAGTGAAGTCAGAGTTTTGTGCTTAACAGTAAGATCCTGCAGGCATAATAACTGGAATTATAGCCGGAGATTCAGCTCAGTGGTTCTGCCACCTGCTTTGCAAGTGCAAGGTCCCAAGTTCGATCCCCGGTACAAAAAAAAAAAAAAAAAAGAAAAAAAAGAAAAGAAAGAAAAGAAAAATAAGTTTAAAAAAACCCCTTGAATTATAGTTTTCCCCAATTTTCAGCATTATCTGTTTTAACCTGAAGTCTTTCTAATATGCTTCAATCTCCCTTTAAAAAGCCTATTGTCCAAGTTTTCCTCTTTTTCATCTCATAAATATTCTGAACTTTCTCCTCCCTGGGACTAGTATCTAATAAACAAGTGGGCACAGGCACATTTGTAGGTGCTAAAGATAATTTAAGAGTTAATAGCCTGGACAAGATCATATGAGAGCAATTTCACTTTGGCCTTTATCCAGTAAGTCATCAGAGCAGGTTTATAGTCTCATGGATCTGGGCGATGAGATGAGGGATTGGATTGGAAAAGAGAAGAGTGGGGTGTTAAGGAAAGTTTATCATTTCAAAAAAAGGGGAAAAGTCCAGAGGAGATACATAGCATTGGTGATCTTATTTTACTTAGATTTAGAATGTTATGAAATAGTATAGTTATTTTCAAGTGGCTAAAACTGACTCCTGGGGACATTTAACAATGTCTGAAAACATTTTTAGTTGTCATAACATTGGTGAGGTAGAGGGCGGTGGATGTAATGTGATAACAGCATGAGTAGACTGAGGTTAGGAATGTGGCTAAACATCCTATGATCACAGAAAGGCCCTCGCCCAACTCCAAAGAATTAACCAGCCCAAAATGTCAATGGTGTTGAAGCTGAGAAACCCTAAATTGAAAGCACATTCAACTTTTATTGAATTGCCAAAAAAACAAAAAGTGACCCATCAAAGGCTGGCAAGGATGTAGAGAAACCAAACAAAATCATAATTGTGCTCCTTGTAGGAATATATAATGGAATAGCCACTCAAGAAAACAGGCAGTTTCTTACCAAACTAAGCATGCAATCATATGATCCAGAAAGTGAGTTTCTGAGGATTTCTACAAGGGAAAGGGAAATTTTTGTTCCCTCAAAAAATCTGTGTACAAATACTGAAAGCAGATTTATTCATAATAACCCCAAAGTGGAAACAACACAGATGTTCTGCAAAAGGGTGAATGCTTAAACAAAGTATAGTTCACTTGTACCATGGAATATTACTCAGCAATAAAACGAATAGGTTATTGATACAGATAATGACTTAGATGAATCTCCTGAGAATTATACTGGATGAAAAACTGAATCCCAAAAGTTCACATATTGTATGACTTTATTTACATAGCATTCTTGATGTTACAAAATCATAGCAAAGGAGATAAGATTAGTGATCAAAAATACAATGAATGCTGCTGCTCAATGCCATCCAATGGAAAGGCAGAGAGCAATACAGTGGTACTTTGGTTCACGAACTTAATTCGTTCCAATTCTGGAGAAGATAGCCATGGTTGTGTTAGTCGCCCGATGTGAAATTTGCAAACAGAAGCAAAATTTTGCTGAACACTTCTGTTTGCAAACCTATTTGTTCATGAACAGAAGTGATCATGAACCGAGGTATTACTGTACTCCATTGTAATATTCCATACCATATTTTCTTTATCCATACATCTGTTAATGAGTGTCTGGGCTATTTACATACTTTAGCTGTTGTGAATTGAGCTGCTATAAATATGGATATATATTTACCATTGTAATATGATGACTTTAACTCTTTCTGGAAGATACCCAGAAGAGGTATAGTGTGTCAAATGGAATTTCTCTTTTTAGTGTTTTGAGGAATTTCCATAATGATTTCTGTAATGGTTGAAACTATAATGTCCAGTAAAATAAACCAGACACAGAAGGTTAAATATCACAAAGTTTTTCATTGATGAGAAGCCCAAAATATAAATACTTTAAAGAGCAAAATAAAGGAGAAATGGTAGGAGAAAGGGAGTAGACTTTTTGGAGATGGGGTTGTGGATCCCAGCAGAAGGGAGAGGGAAGGCTAGGGGGAAAGGGGATAAAGATGATCAATATACAGTACATCTATGTGTTAAGATCCCCAAATTAATATGTTTCACAAACATATATTAATAAATTTTTTAAATTATGGTGTACCCTTATCCACCTTATTCACTGGATACAACACTGTGTGACTTCCGGCTTTACTAAAAGTCAAAAGGACCAGGACAGGTAAAATTTTGAATCAATTCAGGAGGACGTGAAGGTACCCAAACAGAGCAAGTAAAGACAATCATGAAAGAGAACTTCCAGAATTGCTTCAGAAAGTGGCAGGGATGTCAAAATGAGTGTGTTCAAAGGAAGGGTGAGTATTATGAGGGAGATTAATGGCAATGTGTCTTTTATTGCAATAAATTTTTAAAATGTAAGCACTCATCATATATTTTTATCACACCGCATATCTTTATCTTTTTTGTTTAGACTGAACAGTGATATCCCATCCTTGTTGTAGTGGTGCTAGTAGCTTTTCTTCTAAACCTACCACATCATACACTAGAAGTGCTAATGAGAATTCAGAGAACAGTGGACCAAAGATATAAAACTTGCTTTGTAAAATGAAGGATATTGCTATTTCTGAAACTATGGAAGGTAGAAAGCAATAGGAGAGGTTAAGGTTAGGTCTTTCAAGTCTCTGTTTGATTTATTTGACACATAGAAGATAATTATAGTCTACATGTCAAGACAAAGAACCCAATTGTCAGCATGATTTCAGAGAAATGCCCAGACAATCCTATAGGACAATGATATTGTATGACTGTAAAAAGTGAATTTAGTTAATAAGCAATATGATAATTTAAGAAATTATCTGGCAAATTTTTGCAGAAAAAATGAAGTTTAAAAAATCCATTTATTTGACCCAAAGTGATGTTTGTTTTCAACAATGATTTTAACAACTGAATGAATGTTTCTTATTGCCCAAGATGTTGAGAAATAGTTTGATGTTAGGGATCATTGTCTTGATCCTATTTTTAATGGAAATGTCTGTATTTTTCTATTGAGTAATAAATTCACTCTTGGTCCCTGATAAATATATTTGTTCAAGTTAAGGACAAATTTTTTAATTAATCACTAGTGGCTTTATTATGAATTTGTGTTTTTTTAGCCATGCAGATCTATTAAATAAACAAACAATTTCTGTTCTTTAATAATGCAAAACATTTCCTCATGTTTAGTTATTCTTGTCTTGTGTATGGTATATACTCTTAAAGTGTACTTTAATACTCAATTTGCTAATGTTCGCATTACATTTATAGATGAGATTAGTGAAATAGTTTTCTTTTGGAGAGTGGACTTTGCATTTCAGAGTTAAGCTAGTCTCTTAGAAAAAAATTTAGGGTTTTTTCTTCTTTTTAGCTTTGGAACAGTTCAAATAGTTTAAATAAAATACATATTATCTTTTCCTTAAAGATACAATAACCCTAATCCAAATAACTACCTGGTAATGAGTTATGGAAAGGAAGGGAAAATTTTGAGAATTAAAAGAAAATTTTGTGGTCTATTAAGTCTGCTTAACTCTATTTGGACAAGATTTAATAATTTTTATTTTCTTAGAAAAATGTTCCAATCATGTTGATTTTCAAAGCTATCAGCATATAACTTTGTTGTTGTTGTTCACAGTAAAAGAGAATTAAACCCAGGGCCTCTTGCATGCTAGGCAAGTGCTGTATCACTGAGTTATATTCCCAACCTTAACTGTACAGATAAGTTCCCTTCCTGCCACTAGGTTGTTTAATGAATTAGTCGCTAAATGTATATGGTATGTACATTACAATATTCAGAACAAAGAAATGGTCAAAACTCTTGATCACTTTGATTTTATTTGCATAACTCTTAAATGCAGGAATGTAATATATAACAGAATATAAAACTATAGTACTGTACAGTACAATCAGCAAAACTTACAATACTATATAAACAAGTAGGGGCCAGGTATTTAGCTCAGTGGCACCATGCCTGCCTTGCAAGTGCAAGGTCCTGAGTTCAATTCCCAGTACTCCCCCCCCAAAAAAACCAAAATAAAAAATATAAACAAGTATACTGTACCAAGAAAATATATTGAGGCTTATAAACAACATGTACAGAACTGTACAAAACAAGGTGGGTTAGGGTTACAGCTTGCTTGGGTAGTAATCCCCAACAGTTGTTAAATGGGTAGATTCTTAAACAAGGAATAGCTGTGTTTAAAGGCAGGGTCTCACTAAGTTGCCTATAGCCTTGAACTTGTTTTCGATCCATCTACTTCGGTCTCAGGAGTAGCTGGGATTACAAGCGAGTGCCATCTTCCTTGATTTCTTGCATGTTTGCATGTTATTTTAATGCCTGAACAAAGCATAATTTAAAACACTTGTCTACTTTTTCCAGCAATTTTATCAAAATAAGGTCTGCATTAGGAAGACTGAAATCCTTGCCTAAGTGTAAGAAAAACAATGGGTCTTGGACTCTTAAGTGTCCTCTACTTTCAGAAAGGCTTGTTCGAATCACACTCAGAACCGGTAGTTGTTTGCATGGCGTACAATGAAGGAACGAAATCAAAAGCCTCTTTGCCCCAAATTCTTTATCACCTCTTGATCTCAATAAATAAGTAATCTTCCAATGATTCGCTTCTTTAGATTAAGACTTTGGAGGCCCCAGGTGGAGTACAAATACACTTCATGAGAGAGATATTACAGGCTTCATTTTATCTTATTACAATATTGTTCAACTTAACAAACTCTGGGACACTTCCAGTGGGATATACATCCATAGGGTTCAAATATAAATGGATCCAAGTACTTGCTCATGAAGGATACATCAACATACTGCTTCATTGCAGACTTTGTACTCCAGATTTTATTCCATGCAAGGCAGGCTACACTTAATTGCTGCCTTGAATTTGTTTTCCTTTTAATTTTAAGTTTTTAATCTTGTTTTCTTTTTCAAATTAGTCTATGTTTGTAATACATCATAATTACTTTGTTTTGAGGAATTGGTATGTGTATATAGCATATGATGATCGTTTTGATCCACTTACCCCCTCCTTTCCCTTCTCCCTCCCCTGATCTCCTAATCTCCAATGACTCTGTCTTGTTTCCTACCATCTTTCCTTTATTTCAATCTTTTATTTATTTATGTTTTACTTTTCTCATATAAGAGAAACCATGTGATATTTAACTTCCTGTGTTTGACTGTTTTATTTAATATTATGGTCTTAAGTTCCATCCATTTTTCTGCAAAGAATATGTTCTCATTCTTCTTTGCATGGATGTCCATTGATCACAAATGAGCAGGTGAAAAATGAATCAACAAGAAATAACAAGGCCATCTGTATGCATGGAAGCAACAGCTTGGAAATACAGTTGTTCTTTATTTTGAAATTTGTGTTAAGTTACATTTTCATGGTTTCTTGGTGTATATCTACCTCTCTATTATACACTGAGAGAGTGCTTAGATCTACTTAATAGCAAGCCTAATGAAACTAATAAGTTAATTTTCCTTCATTCTAAAGATGGAGTAAAGGGATACAACTATCTAGGATATTTAATGAAGAGTTAGTAGTGAGAAATTCAACTCACTATGCTTACTTCTCTCTAAGCATTATCTCTATCAACTCTAAGACGGAGAATAATAAATATTGATCCTTTTACCTCCCAGGGATTTTTTTGTGGTGTAATGAGATTCTCATGTAAAGCTCCTTAGAGAAAGCAACTGCTAAGATACAGCACTTCAAAATTCATGGAAAAAGAAATCAATTGAGGCCTTATCAAATAAGATCAGTACACAGTCACGTATACTACCTCTTAGAATCCTGAGGAAAATCACACTTTCTTTTTGTTTAAATCAAGAAAGTGTTAAAAATTTGATTCCCTTTTCCCTATTAGTCCAAAGAAGATAGCTTCAGGGAAATCACATAGTGGAAATGCCTGGGTAGGCTAAATCCAGGGACTGACTTAATCTCTGTTGTGCATGCTAATGCCTTGCCCAGGATGGTCCAACATGAGAGAAATGAAAGCATTATGTTTATTCCATGAATACCTCTCCACAGCTTGGGTTGATGCTGAACTGTGTGGTTTAGCTTCGTTTGTCAGTTTCTGTGTGAAAAGAAGGCTGCCTATTAGCTTGTTTTATATCAGAGTCAACTTGACTAAATTAACCATGTCAGCTATGTTTTGATGTTCCCTTTGAAATGTTTCAGAAAGCCTCTAGGTTTGTTTCTATTTCACAAAATTATAAGCTTACATACCTAATACATTACCTTTGGTATATATTTCAGAACAAAATAACATGTTTAAATTTAGAAGGAGTTGGCAGATAAATGTAATTCTTTCTAGGTTTTGCCTCAAAAATTAAATCATTGTTTTGTAACATACCCCGGACTAATGCTTTCCTAATTTTAAAGTCGCATCAGTTCCATGGGGATCATGTTAAAATGCAAAGTCTGACTCAGTAGGACTGGGTAGGAGCTGAGATTCTGCATTTTTAAATAACTCTGAAAGTGACTGCAGACCATAGCAGGAAGAAGAGAGTTCTATTGTCATATGGAAATGCTAATTATACTCAATATGTCTTAGAATGTTAGAAAATGAGAAAAAAAGAGAAAACAAGGTAATGAAAGAAATATGGGAAGGTCAGGATTTTTAAGGAATGTCTAATTGGTTCAATAAGTAAACAAAAATAATTTATGATCACTGGGAAAAACACATCAAATTGGAGGTGGATGATGTTGTAGGCCTGAATGACTAATCATTTAAACTTTGTACAATAAGAAAATAGAACTAGTAGAGATATGCAGTAAATGTTCTGAACATACATTCCATTTCAGTTCCCAGAAGGATACGGATTCTACACTCTCTCATAATGCCTCAGGTAATAAGAAAAAATTGAAGTGTGACATCAATGGTCTTTAAGAGGCATTAGTTCTCAAAGACAAAAGAAAAGAAATGGTAAAAGAAATCCTTTACATCAAGGTTATTGTGAAGGTATTTCAGATGAGAAGGAATGGGAATAGTAAATGGGGAGGCAGAAGTTTCTTTCTTAAGTAGGTCAGTTGATGAACTATGCATGTCTGTTCATATTATCAAAATGTTCTAAGGCATGAGGATACATCAGCATTAGACTGAATTTTGGAGGAAGTGTCAGAAGGAATCTTCCCTACTCTGTTTCCTTGAGGAAAGGACTCTTGGATGGATGTAGAGAGAAAGACTGATGCTTCTTCATCCTTGAATATTCAGGTATAGTAAAAATGAGCACTAGGCAAGGAATCAACATATTTGAGTTCTAGTGCCAACACTGCTAGCTAGCTATCTTCTTTAGAGAAGTGGCCTAAAGGAGCATTTTCTAAAATGTGACAGGATACTAATTGGAGTTATGTGGAAAATTATTGTCCATGATAAAATAGGCACATATTGGGTTAAATAGACTAAATATGTTTCATTAGTGGAAGACTTCTTGGATCCTTTGGGTGGAGACTCTAAATATGGAGAACAGTGTTTCTTGGACTTATTTGATATGGAACCCATTTTTAAAAGGACCATCTCACAAGACTAATGTTCCATGGAATTTATTTTGGGAAATATAGACTTTTTAGGCTACTTCCAGTTTTAGTATAATATTACACTACAAAAATTAAATCAGAATATGCAAAAACCTACCTACATAAACTCAAAAATAATGCTAGTATTATTTTTAATTTGTTGCTGTTTTAACTAGATAGAAAATTTAAAAAAGTAATCCCTTGATCTAATTTCAAAGCTGATGCACTTTTATTGTAGAATTTGATTGGAAGAATAAAGAACACAAAAATTTACAATTAAGAGAAGGCACGGCCATTAATATTTTGAAAGAAATTTTCCCAGAAATCAAAGCACTTGCTATATTCACTTCATTGCTTTCATTCTAAGTCAAGGTGTTTTATCTTCCATTTAGTATGTCTCATGCTCTGTTTTATGTATGGCAATGCCACTTTCACATTTTGGCCCATTTTTTAAAAAGGACTTTCATATACAAAATTTTTGTCTAATACAAGATAGAAGGTAAAAAAACAATTCCCCCAAATGATATAGTAATAAATTTCAAGGTAAAAAAATTAGCTTTGTTATTATGGTCAGATGCATTATTCTTATGACAATATTCTAAAGCTTAATTCTTGCTATAATTGACAGCAACATTCAGTTTATTTGTATGTTTTTATCCTACCTTGTTCCAAACATGATTTATGATGTCTCAACATCTTTAAATTGACTCCAAAATTAAAACTCATTGGCTTTAAGATATTGAAAATCAACAGCACCTTAATATCTGAGTGTAGGAGATGATGACCTTCATTTCACAGACTCATCAGAATACTAGGATTAATCATAATACCTGAATAATAGTCTTCACATTGGGTGCTTTTATTGAAAAGGTTAGAACAAATTCTCGGAGGTTTGTTTATAACCCTGTCTTGAAAAATGAGGGATATACAAAATGACTTCTCGAGTTGCTTTCCAACTTATTATGAATGCTTCCATTAGAAAAAAAGTATTCAAGGAAAAAAATAACATTTCCTCTTAAAATGGTTGGGTTTTTCTCCTTCAAAATTGTATATTCATTATTTGCTGGAATCATATCTTTCAAATTCATAATACTGATATTTAAGAGAAAAATCACAGGTTTTTCACTGGAGAGGAGTTTTATTGACTTTCTATGATTAAGGGATAAAGAGAAGATTGTGCAATTCCAGTCTTCCTTTGCCAGCTGCTGGCATTTTGATTGTAAATATCAAATTATATTTCCAATTCAGCACTTTTCAAAAAAACAACAGTGAATCTCAGAATTAGAGGTCGTAATAGTTTAGATGGTTTGCTATCAGTTGAGACTCCCAGATGGCTTAAGGACAAATGATCAGGCTCTCATCCTAAGAACTTTTATATTTAATACGTAATGCTAGGTACGTGTTGCCACCACTGTTCTCTGCTTAATTACTTTTCTTTTTGATCGAACACATTAATGAGAGGATATCTAATAAATCATGTGCAAAAACAGTAAAGCACTTAATTAACATGTGTTGCCCTGATTGATGGTGATAGAAAACCACAGCAGTGCTGAGTGGGCTCACAAGGGCACCTTCAACCAACGTGGTATCTTGAACAAATATAAGGCTGAGGACATAATAAAAGGGCTCTATATTCATTTAACAACCAGTCATGACAATTACAGATTGCAACGTGATTACAGTCTTCTTTCTTCTCTTTGACTCAGAGGATCTGTGCCTCCAGTTTGGGAGGTGTGAATAGTACATGGGAAACATCAACAAATACTGGGAAGGCTATCACTACTACTAGCCAGTATACATTGAATATATACTATGTATCAGGTACTCTGCTATGTGTTTTGAAAAATTATCATAACTTTTCACCAGTGCATGTAACTAGTGATCATTACATTTTTTTAAAGTGGAAAAAACTAATACATAAAGATGGTTCAAGTTGCTCAGCTAATATAACAGGTAGGCCAATTTTATCCCACAGATTAATTGGATTTACTGGAAGATGTCTTCTCAGGTTTCCAGCTAATTAGAAATTCTGTGGGAGAGGAATGAACAACTGTAGAAGTCTCCAGAATGGGATCAGTTAAGAACAAACAAGGGTTACAATAACTGCATTTTATACATACACAGAGATTTTGCTGTTTGATTAAAATGCATCAATATCTTAATTTGGGTTGTCTGAGAAGAGTGATCAGTAATGGATGTAGGAGTTCTTTTTTCTTCTTTATCCTGTGTTCCCTTTTTTTTTGGTATCAGGGATCGAACTTGGGCCCTTGAACTTTCGGGACAGGTGGTAGAACCACTGAGCTAAATCTCTGGCCCTCTCATTTTTTTTGTGAAGTAGTTTTGCTGCTGTTAAAATGAGAAATGTTTGAAGACAACAAATAAATCCCTCTTAAATCTACACTTCTCAAATAGTGGGCAGGCCCTACCTCACCTAACCAGAGGTTTCCCCAGAATGGATGACCAAATCAGCTTCACTGTTAAAATAGGTCTCTTGTGATCCCAAATCGGTTTTAGGCTCTACAGTCAGCTTTGCTGATGGTGGAACACTGCTTCCCCTCAGCTAAGAATTTCTGGCTAGTCTAGAGCTAAAGGACATTCCTAAAAACTTCCATTATCCCCTGCTTTCAGACTGTTTCTGAGGGCATTGGGATGGCAGGATGGGGAAATCTTGGACAGTCCTATACAGTGTCTTTTTTGTGATGGGTTGGTAGGTGTGCTCAGTCCAATGAAACAAGTAGGCATTGTCCTGAACTCAGAGATTTGTTGATGAAGAAGGGGACCGATTTACTCTCCCTACCATCACATCTCAAATTTGGGGATCTTCAAGTCCCCAGGTGCTTTGTGTGTTAGGGGATCTTGAGAGAAAAGCCAACTACTGAGTATTTCAGTTCTAGAAAATACACACACAGGGCCGGGGATTTAGCTTGCCGGCACTGCGCCTACCTCGCAAGCACAAGGTCCTGAGTTCAATCCCCGGTACAAAAAAAAAAAAAAAATACACACACAAAGACAGAAAGAAGAGTTCTGGCACCTGAGGTAAACCAAGGTATCACAAAAGATCCTTATGACCCAGAGAAATCTTTGGACAACGGAGAGCAGTAAAAAGTACAAGTGTATCTTATAGTTAGGAAAAAGGTTTTCTAAGAGGTGAAAGGACTACATAAGAAATAAAAAAGGAGGCTGTAGAGAAATTGGACAGGAGACTGGGGAAGAGAATTCTCCTTCCTAGTTTGAAGTTTTTCTTGCTAAGAGATTCCAAAGTAACAGTTGGGAGAAATTTTTTTCTTCCCCATGAGAATACAGATCTAATTTCTTATAAATTCAGCAGTATTACATATGGAGTGCAGAGTATTTGTGTTTAAAAGACAGTCAGGATTTGGCTTAAGAAGAAAACTAAGACATCCTTTAATGAATTGAAATGCTCACAAATTAAGACTTTATTACTGTGGTGATTCTTGGCTTTATTGAGAAGCTGCTGAGGACAAAGATCCCCTTAGGAATCTGATGAAAGCTATTGAACCCTCTCCACAGACAAGAGCATATACATTCAAATACATGAATTATTTTACTTAATTCTGGTGGTTTCACAACACAGCTATGTCCTATTCATGGAGCCTACTACAGAACACCAGAAGTACTATTGCTCTATGTGTTGCACTAGATTTCCACCCTTCACCAGTAAGTGTATAAGATCCCACCCTTGTGCTGTGGGTATCTGTGTGTCTTGTCATCTTCTATGCATCCAGCTCATCTTCCATTCAACAGTTGGTGGCTCCCACTTAGAATGATAAGCCAGCCAACTCTGGCTTCATTTCTATACACAGGAGACTGTTCAGGAATATACTTTTCCTTTATCTGTGATCAATGCAGATATGTGTTGATATCATAAAGGAAACTATTTCAGATTTTAAAAGGTAAAAGTAGTCTTTCCAAATTGAAGAAATGTGCAAAGAGGCATCCCATTTTTCTCCCTTCACATTTGATGACTGACAAGAAGTGGAAAGTGGAGGGCAACTGACACTGGCCCATGTCTGTGTCCTGCTGCTCTGTTTTATATGTATATATTTAACAAAACATTTTCAGAATGTTTTTACACAGGGATCCAGATTGGTAATGAAATTTTGAAGTAGTACTGTGGAGTATGCATGTCTTGGCATGCATACTAAAAACAGCCCAAAGACATCCTTAAGCTTAAGAGGTGATATGTACAATGACTACCCTGATTATAACCATCTGAAATTGTTCTCATGCTGTACAACATATTATGCATTCAGTCTGCTCTTATCATTGACCATCCAATTTCCCAAGTCACCAAGCTCTTCTCAATTCAATCTGTCATAAATGTTCATATAATCAAAATCCAACCATTCTATCTAGAAGGGATTTATTATTGTTTAGCGTACAACCTCTACATCTTAGTTTGGCTTGAGATACTTTGCACTTTGAGATACTTTGCACCCTGTGCAATGGCCTAGATTGGTAGTGACAAACCTACGGCACACATGCCACAGCCAGCGGTTACCATCGAAAGCTCTAAAAGGTTTGCCATCATTAGGCTAGATTGATGCTGTGTCTTATTGGACTTAGGAGGCTTAAATGGTGGCTGAATTTTAACCAGAGATCACCTTGTGTTTCATTAGTTTTCACTAAATATTCAAACACGTCAAAATGTAGTGGCTCAAAACAATGAATGTTATTTCTCTACATGATTTTTTAGGTTGGGCTCAGGTGGATGATTCCTCTGGTCTTGGTAGGCTCAGCTCACCTTAGCTCAAATTACTATAATCAGCTGATTAGGGGGCTGCAGTTGGTTAGTTTAGAATGGTCTCAGCTGGGATGACTGGGGCATCTCCCCATATGGATTCCTATCATCATCTGGCTAACCTAGGCTTATTTATCTAATAATGTTTACTGAGAGCAGTAAGAAGGTAAGTCTAGATACTTGTTAAATCATTTTTAAATCCTGGGGGATTGAAGCTAGAGGTGTTCTACCACTAAGCTACATCACTAGTTCTTTTAAAACTTTGAGACTGGGTCTCATTATGTTTCCAAGGTAGGACTCAAACTTATGATCCTCCTGCCTCCGCGTCCCTGAGTAATAGGATTACAGGTGTCTATTACCATGCCCAGCTAAAGAGCAACTTTTTGAACACTCCTATTCTTGAATTTCTAATTGATTAAGATTTGAGCATGGCCAAAACATTGCATTTCTAACAAGTTTCTAGATTGATGTCATTGCTTCAGGGGCCACACTTTGAGTACTACTGTCCTATATATTCCAATCTCATTTTTTGGACTACAAATCCAAAGAAATCCTCACGTTTCCTGATGGCTTTTTATTACTGATTTCTAACCACATTTACTCCATTCCATGATTGTTTTTTATTACTGCTTTCCAACTACATTTGTTTCAGCTGGTCTTCTACTTGGCTCAGACTTTGCTTGCATTGTGTGTAATGAACATATTGGATTCAGCTGGTGTTTCCCTAAAGATTGCCAAGTGCTCTCCAACCATTGTCTTCCTGGCCTGATTCCTGACTATGATGTTAAAGTTCCTTTTGGTTCCTCCATTTTTTTCAGAATACAATAAGGTGGCTGAAGTCCTAGTCTAGTGGTGCTATTTGTTCTGTAAAGTTATTGTGATCTTAGAGATAACAGATCAATCCCTCAAGGATGTCATTCTGATACTATTAATCATTTCTGCTTCTATGGGTCTGCTAGGTCTCAGGCTGACTCTAAAGCCTAGGAGGAAAAAAGAAATATGTATTATTGTCCTCTATGCTATTCGGAAATTCACCACAACCACCAGAGAGTAAAACATTCTTGGAAGTTTTATATGTATGGTGGGAATTGTACATTGCAGCATGTTATTATATTTCCTTATCTACTCACAATGCATTAATGTGACTCATCTCCAGAGATTCTATCAAGTTTGTCTTGGCTATGAAGAAAGGGAAAAGGGGACAAAGAGGTAAGTCTAAACCTTTACAGAAATTCCATATTACCCATATTAAGAATCAACCAGCTTTAATTGTTTAATGCAGGGCATAGGGGACTCATTCCTGTCCTGAGAACCCTGCATTGGCAGCCATCCTCTCCTATAAGCTGACTGACCCTTTGAATGCTTGCAAGGTATCATAATTTGTGAATTTGATGTTATCAGGTGCTTTCTTTTCCACATTTATGGCCAAAAGTTTCCTCAGGGCTGTAGTGTTGCCATGGTGGTCATGGAAGTTGATCCTAACATGTCCCATTAAAAATTTCTTGGTCAAAATGAGCTCTCCTGTACCTTAGTATTTATTTTATCTGGTGAGTGAAGTGTGATCCATAAGTTGTCATGCAGACCATTAAGCAGAGTTTTATTCACTGAGAAAAATTTGGACCATGTACCCATGTCCATCTGTGACCACTACCATTTAAAGGCAGGATACTTTTTATCTAAATGAAAATACCAATCAGATTCTTTAATTAAAATGTTTATTTAACTTTTCCACATAATTATCTGATGGCAAAAGCATTAATGTAAATTAATTCAATTCAACAACACTATGTGTCAGATAATTATTGGAGATCTTATTTTTGGTTTATTTATTTATTTTTTCGTACTGAGGATTGAACTTGGGACCTTGCACTTGTGAGGCAGGCGCTGGAACCACTGAGTTAAATCCCCAGCCCATAGAGAGCTTATTTTTGAGTGGCTATGTAGCTTTAGTTAAAATCATGGTTGAGAAATACTATAGATACTTGAAAGAGACAATGTAAGTTATCCACTAATAATTTCAGGCTTATGTTAAGTCTAAGACACCCTGAAAGCAATGGATTCAAACACTGTTTTTTTGGCTGCTGTAGAAGCCTTCTTTGGCAGGCCGCTACTTAAATGGTAGAGGGCTCCCCTGGAAACCATTTTCTGTGATACGGCCTTGGCTTCTCATGCACAGTTGATTGATCTAGACTTGAACTTTTGACACAGGCTGGACAAAAAAGAGGATTTTCCCTGAAAATGTGGAATTGGGATTGAGATTCCAGTTTGTATCAGGACTGATAATTTTAAAAGAAGCAGTATTAATCCAAGAGTGCTGGTGTGGTCCTATTTTTTACCATGTGCATTGGAGATTAAAGAAACCCAGAAAGGAGAGAGAAAAAGGAGAGGCACAGAAGGAGAAAGAAATAAAGACTTTTAGAGTGGTGCAGTGCTGAAAAGTGGAGAGAGTGTAAGTGCTGCCCTAAGCCCTCGTTCTCATCCATTCCCAAGGCCAATGAAGTTCATGTTTTGATATCTTAATGATAAACAGTGAGTTTTTGTTTATATTAGTTTGGAACTACTCTAATCTATTCCTGTTAAATGAGTAGAATAAATGCTTCCCTGAGCTACTGTCTAACCCTATGACCTGGCTTGTATCAGAATCCTACAAAAAGACATTTGCATTTTATGTAGAGATACGGTTGAAGTAGCCCCATTTGTATTGCTAGATGGATGAAAGATCTTATAGAGACTTATACCTTATTTGTGTGAGTGTGTTTATGCGTGCATGTAATTATTTTTACCACCAAAACAATTACCTTCTTGTAGTCATCTGTGAAATGCTTATTGAACACCTTCTATATGCTAAGCATTATGATAAGCCCTGGTTTTAATAATTGACAGTTTGTTCTGTTAATATATGACTGTTCTACAATCTATGATATTTTCTAATTATGTAGCCTGCCAAGAAGCTCCTAGCTAAGTGTATTAGTCAATTATGGTGATAAGTTCATTTCATATTATTATTTTATTCCACATACCTATAGTCCCACTTTCATTATATGATTCCTGACCAGTCTAAATTCCTTTTAAGTAGCTCATGTTCATATATCTATTCATTTTTATTTTTATGTTTGCCCCAATACTTTTTCAAAGTGAGACACAGATTATTTGAAATTGGTACTAATACAATTTGATTCCAATTGGCTGGTCCTTGGAATGCAGATGACATTAACTTAGCAGTCAAGACAAGATATGACTATACTTTCTGTTACATAGATGAAGGAGGAGAGAATATGTGGAAAGGGAGAAGGAGGTGAGGAGAAAGGGGGAGATGGGGGAGGGAGGGAGGGAGGGAGAGAGAGAGAGAGAATATACATGACAGTGTGAGCCAAGATAGAAGCGAGCATGCAGAAAAGCAGAGGCAAGAGAATATAACACTAAACTGGGCTTTGAACATTCACACTCCTTTTTTTGTTTATCCTCCAGAGGTTTATCAAGTGCTCAGAAGGAAATGTGTTGAATGCTGAATATCAGAGGCAGAGTTTGCTCTAAGTTTTCACACCATCCTTGAGGGGTCATCATTTAAAACCTCATTTAACTGACTCAGATTTAAAAGCTTAGATATTTCCAGACTGGTTTTCAGTTGGTCCTGACTTTATTTCTGATCTATATTACCAGATTACACTTTTTACCTACTGGACTAATTGGTGCCTAGATGGTCTTTCTTAGCCTTGGTATTTACTGAACATCTCAAATCCAGGGATGAGTCAGTATCAGGCCTGCACCTGATAGATTATCTAACTGAGGTCAATGGCGAGCCCTGAGACAGGGATGAGCACTGATATTGGCAGCTGGCACTGCATGCAAACTGGCAATACAGAGTAAAACTCCAGCTGCCTATCCTTGGGCTCTTTCACATTTTAACAATGGCTGTTTACTGGCAGGGGAAGTAAGGCCTGTGCAGGAAAAATAAAAGAATGAAAGATAGAAAATCACCCAATCTTCATTACTAAAATTAGAACTTTATTACTTCTCTTCACAAGATATTCTAATAAGCCAATTATATGTTGATATGGAGAGATTTTCTTTCACTGTGTGACTGCAAATGAATTCCATGAGATCAATAAAAATACTGTTAGCACATCAGAGCTTGAAGAGTGATTATAATGTATGGGTACATAAACAACACCCATATGCATGTGTGGGTACACACACATACACGGAGTGGTGAAATTTTCTTCCAATTCAATGAAATTTAGTCATATTTATAAGCTTGTATTTAAGCCCACTCTACATTTAAGACTGCACTGTAAATATTGCTTTGGAAAATTGAAAGGAAAAAAATCAACTAAGTGTCTCTTATAGAATTGAATACAATTGAAATGTTTACATGTACACGCAGTACCAAGTAGACCTAACCACTTGGTTTAATTATACATTCTACATTTTGAAGAATGTGCTTAACTTCCAATTTGTACTCTAAAAACAGACAGAAAACTTCCTATGATAGTGAACGGAATTCCAGAATCCAAAGAAGCCTTCCTTAATGTCTCATCATTGATCAGAAATAACATATAGACTTGGGGAACAAAATTATAAATTAGGTAAGAATGCCCAAAGAATTATGTATTGAATTTTATTATGCCCGGATACAGTAGCCTGTGTTGGAAGTATATATATAATGCATAACAAAGTGAGTGATGTATTATACTTCTAGGCAACATTATCACACTATTTGAATTCTGGGATATTCTAATCTGTTTTCGGGATTGTTCTTAATCATGTTCTGCAAATTCAAATTCTTGAACAATTCAGAGGGCAGAGGGTTGAGAAAGTATCACCTAAAGCAAAAATCTTCTTACCTAACTTTGTTCAAGAGAACTGGGTTATAGGGAAATTGATACAATTTTTCTATTAAATATTTTTACAAGGTCTTAGAGAGTAAAGATGAAGCACATAAAAACTAGCAATGAACCACAGAAGAGCTCATTGTTAATGTGAATGTTCCTAATTATAAATATTATACCCATAAGTATAAAATACAGAACATCTTGGATAGGCATTGAATTGAACATCCTAAAAGTGAACATGTGAACAGCAGAGAGGGTTTTCATCATTTTCATCATTCTCACAATAGAGTATTCTTTATGTGCCAGGTATAAAGTGAAGCCTTTCATTCTCCATGGCATGTTTAATTTGCAGACCCTGTATTGTTATTTCTCTTTTACAGCATGTGCTGGTTCAGCTTAATGGCCAATTTGATTGGATGAGAGCTGCCCGAGGGGTTAGTAAAGCAGACTTGTGGGAGTGTCTGGGTGGTCACTGGGGGTCTGACCTTGGTACTATCTCTGGTCTCTGGCTCTTTTCTCTTTTGCATTGTGCTCCTGCTGTGCTTTCTTGCTGCCATGGACTAGGCAGCTTTATTCCACCACGCCCTTCTCCCAGGCAATTCCTACCTGGGAGCCACCTAACTGTGTACTAAACCCTGAACCCTTTGAAGATGTGAGCTAAATAAAACTCCTCCTTTAAGTTGTGTGTGTTGGGTACATGGGTCCCTGTGGTGAAAAGCTAATAGGGGGAAAAGCTTCATCTTATGGAAGATAAATACATTATACTAAAATCCAAATTCTGCTATCCATCCAGTTATTTGTTACCAAGGAGTCACAATGCTAAGTGTTCCTGATCTGGCACCCTTCTTAAGATAACACATTTAAACTTTGAAGCATATAATAAACTTTTGTGAGACTGAAAGGCAACTCTTGCAATGTGAAGCATGAAAGAGATATCTGCAAGTGATTTAAAGATCTATTGCCTGACTAGGCAAGAAGTTCTCCGACTTTTCAAATTTCTGGTACACAGACAGATCAGAGCACAAAATAAAACACTCTCTTGTCACCCACTCTTTGTTGCTATAGTGTGTTAGAAATGATTTTCCTACCTGGACATCAGAATGGCAGAAAAATAAAGAGGTTACTATGCAGATTCTGGAGAAGAATGGCCTGGATTCTTCCAGATCCTGGCTGCACCACTTGCTATCTGTTGGCTCAGCAAAATAGTGATAAAACAATATCGTATTTAGTAGGATTATAGCAAAGATTAAATGAGATGCTCCATGTAACACACTTAGTACCATATGACAGAATGTTAACTTCTGCCATTTAGCTACAGTATTCGTCCCTTAAATTGTCTCCTAGAAGTGATCATTGGGCCTTTGCTGTCTCTAAAGCCACTGACTTCTAACTCTGTCTCCCTACAATAATAAATTCCTTAATATGGTGGGTGCTTGGCACAATAACCTTTTTATCCATTAGAATTCATAATGAAAAAATGTTTGGGTGATAAGGTAGAACCTATATTTTGTGCCTTGGTCTCTCACAAATTTCAAAAATGAAGTCATGATGATATGAAAATAGCTGCTGTACTTGACCAATAATGTCAACAGAAAGAGATCTTCAAATCACATTAAGGCCTCTCTTAACATGCTTTGCATTACCTCGAGGAAAGTTTTCGCTTCAACCTAGTCAGTGTTTCCTGCTGGTTAGTTAGTGCCCTGGATTTTCTTTGTGATCTTAAAACCAAGTCTAGAACACTGAATGTTGCAATTATCACAAGTTGATGGCTAGTAGAATTTGAGCATCATTTTACGAATAAAATTGTGGGATATGAGTCTTTAGGGATATGAGAGATGTTAAGTAGAGAAAGTGTGACAGTAGCATTGAGGGACACAGTCCTTAGCCAAGTCTTTGATTATATCCATTATAAAACCAGAACAGGAGAAAGTACAGCCTTTGAAGCAACCACAGAGATTAATTTGGTGTTGATAATGTTAACCTGAAAACCAATTGCTGCATACTGACTTTGCAGACTGAGATGTAATAGAGACACTATGTCATGTTGGTGACAGGGTCTGTCATCTCTGAAATACACAATCAATAAGGTCATATCAAGCCATCCATTTTAAGGGTTTATGCAATTATAACAGCATGTGGAAAGCATTTCACTGGGCAGCAGCAGCTGAGAATATTGTTCATTTTGGTAAATACCTAAGTTTCCCAAAGAACTCAAATGTTCTATTTATACCCACAAACAAAAAATTCTCAAATCTTTCTACTGTTAATATTCACCCTTAGGCTCATACTAAAGTAGCACTTGTTCTTACAAATATTGTCCTCTTAGAAGCCACATTATTACAGCTAGTTTGTTTACTCTGATTATTTCTCAAGACAGGCATCTCTGCCAATGTATACTTATTACCTAACAATCAGGTCTGTGGACATCACTCTTTCACATACCTTCTTCTATCTCCAATGCATTATCAAGCAAATATAACCCCAAATCATCACTTAATCATGAGTTTATCTCTAGTTCTGAGGAACTATAGAAAAAGTTTGAACTAGATTGTCCTTTATATCCATGCCCCGAGACGGAGGGAAAGAGGCTATTTATTAAACATATATATGTGCCATCTTCCAAATTTGTACTAGGCACTCTGTATATACTTTATATATATTATACATAAACATATGTAAAATATATATTACTATAAACAAATATATAATACATACTTCATTTGCACTATAATTGATCCTTCAATTGCTTATTCAAAACCAGAATCATCATTCTTTTGTATATGTTTAACTTCTGTAACATGATGTTTTAATATTTATTATACATAGTGAAATGCTTATTATTGTCAAGTAAATGAACATATCTCACATGGTTATTCTTTTTATGATGACAGCAACTAAAAGCTAATCTCTTGGCAAATTTTCAACAGGCCATATAATTTTAGTAACTATATCTCTCAGATTGTACATTAGATCTCTAGACTTACTCATTTTACAAACTGCAACTTTGTATCCTTTGACCTCCATCCCCTCATTGTACTCCCTTATCCCATCTTCGCCCCTAGTATCCACCATTCTACTCTGTTTCTGTTTTTTACTTTTAAAAGAGTCTACATACAAGTGAAATTAGGCAGTATATTTTCATTCTGTATTCTGTGTGGAAGAAAGAAGAAATAGTGAGACAGAATATTGCAAGAAAGATAGATATTATAGAAAAAATGAGGCACTATGAAAGAACAGATTTATGAGACATAAAGAATATGGGTGAATAGAGAAATTGTAGGTAATAGCAGAGAATTATGGGAAAGAAGGGAATGTGAGACAAATAATGGATGATGGGAAATAGGATGAACCATGGGAAATAGGGAATTTGGGAAAAAACAAGACATATTGGAAAGGAACAATGAATTGTGGGAAGGAAGTATTGTGTCAGAAACGAGTAACTGGAAGAGAACAGATAATTATGAAGATGATAAAGACTGTGGGACAAACAAGGAATTGTAATGAACAGAGAATTGTAGAGATGAGGATTGTTGGAGAATCAAGAAATTGTGAGAGAGAAGAGAGAAGAGTGAGAAAGAGAGATTGAGACTGAAAGAAGGAATTCTGAGAGAGAACAGAATACTCTGGAAAAATGTGGGAAGGAGAGGTTATGGCAGAAGCAAACAGTTGTGGGAGAGAACAGAGAACTGTAGGAAGGGGGATTGTGGCAGAAACTATTATGAGAGAGAATAGAGAATTATGCAGATGAGGATTGTGGGCGAATCATGGAATTGTGGGAGAAAAAAAGAATACAGTGGGAAGGAGGGATTGTGGCATAAATAAGGAATTGTGTAACAGAACAGAGTTTTGGAGATGATGAGGATTGTGGGTACAAAAAGGGTTTGTAGGAGAGAACAGCAAACTGTAGGAGGGAAGATTTGTGGCAGAAACAAAGAATTGTGGAAAGAATACAGAACTGTGGGGAGGAGGGATTCTGGCAGAAAGAAAGGATTGTGGGAGAGAACAGAGAACTTTGCCAAGAGAAATTGTGGGAACAGCAAGCAAGGGCACAGTTTTGTGCAAAGATGGAATGGTGTGAGACAGGAACTGAGGGCAACTGTATGAACTCTGAGAAAAATGGACATGAGAGAAACACAACCAATCTATGATATATGAACTTTGGAGACATTTCAAATGCAAACCATAACACTTGGTGACTTCATTGCCTGCTCTTCACCCTGTTTTATTAGGGAGAGTGTGGAACATTGTTTTGAGTATTATGCAAAGGGAAGAATATATCAGTTATTCTTTTGTGTGTTGCTCTTTTCTTTCGACATTATAGTAATTAAAATATTGTGGAATTATCTCAGGTTTAGATAGACTAATGGAACAACAGAGAGGGCCTGGAATTTTGCCCACAAATATAAAAGATGCATTAAAATACAAAAAGAGATGAATGATACATAACGAGAGAGAAATCTGGAATTAAACGAACATATATAAGAGTTGGTGTGGGTAAATAACTTATATATTCAATAACTAATACCAAATAAGTAGTTATCCCTATGGAAAGAAATGAATGTGTATTCCCATACTATCACAAAAATTAATTATAGATGGATAAAACACATAAAGACAAAGGAGAAGTAAAACTTAAATAAGAGATGGGGAAAGGGAAGAATGGAAAGGAAAAATTATGAGAAAAGAAAAAAAATGGAAATGAAGTATGTAAATAGGGAAGGGTGGAGGGGTGAAGGCGCACAGGTAATGGGGAAAACATAAGAACCAAGATACATCATGTACAGGTACAAGCACCCAATGATAAATGTAATCGTATTATATACCTAAAATGTACCAATAAAAGAATTTAAGCAAAAAAAAAAAGAAAAAGAAAATGTAGAATACCTATTCAACCCTTGGATAGGGAGGATTTCTTTAAAAGATGCCAAATGCATGAGCAATGGGAATTCATGCTATATTGAATTACATTAAAATTAAAAATTTCTGTTCAAAAACTAGGCCATAAAATAAAAGACAAGCAACAGATAGGGAGAAACGTATTTGTAGTACATAAAAGTGGCAAAGGATTCATATCCAGAATATAGTAGTTCCTCCTTATCTGTGGTTTTGCCTTCCACAATTTCAGTTACTCTAACCAATGTCCAAAAATATTAAATGGAAAATTCTAGGAATAAACAGATCATAACTTTTAAATTGTATACCATTCTGAATAAGGTGGTGCTGGTTTGTCTCATCCCACTCTGTCCTATCTGAGTCATGAATCCACTTTGTCTACCATATCCACACTCTGTATGCTACCGACTCATTAGTCACTTAGTTGTTATCTTGGTTATCACATCAAGAGTCCTGTTATTGAGTGTTTACATTCAAGCAACTATTGCATAGTAGTCTAATGCTATGTCACAGTGCTACTCACCTCACTTCATCTCATCACAAGTGGATATTGTATCAGTTCACATTATCACAAGACAGAGGGTGAATGCAATATAATCAGATATTTTGAGAGGGAGAGAGAGACCATATTCACAATTTTTATTGCAGTTTATTGTTATAATTATTCTATTTTGTTATTGTTAATGTTTCACTGTATCTAATTTATAAATTAAAATATATCACAGCTATGTTTATATTGGAAAAAAACATAGATAGGGTTCAGTACAATTTGCTATTTCAGGAATCCTCTGGAGGTCTTCAGACATAACCCCAGGACATAAGGGGAATTTACTGAGAACTACAATATATAAAAATGTACCACAAATCAAGAAGAGAAAAGTAAGGAGGCAGTTGGAAAAAAAGAGAAGTATGAATTAAAAGATGCTTAATCCCATAAATGATCTGGGAATGCTATTTAAGGATACAATGGAATGATATTTTATGTCTATCAGATAAACAAATATTAAAAATTCTGCCAAGAATGATTATTACCAGAATGTGGAAAACCAAACACATCTTTAATTATTGGTGGGTATAAATTAGTACAACTTAGGAAAGAATTCGACACTACTGTGTAAAGTAAAATTTATGTGTACTTACCAAAGAATCCCTACAATATTATACTATTTACAAAATGTTCAAAAACATGTGGAGGGAAATAAAATTTGGTTTAGAAATGTATAAAAATTTTGCTACAAAGCATACACATACAATGAAATAAAGGAGTGTTAAACAAAAAACTCATGGTGCAGGTGATTTCTGGTGGTAGGGTGGGGTGGAAAGGGACCATGCAATGATCCTTAGAGAATTTCAGTGGTTTAGGTAAGAAGAATAACATAAGACTGATTGGAGTCAATGAAGAAAGAGGAGAGAGTGCAAATGACATTTTAAAAAATGTATTCACAGAAGTAATGGCAAAAAACTTCCCAAGCAGGGGAAAAGAACTTGACATACAGATAAGTGAGGGATATAGAATTCCAACTAGCCATGATCAAAAAAAATCTACACCTAGGCATGTAATAGTTAAGATTACAGAAACCCAACAGAAGAACAAAATTCTACAAGCAGTTAGAGAAAAAGAAACAAATTACATATGAAGGAAAGCCCATCACAATCACAGCAGACTTTGCAACACAAACCCTCAAGGCAAGAAGAGCTTGGAGTGATGTATTTCAAGCCTAAAAGGAAAACAACCTCCAGCCCAGATTGATGTACCCTGCAAAACCATCTTTCAAAATCAATATAGAAATAAGATACTTTCATGACAAAGAGCACTTGAGGAACTTCATGAATACCAAACAAGCATTCCAAAAAAATTTAAACAATATTTTAGGAGAAGACAATGAGGATTATAACCCCAGGAAGCCCAGCAGAATGAATCCATCGGGCACGACAAGAAATTAAATGCAAAGTGGGAGAATCCAACAAAAAGAAAAAGTCATGACAATGATAAGTCAATAGATGTCAGTTATAACCATCAATGTTAATGGTCTCAATTCACCAATCAAAAGAAATAGACTGGCAGAATGGATGAAGAAGCAAGATCCAACAATATGCTGCATACAAGAAACACAATTCAAAGAGAAACTCATAGAATGAAAATTAAAGGGTGGAAAACAATACTCCACGTGACAGAAACCTGAAAGAAAAGCAGGAGTAGCTATTCTCTTTGCAGATCAAGTGGATTTCAAACCAACACTGATTAAGAGGGACAAAAAAAGGATACTACATCCTTGTAAAGGGAAAAATCCAAGAGAAAGAGATGACAGTCATATATGCACCAAATACTAGTGCACTCAACTTTATAAAACAAATACGGACATGAAAAATCAAATCAGCACCAATACAATAGTAGTAGGGGGCCTCAATACCCCCCTGTCACAAATACATCAACTAGACAGAAAATAACCAACAAAATACTAGAACTCAATAAAACTCTTGAACAAGTGAACTTAACAGATATTTACAGAGTGTTCCACCCCACAAAATCAGAATACATATTCTTTTTGGCTGCACATGGGTCATCCTTCAATATAGACCACATACTTGCTCATAGAACATGTTCAAGTAAGTGCAAAGGAATTGAAATTATCCCCTGTACATTATCAGACCATAATACAATGAAATTGGAAATCAATAGCAAAAGAAACCACGAGAGTTTCATAAACACATGGAAATTGAACAACACACTTCTGAATAACCAATGGCTCACAGGGGAAATTATAGAAGAAATCAGATAGTTCCTGTAATTAAATGACAACGTCAATACAACATATTGGAATCTATGGGACACAATGAAAGCAGTCTTACGAGGGAAATTCATATCAGTAAATACTCATATTAGCAAAACAGAGCAAGCTCAAATAAATAACTTGATACTGAACCTCAAACTTCTAGAAAAAGAAGAGCAACACAAACCCAAAGCTCATACAAGGGATGAAATTATAAAAAACAGAGCAGAGCTTGTTATCCTTACTGCTTTGTGTGTGTCATATTGTTTCTCCTCTCCGATGCTTGTTTGCTATCCCAGCCTTGAAGCCAGGCGATTATGGACTGAAACCTCTGCAAATTGATGTCTGGTATTTTGTTTCAACAAGAGAAAAGTAACTAAAACAGAAATTTGCTACCAAAGAAGTGGGGTTTTTACTGTGACATTACCTGGCCTTGTGGCTCAAAAGCCTTTGGAACTGGCATGTGGGAAGGGGAAGAGTTAGGAAATATTCAGAGATGTTGGCTATGGAAGTAGTGCTGAAACGCCTTAGGCTATTTTGTATGGGAGTTTCTGGTCAGAGCTCAGAAGACCAGAAAGCTGGTAAAGTCCAGGGTCAGAAAATGTCTGCTAGAAAGGACTGAATTGGCTGTTGGACTCCAGACAGTGTATGTTATGGCTTGGCAGAAAGTTTATCTCCATTTTGTTGGTGTCCAGAGACTTTGCCTGAGACTGAGATTGGGGCAGCGGACTAACTAATCTTGCAGAAGAAATTTCAAGGCAGTCGAATATTGAGGTGGTGGCATGGCTACTGTTGGGGGCTTTATCGAGATCTGTTTTAAGAATCCAGAGCAAAAAGTACAGCAGAATGATTTAAAACATTTTGAGTTTGGCCAGAAAGGAAGCTCCAGCAAAGCTGTGGACTACAAAGATAGAGCAGAGGAGATCTTGATTGCTGAGAAGGAACAGGAGAATGGAAAAGATGGCCTGAGGGCATCACAGGAAGCAGCGGGAGCCCACCCTTTGGAGCCTCAGAGTTGTAAAGGTGAAAGAATTTTCTTTGAGAAGAAAGCCCTAGAGCACAATGTTCCAGAGTGGCTGCAGCCTAGAGAATTTGTTTCTCTGGATTGGGTTAGAGTGCTCATCAATCCAGGCACTCAACTCCTACTGACAAGAGAGAAGGAAGTCTGGCTACAGCTCCAGCTGGCAACTGACTTTGGTATCATCCACATGGCACGAGTTTTAGGCTCATGCAGAATAGAAGAGTTGTGGGGTCAGGAGGCTTCCACCCAGATTTCAGAAGAAGGCCTGGGAGGCCAGGCAGTGTGCCTCTGAGAGGGCAGTGTGTGAAAATGTGAGTGTGAAGCTGAAGGTGCAGTGGAGACCCCAGAAGTTTGGAGAAGCCAGGAACGTTGATCAGCTGAGGGAAACTACAAGGAGGGAGCAGAGCCAGCCCAAGAAGGAAGCTTTGGTGCTACAACCACTAAAAGTGCCACAGGGGCGGAGCCATCCAAGCCCTCTGGAGTTCGCAGCTTGCCACAGATTGCCTTGGATGCTGGAAGTGGAACTGTGGAATGTAATGTTTGGCCTGCTGGATTTTGGACTTACTTTGGTCCCATTCCTTTGTATCCTCCTGTTTGTACCTTTTGGAATGGTAACATCTATCTCATGCCATTGAATGTTGGAAATGTTTGACTTTCTTTTCATTTGTACAGGGGCTCACAGCTAAGAGTTTGCCTTAAATCCCAGAGGACCTGGGGCTTGGACTTTTCAGCAGTGCTGAAACTATTAGGATTTGGCAACTCTTTCAGATGGACTAAATGCTTTTTTGCATAAAGGGATGGACATGAGTCTTTGGGGGGCCAGGGGTGGAATGATATGGTTTGTGTTTAGATGTCCCCCAAAGCCTCGTACAGATGAGGTGGGACTTTCTTTTTCAGAGGTAGTTGAATCTGGAATGTGTGCTGCTGGGGTTAAGGGCGTGTGATTATTAAACCACTACATGTGAGTGATTAGTTTGGCAATGCCCTAATCCTGGTAGTCTGAATAAGACAAAAGGGGTAGAAGGATCCTGCTAAACTCTCTTGTTACCCTTACTGCTTTGTGTGTGCCATGTTGTTTCTCCTCTCGAATGTTTGTTTGCCATCCCAGCCTTGGAGCCAGCAGATTATGGGCTGAAACCTCTATGAACTGTAACCTAAATAAACCCCTTCCCCTTCAACTTTGGATGTCAGTCACAAATGAAAAATGGCAATCAACCTTCATAATGAGTATGGTCCTGTGTTGCATATGCCTACTTCAAAAGAAAATCTTAAAGAGAAGGGCTCTCAGAATGCACCGGATTCATGTGGTCAAAAACAGTATCCTGCCAGTCAAGGACAAGAAGTTGAATATGTAGTTACAAGAATGCATCCATATCCACCAGGACCTGGGGCGGCTTTGACAGCAGACATTAAAGTCCAAAGAATTCCGAGTGAATCTGCTACACAGTCCTTAGCAGTGGCATGACCTTCTCCTCAGGCCAGGAGTGATATAAATCATACAGCACCTGGTGGAAATGAATACCGAGGGGCTTCTGAATGCTCACAGCCTACAGGGATGAATTTGATGATTATGGAGACTGGCAGTACCAAGAACTCTGCACTGATGGCTAAAAAAGCCCCTACAATGCCAAAACCCCAGTGGCACCCACCATGGAAACTCTACAGGGTCATCAGTGGGCATCTTGGCTGGGTGCGATGTATTGCCGTGGAACCAGGAAATCAGTGGTTCGTTACTGGATCTGCTGACAGAACTATAAAGATCTGGGACTTGGCCAGTGGTAAGTTAAAACTGTCACTAACTGGACATATCAGCACGGTGCAGGGTGTGATAGTGAGCACCGGGAGCCCGTACCTGTTCTCCTGTGGAGAAGACAAACAAGTAAAATGCTGGGACCTTGAGTATAATAAGGTTATAAGGCACTATCATGGACATCTATGTGCAGTATATGGTTTGGATTTGCATCCAACAATTGATGTGCTGGTCACCTGTAGTTGAGATTCAACTGCACCGATTTGGGATGTGAGAACTAAAGCCAGTGTACACACATTGTCTGGACATACAAATGCAGTTGCTACAGTGAGGTGTCAAGCTGCGGAACCACAGATTATTACTGGAAGCCATGACACTACAATACGATTATGGGATCTGGTGGCCGGAAAAACAAGAGTGACACTAACAAATCATAAAAAGTCAGTCAGGGCTGTGGTTTTACATCCCCGACATTACACATTTGCATCTGGTTCTCCTGATAACATATAGCAATGGAAATTCCCTGATGGAAGTTTCATTCAGAATCTTTCTGGTCATAATGCTATCATTAATACATTGACAGTAAATTTGGATGGAGTGCTTGTATCTGGAGCTGACAATGGCACCATGCATCTTTGGGATTGGAGAACTGGCTACAATTTTCAGAGAGTTCATGCAGCTGTGCAGCCTGGGTCTTTGGACAGTGAATCAGGAATATTTGCATGTGCTTTTGACTAGTCTGAAATTTGACTACTAACAGCTGAAGCGGATAAAACCATCAAAGTATATAGAGAAGATGATACCGTGACAGAAGAAACTCATCCAGTCATCTGGAAACCAGAAATTATCAAGAGAAAGAGATTTTAACGTGGCACAGTCTTTGTGGTGGTTCCTCTTTTTTTTTTGGTAAGCTTGCAGTTGATGAGGAAATCCAGTCATTTTATGCTCTGGCTGGGAATATAAAGGAGAAACTCACTTCTAAAACTATTGCTGCTTCATATTTTACAGTAAACTGTCCCCTGTGCCCCCCCGCCAAAAGAACAAAGCAGAAATCAATGCAATGAAGACGAAGAGAACGATACAAAAAATCAATGAAGCAAAGAGTTTTCAAAAAAATGAAGTTGACATACCCTTAGCGAACTTCATCAAAAAAAGAAAAAAAAGGACCCAAATCCATTCAGTTAGGAAAGAAAAGGGTGAAATTACAACAGACCCAGCAAAAATCCAGACGATCCTCAATACCTACATCAAGAACCTATACACCAGTAATGGAAAACACAGAAGAAATGCACAGATTCCTAAATACATATGAATTACCAAAGTTGAATGAAGAGGACCTAAAAATTCTAAACAACCCAATATCAATCAACAAAATCAAAAATGTAATTAAAAACTTACCAACTAAGAAAAGCCCAGGCCCTGATGGCTTCAGTGCTGAATTCTACAAGACATTTAGAGAAGAACTATTGCCACTGCTGTTTAAACTCCTCAATGAAATTGAAAGAGAAGCAATACTCCCAAATTCCTGCCTGGAAGCAATGATCACTTTGATCCCAAAAGCAGAGAAATACCCAACTTAAAAAGAGAAATATAGGCCAATCTCACTAATGAACATAGATGCAAAAATCCTTAATAAGGTGCTGGCAAATAGAATGTAGAAGATCATCAACAAGATCATACACCATGACCAAGTGGGATTCATCCCAGGGATGAAGGGATGATTCAACATGTTGCAAGTCAATAAATGTAATACACCATATTTATAAGGTCAAAAAACATATGATCATTTCAATAGATGCAGAAAAGTGTTCTACAAAATTCAACATGCATTCATGAGAAAAAAAAAAAACCTACAAAAAATTGGAATAGACAGTCTCTACCCCAACCTGATAAAAGCCATCTGTGAAAAACCAACAGCCAACATCATGTTAAATGGTCAAAAACTGAAATCCTTCCTACTAAAATCAGAAACAAGGCAAGGATGTCCACTATCACCACTCCTATTCAATATAGTTTTGGAAACATTAGCCACAGAAATTATACAAGAGAAAGAAATAAAAGGAATAAAGATAAGAAATGAAGAAGTTAAATTGTCATTATTTGCAGATGACATGATACTCTATATAGAAGACCCCAAGAACTCCACCAAAAGTCTTCTAGACTTAATAACCAAATTCAGTAGAGTCGCTGGATAGAAGGTCAACACACTAAAATCAATAGCTTTCTGGTACAGGAACAGCACACTTACTGAAAAAGGAACTGGAGAAAAAACTCCCTTCATAATAGCATCCAAAAAAATGAAATACCTAGGAATCAACCTAATGAAAGAAATCAAAAACCTCTACTCTGAAAACTATAACACTCAGAAAAAAGGCATCAAAGAGTACATGAGAGAATGGAAAGACATTCCTTGTTCCTGGGTAGGAAGAACCAATATAGTGAAAATGGCCATGCTTCCAAAACTGCTATATAGATTCAATGCAATCCCAAGTGAAATTCCAGTAGCATACTTCACAGATCTTGAGAAAGCAATCCAAAAATTCATTTGGAACAAGAAGAGACCTAGAATAGCAAAAGCAAATCTAGGCAACAAAGACAAGTTAGGGGGTATCGTAATGTCCATCTTGAAACTATACTACAAAGCTACTGTGATAAAAACAGCATGGTACTGGCAAAGGAACAGACCCAAGCACCAGTGGAACCAATTAGAAGATGCAGAACTAATTCCAGATAAACTCAGCCACCTCATCTTCAACAAAGGAGCCAAACACCCTCACTGGAGGAAAGATAGCCTCTTTAGTAAATGGTCCTGGAAAAACTGGGTTTCAACTTGCCAAAGATTAAAACTAAAACTATATCTCTCACCATGCACTTAACTAAAATCAAAATGTATTAAAGATCTGAATATTAAAACAGAAACACTAAACTGGCTGAAAGAGAGATTCAGTAGAACTCTTGAAGACACTGGCATAGGAAAATATTTCATGAACAAAACATCAGTTGCATGTGAACTAGCACAAAGAATCAACAAGTGGGATCTCTTCTTTTAAAAAAAACTTCTGCATAGCAAGAGAAACCACCAATAGCGTGAGGACACAACCCACAATGGGGGACAAAATTTTTACCAGCTGTTCCTCAGACAAAGGTCTACTATCTAGAATATATAAAGAACTTAAAAAATCAGACCTTCCAAATTTAAAGACCCAATACAAAAATGGGCATCAGAAATGAACAGACATTTCTCAGACAAAGAAATAGAAATGGCAAATAAACATATGAAACAGTGTTCAACATCACAGTTCATTTGAGAGATGCAGATGAAAACAACACTGAGATTCCACCTCAGCCCAGAAAAAATGGCTCCTATCTTGAAATCAACCAATAACAAATTCTGGTGGGGCTGTGGAGAAAAAGAAATCCTTCTCCACTGTCGGTGGAAATGTAGACTGGTACAATCACTGTGGAAATCAGTATGGAGATAGCTCTAAGAACTCGGATTAGAGGTCCCATTTGACCTAGCTATTCTCCTGGTGGGTATCTTCCCCAAAGAATTAAGGAATCATACCACAGCGATATATGTGCACCCATGTTCATAGCGGCACAGTTTGTAATAGCTAAAACATGGAAACACCCCAGTTGCCCATCAACTGGAGAGTG
Organism: Heterocephalus glaber; assembly: GCF_000247695.1. The sequence goes on along the minus strand of NW_004624944.1, from coordinate 734,740 downwards.
GATATAGAAAATGTGTTGTTTTTTAAAAATGGAATACTACTCAGCCATAAAGAATGAGAAATTAGAGACATTTATAGCTAAATGGAGGCACATTGAGGCAATATTCTTAAGTGAAATAAATAGGATATACGTGTGCAAATACAGAATAGTTTCTCTGGTGTGAGAAACAGAAACTGTAAATAAGGATCAAAATGTATAATAGATAATGTGAAATAGGAAGAAAGGGGGCAAATGGTGAAGGGGAAGTGGGAGGGGTAAGGGAAAAGAAAGAAGGGAATAGACTTAACATGAGAAAATTAAAAAATTGAAACAAAGTCTTTGTAAATAGACAGGGGTGGAGGGTTGAAGTCAGGGCAGGGGAATGGGGAATAAATAAGAATCAAGATATATTATGTAAAGGTACAAATCTCCAATGTTAAATGTCATTATATGGTATACCTAAAATGTACCAATAAAATTGTTTTTTTAAAAAGATATATATGGCTATTTAAATTTAATTAAAATTAAATAAAAGTAGAAATCTAATTCCCCGGTCATATTACCATATTAAAATATTTAAATAACCCTGTGTGGCTGATGTGTAATATATCAGATCGTGAAGATTATTGGACACTATCATTCTAGAACATTCTTACCTCCTTAGAGTTACATACTGGTTTTTATCCACTTTTTATAAAAGCAAGCAACTCATTTGCTATTAGTAAAAAAAAAAGTCTGTATAATTCTGTCAATAACAACAGTAGGAGAAAAAGCAAAGATTTACTTCCTATGGATTTTTTGATCCTCTTGTTTAAAGGAAATGTGATTAACAAAATTTTCAGACTTCATATTTCAGCTCTTTTGACTCATCAATTGCCTGCATGAGCCTGATTATTCTTCTGCTTCAGGATGTCAAAGACTGTTTCCATGTATATATCTTCAGCTTATGCCAACAAAGTCACTAGCAGAATTTAATCTGCTAAAAATATTCCTTATGTGAAGATTTCCAAACACCCAAGGTAAGATGCATGTGTGGAGAATGGTCATCTAGACTGAGATACATAGGTACTATAGAGGAAAACGCTCCTCATTCTCACTTCCCCCAAACAGGCATTACTAATCTGAGGAGCTCAGATTCTAGTCCTCTAGAGTATATGACCATATGTGTTAGAGGATCAAATACATGAAAGTCTTTTTCTGTTTCTTTTGCTTCCATGGAACAGAATCTGGCCTAGAACTCTGACTTCTTTCTTTTCTTTTCTGTCACACATGATTTGAATGTTCTAAACCCTAGCCTCATATCCTAATGAAAATGACATACAGTTAGGAAAATATTGAAAGTGGTGGTTTGAGTTTGGGGGCAGGATGGGATCTCCTTCTTGAGCATAAGCCATGGATGTTTTTTTCCAATTGCATAGAAAACTTGCACTGAGATTTCAGGTACAGGCTTGCTGAAAAGAAAATGCTTTTCCCCCTTGCACTTGTCCATTGTAGATGCATTTGGGGTAGGGGGGACTTCGAAGGAAAGAGATAAGCTGAACCAAGATAAGATTTAGATTAATTCTTTGGCCAAAATTGTATTTAATGGTACTTGGAACTCCAGTCACTAACTCTCAAGAGATACTCTCAAGAGATACTTGGTGGGAATTCAAAGTTGAACAGGAAGTTAGAGAAGTAGAAGACCTGAACCTACTTTTAGCTTTTAGCTGTAGGATGACTCTGCTAAGAGCTAATATCCCTCTTTAAACAGGGTGTTTCCCTTCCTTTATGGGTGGCTGTCATTCCATTAGCACTGGTGTGGCATGGCAGGAGCAGTCCAGTTGCTTTCCATCCTGGCCCAGTCCAATTAGGATCTGATCTGCCTATCCATCCTGGAATGCTGCATCTCAAAGCCATGACTATTTACATGGTCTGACATCCTGAATCCCTGAAGAATAAGGGCATCTTTTAAAACACTATTTTGACAGCTGAAGTTTACTTATCAAGGAAACATTTCATTTGATTGCTCTATTAATAATGTTTGTTAGCCCAAAAGCAACAAGTACCCCTAAATTCACCACAGATGTTCATAACAGTAACAAAAATAATCACAAAACAATTTCACATCTGCCAATAATTACAATTCCAGTCTCAGCAAAGAGGCTTACTTTCCTATGCTTTACTAATAAGCCCAGGTTTGTTTTTCCCTGGTTTTTTCTTTTTATGCAACCATTTGTTTATTTGATATTATTCATTCTCTAAGTCACTGGTTTCAAATCTGCATTATGGATGCTCAGGAACTTGAAGTGCTGTACAAAAGGACTTTTAGTCCCTCTGCTCCCCAAGTTCCAACTGAATAAAAAGAGCTTCCTGTATGTGGACTTCTATTCTTAAATATCTGCAGGTATCGTGATTAATCAAACACATGACCATTTACATTGTTTTAAAATCTATTCATATTCTATCCTAGTTCAAATATTTTCTCAGTCAACTAAAACTAGAAACATTAAGTAAAATTATACAGTGATTTGGGATTTTTCTGATGGCCTGAAGGGCTCCTAGAACTCGTATGTGTTAGAAAACTTTGCTCTAAGTCATGCAGAGTTGGGTCCTCTCTCACTAGGAGGTAATGCATGCAAATTGACTTTACAAAGTCTTGAGCAACAGGAGACACTGCTGGTCACTGATCATTAGAATATCCTTGAAAAGGAACTTGGGACTTATACTTGGATTGTTAACAAAGGAAAATGAACAAAGCCCTTTCAAAACCAAAGAAACCCCTTTTTACTTATAGAAATCAATTTGCTCCTTCCTCTTTCTAAAAATACTGTAATTTCTTTCAAAACATTAAGGAAATAATAGGATCTAGTTGGAACACTGGAAGTCAAAGGATTCCAGGCATCTGGTATCTCACCCAAGCACTCCATTGTCCTCATTTTGACTTTCTTAGGTGTTCCTGGATAGTTGGGCAATGCCCAACTAACCCATCTGTCAGCATTCTCTCCTTTGAAACAACACTCTGCCTTATCTCAGGCTACTCTTCTGCTGGGATTCAGGCTATATGAAGATGGGAAGTCAGCTACCCAGCCTCCAGGGGCTGCATGTGCAATGTGTCAAATATCTCTACAGTTCTGGTTAAATGGTCAATATTATCCGTTCTTCTTCAGCAAGCTGCAATTGAAGTCAGTGGGGGGTGGCAGAAAGGAAGACTAAAACTGGTGATGCACCCAGGCTCCATCCAGTCCCAAGATTAGGAGATAAGATACAATAACTAATGCATTTCTAATGAAGTTTTTCACAGCAAAATTAATTGGAAAAACAGTTAAAAGTACAATCTGATATGTATCTTTTGCTTAAAGCTTGAACAGCAAGAATAGACAATTCTCCAAAAAATAAATTCCTTCTGTATAATAAGCTCCTTTCACTCACTTCCATTCCATCATTTACACCTATTTCAGATCATCGGCCTGCAAAATTCATATCGTTGGTAATAACCAGGAGGGAGAAGGGTGAATAAGAGAATCTCCGTGGCTGGATGAAATAATGAAACAATGAAAATCGTGTGCCCTTGATATTAAATCAGCAGTACTGGCTTCCTGTGTAAGAAAATGCACTTTCAGAGTGGGGAGATCGTAGAGGAATAGGAGAGTATGGGAGGAAAGAATGCAACTTCACCAGTTTCTGTTACCTCTATGGATTTTGGTGGGCATTTTTATAATGCTAACCTATCATACTTCCAAATTGGTTTAATGACAGCCAATTTTATCACACAGCACACACTCCACACATAATGAGTACCCAATAAATATGTATTAACAACATCTGACCAATTCAAGATAAATTTAGAAGACTGTTTCTTTTTTTTTTTTGCTACTCTCAACATTCTTCAAATTAGAATCAATACTGAGAATATGATCAGAATTACTACAAAACATGCTTACTTATGGTCAGAAAATAATATCAATATATTTAGATGGAAACACACCACAAATGGCTTTATTTCTTCCTTATGTTTTTCAAATATTTAAAGATATTGTGAGGAAAATAAGAAGCTTTGTTGTATTTCCTCTACATTATTTCACAAATAGGGTTGTGTTTTTACCTACATTTCATAGTATTATTTTATCCACTGTGATTGCAAAAGGAGGGTCACACATTCTTCTGAAAGCTGGCAGTCTTATTCACTGCTGTTACTAAAGCCATCTTAGGTCTTTATTTCATATGCTTCCTACAGTTTCTTGCAGGCTTCTTTGTAGTTTTACTCTTAAAAAGGGTAATCAATCAACCCTCAGTAGAAATTTGAAACTATTGGGAAAAGGATCTCATTTTCTTTTACCAACATTTTATATCAGTTTATGATAAGTAAGTACAAATTACTAATCAATGGTTCTTAAACATCACAATGCATAAGAATCCCTTGAAAAGCTTGTCAAGACACAAGATTCCTATACCCAATCCCAACAATATGATTTGGAGGGGATTGTCTGAGTATCAGGATTTCTAGCAATCTCCCAGGTGATGCTGATGCTGCAGGTATGCAGACCACATTTTGAATGGTACTGTTCTAAAGCCCTGGGTGAGCAATGAAGCCATTCAAAACACCTGTCATCCTTTTAGAAGATTGTGTGTTGGTTCAAATGATCCTGTCTAGTAAGTGAGCATGGATGTCAAGACTGGGGCATCTTAAAAATGTAAGCTCTGGCTACAACAGAAATATGTTTTGAGACCAGCTTCAGTTTGACAAATACGTTTTCATAGCTAGTCATCACATCCATGTCTACCAATTCTCTTGTTAAGCCAGCCTATGTCCACCTTAAGGAAGTACATGTCCTTTAAGAATAGCCTATTTCCTTACATTGGGAACTATCAGTTTGAATCAAATTTGAGGTTATTCCAGTAAACCATGGAAAAGGGAGAAAGTACTCAAGCAGATCCAGCTACTTTGTATGAGAGCACTTTAAAATATCATAATTCAAGAGAAATGGGTGAACTTATCCCCTTGGAGGCAATATGGAAAGTCAGAAAACAGATGTGGGTGGATTTTCTATGAAGTTACTCAAGGTATTTTGCCCACTTGAGTCTTGTAGGAGGTAATCCTATAAAATAGTAAGCTCTCAACAAAACAAGAGACTTGATTCAAAGATGTATCATTGAGGTGCATTCATATCATCTGGCATCCCTGTGCTGCTATTTTGCTTTACTATCTATGAGGCCAACTGAAAGCACATTCTCTGAGGAATGTACTAAAATTCAACTCGTAAGATATTGAGGCCTTCTAGATCTGCCTGAGATGGAATACACATACTTCACCCTGTCTTACCGCTAATGATAACTAAAAACTCTGGATGCAGTACATAAACTATGGTAAAGTAACACCTGAAAGTACATTCTACATCATTAGCCATTAGAAAAATGTAAATTAAAACCACAATAAAACATCACTACATAATTATTAGAATTGTTTATACAAAACAGATATAGAGCAACTAGAGATCTCTCACATTACTGATGGGAATTCAAAATGGTGTAGTTATTCTGGAAAACAATTTTGCAATTTCTTATATTTAAACAAACACCAAATGAACCAACATTACTGTGTGATTATCCTTGTTTCTTAGTCCATTCTTGCTGCTATAGTGGAATGTTGTTTATAAAAGACAGAATTGTATTTCTCACAGTTCTGGAGGCTTAGAATTTTAAGATTAAGGTGTTGGACAGTCCACTGTCTTGTGAAGGCCCAGTCTCTACTTCCAAGGTGGCAAATTGTTAATACATCCTGTGTAGGGGTCTAACCCTGTGTACTTACATGTGGAAGGGATGGAAGGGCAAAAGTGCCTAGCTAGTTTCCTTGAGTCCTTTTGTAACATTACTAATCTCATTCATGTGGGTGGCACTGTTGTGATTTAATAACCTCCTAAAGACCCACATATGGATTTTAGGAGGACATGGACATTAAAAATGTAGTATGTACAGAAATGAAATATATATGTGTGTGTGTGTGTGTGTGTCTTATAATGAGAAAAACCCAAATGTCTTTGAATAGGTGAAAGAAATAAATTGTGATATATTTGTACAATGGAATACTATTCAGTAGTAAAAAGGAACTAATGATTTACAAATAACATTAATAAAACTCAAATTCTTCAGCTAAATTGAAAGGGATATACTGAACACAGTCATTCTACTTGATTTGTATCTACTTGGTTTATATGCAAGAGAAAGGTGTATATTCATTCACTTAAAGACATGCATGAAAATTTTTCTGGATTACTTATTAATTTCACAATATGTGCCATAGATACCCACTGTCAGATGTCAGGCCCATTTTACATATGGAGGATTTGAGTAGTTTAGGAAAAGGCATGTCAGTCACATCCTTGAAAGATGTGACCCTACACTTGCTAGTTCCCCAGTGTTGCTCTCTTTATTAAGGAATGTGGCTTCTCTTAGTTCCACTCTGGTGATGGTCCTCAGCTAGTTACTAAGCAACTTGAGCTATCACAGCCTGGCTGGTTCAAAATACCAGTACATCAAAGTCCTAGAAAAATGAGGCAAAATCTTTTCATTGTACACACGTTAAATTTAGTCTAGTACTATGCCATTGCAGCTGGGAACAGCCAGGAAAAAACAAAAAGCTTTGGAGAGCTACCAAACACTGTGCATCTGATAGATTGGGTTAATTATGTGCTGGTAATTATTACAGGTGTCTTAGAGCAGAGAAGGAGAAAGATAAATATGGCTGCTTGCTCTGCAGAGCTTAGATCCCAAGGCACTCAAATAAATACTTGTATCACATGGAAAATGATGTACAGAGTGAGAAGGGTCAAGATAGAGGAAAGAAATCATCTGATAACCAGGGCAACTTGATCTGAGCTTCTCTGAGCTTTTGTGGTGATTTCAAAATGAGAATGCATAAAGGTGAAGGTAGAGGGAACAAATTACCCCAGGTACTCATTTCTAAAACATTGAAAGGGATTCCTCCTGAGTGCAAGAAGAGGAAAACAGCTTTATGCAGTCTTTTCTAATTCTCAATGTGTGGGTCCATGCAGGCTTAGCTATGTGGAGGTTTTGTCCTTGATGACAAAGAAGGTACAAGGTGTCAGTGTGGGCTTTACAAATAATACCGGAGCTTCAAGCTTACAGTGCAGTCCTTGGAGATACCCCGAGGGAGTGGCAGACAGCCTTCACCTTCCAATCCAGGCACAGGACATGTTGCTAGGAGAATTTTCACTCCACTCTGTTTATAGGAGCGGCATTTGGATCAGACTTAAAATGCAAAAAGTTCAAATTTTCTTAGTTTTAAAAAATGCTGCAAGTTGGGCACGGGGGCACACACCTGCAAACCTAGCATTCTGGAAGGCTGAGACAGAAGGATCATGAGTTTTAGTCCAACCTGGGCAACTTAGCGAACTAGTGAGACTCTGTCTCAAAGTAAAAAAAAAAAAATTAAAAAGGGTTGGGGATGTAGTTCAGTGTGAAAGTCCTAGGTACAATCCCCAGTAACACACACACACACACACACACACACACACACAGTGTTGGGGCAATAAAAATGAGTGGGACAACTGATCTCCAAGATGACCCCTGCCTCTATTCTCTCCATCAATCTAACAGAGCAGAACAACTCTGTCAAAAAAAGGTCCCTAAAAGTCCTCTGATTCCACAGAGCTCTACTGAGATGTTCTAATGTGATGATACTGTCTTGGAACAGGACATACAGCAAAAGGGATTATGTATCATACATAAAGTACCTGTAGTTACAGTCACAATTCTAACATACAGTGAACCAATAGCTTAGGCTCCCCCAAGAAAGAAGCACTATTATCTTCACTTCACTAGAATTTCATCTAATGTGACAATCCCTAAGAGAGTATGGAAGCAAATATCAGAAGACAATCATATTGTCCTGATTTGCGAATGATTTCATAGCTTCCTAAAACAAAACAAAACAAAACCCTAACATAAACTCATTAAAATTATGAGAAAAGAAAAAAAAAATGGAAACAAAGTCTATGTAAATAGGGAAGAGTGGAGGGGTTGAAGGGCGCACAGGTAATGGAGAAAAAAACAAGAACCAAGATACATCATGTACAGGTACAAGCACCCAATGATAAATGTAAATGTATTGTTTACCTAAAATGTACCAATAAAATAATTTAAGGAAAAAACCCAGTAAATTATAGAATTAAAAATAAATAAATTAACAAGGTGCTGGTTACTAAGAAAAATATTTTTTAAATTATCTGATTTACTAATAAAAAGAAGATGGAAATGGAATAGAAAGCACCCACATGCACTTCACTAGCAATAGAGACAAAACTATAAAATAAACTGAAAAAAATCAACAAGGAAAGTGTAAAATTTATTTACAAAGCTACAAATTTTATTAAGGCAAATAAAATAAGACCTGTAGAGATATATCATGCTTCTTGACAGAAAATCTTAATATAATAAAAATGCAGCTCCTTTACAAATAAATATATATTTAATTCAATATCAATCGGAAATCCAATAGGGTTTAAATTGACAAAATGATTTTTAAATATATATAAAAAACAAAGCATGAAAAATGCCAAGAATGCTTTAGAAAAGTGTCAAAAATAAGGATTTACCCTACTTGTAATTACAATTAAAGATTATTATATTCCAGAATCTTCATCTCAGCATCTGCTTTGGGGGAACCTAACATGGTACAATTATGATCTACATGTCACCGAAGTCTATTTTGACAGGGATATCAGAATTCAGTTTCAGCAGTATGTTTTTTTTTAAATCTGGGTAAAGGAACACAAAAGGTAAGTGAGTTTAAGTTTTTTAAAACTACATGTTATGGCCAGTTGGCTCTCCAGTGAGCTGGGGATGCAGAAAGCAGTCCTCATGGTCCCCTTCCTATTGGTTTATGCCTTTGGGCTTTGCTTTTGAAACGTTTGCCTTTGTGATGTCCTCCTTCTTGGCTGGATCATTTGCCTTGTTTTTCATCCAGCCTAACTCCTCCCTGCTTTGCTTGTAATTCTGTGATTTGGCACCCTTCCTGGTGCTTGGTGCTGGCTTGGTCACCTTTATGCTCCACTTGGCTTTGTCCCAAGATCAAGCACTTTTTCTCACTCCAAACTGGCAAGGCAGATTCCGAATTTCAGATTTAGTCATAGCCTCATTCATAATTATATTGCTTCTTTCCTAGAAAAAACTGTCTCTAAGGATTACAAGTGGCTAGACTCTGTGAGGTTTGAAGGCTGGGGCCATGTCTTATTTATCAGCCAGACATCACAGTTTTAGTTGTATTAGTTTGCTCAGGCAGCCACAGTCTAGGTGACTTAAAGGACAGAAATGTTTTCCCTCACTGTCTGAGGTCAAGCTGTCGGTAGGGTTGAATTTTCTTTTGAGGGCTATTTCCTTGGCTTGCAGATGGCCCTCTTCTTCCTGTGTCTTCACATGGTCTTCCCTTTGTGTGTATCTGTGTCCCAGTCTCTTCTCCTTTTCCTTCTCCTTCTCCCTCTTTTTCTTCTCCTCCTTTCCAGTACCGGGCATCAAACTCAGAACCTTGAGCCTGTGAGGCAGGCATGATGTCACTGAACTAAATCCCTGGCCCTAATCTCTTCTTCTTATAGGGACACTAGTGGTATTGCTCTAGGCTCACTCCAATGACTTCATTTAGCCTTAATTACTTCTTTATAAACCATATGTCAAGTACAGTCACATTTTGAGGTACTGGGGATTAAGACTTCAAAATACGAATTTTGGGGGACAGAGTTCAACCCATAACAGTAGTCCAGCTGCCTGTATCAAATGTGAATTTCCACTTTCTAGTTGTGAGATTTTGAGCAAGTTCCTTCACTTTTTTGAGTCTTAGCTACTTTTTCTGTAAAATGAAGGTAAGTATCTCACAGCTGTTGTAAAGATCGAATAAAAATAGATATGTAAAAAGTGCCTGTGTCAATCAATTTTCTTATGACTGGGACAAACTACCCAATACTCACAATTTATAAGAGAAGAGGTTTATTTTTGGCTCATGGTTTCAGAAGTTTTAGTCCATAGTCAGCTGGCTCCCATACAGAAACATTAAATCATTGACACTCAGTAGAGTTTAGCTGTTATTGGTATGTTTGAGGTCCCAGGACCACCACAGAATCCAATAAATATACACATAAAATATTTGCATACATAAAACTATGCTCAGTTGCTCATTTACCTAACTAGTATTTATTGAGAACTTACTATAGTCATTATATATATACATATATAATTTCATTATTTGTGGTGATTATGTTTTATAAAGTCATTATGAACAATGAATTACGGAATACTTAAGTACTGCTCCTAAAGGAAACACAGGATTTAGTATTTGTGAGTCACTGTTTACAATACTTTTATCAAGTGATGAGTAGATAAATTCGTTTTATATGTGTTTCTGTTGAAAGTCAATTATTTAATATATATTTTTTACTTCCTGATAGTGAGCTCACGGTCAACAACAGGATCACTCATGCCTTAGGGAAGTTTATCTAACACATGTATTTTCTCTATAAGGAACACAATAGCTTTCTTGCATTCTGAAAAACCAGAAAGGACATTAGGACTACACTTAGGAGCTATTACAAACACTAAAATCACTAAAACAGAGCGCAAGAATGCCACAAAAATAAGAGTCATCAAAGAGACCGCAAAACGGACAATTGTTTATTGTCCAAGAATTGAAACAAAAAAACAAAGTGTCACATTGTGAAACCTCAGCTAGGAATATGCATAAACAACAGGAGTTTACAATTTTTCATTGCTCTGCAGATGTCCATGAAGGACCATGAAAGTGCTGCAAGTATTGACTTAGAGGTCATAAATAATTTTGAGTGAGTAGGTGAATTCGCAAATACACACTCCTCGAATAATTACGATCGAATGTATGTCATGCGCTGTATTACATTCTAGGCAACACTGCAGAACAAGGGCAGTTTCTTCAGTGATGATATGCTCTGAAAGTGAAAAGTGTGGTAGGGCAGCAAAAGAGAGACTTAATGAGTGACCTATTGACTTAGAGAGTTAGCCTGAGTGTTCTGATTCCTTGAATCCTCTGGGGGAAGAAGAGGACTCCGAGCATCTGTCTCCAGGAGTTCTTCTGTCATTCCACCTTCTGAGAAACTAGCCTCTCTTTCCAGAGGGCACCACAATCAGGGAAGAACCTGGTGAAGTCCATAGTGAGTTATGCATTATGTCAGCTCATCTTTGTGCCTCTTCTGACACTTGGTAAATGCTTGCACTTTACTGAGATGAGACTAGCATTCTCCTCTTTACTCAAATGGTCTCTGAGTGCAGTACTTTCCCTATTCAGTGTGGCTTTGGCTCACCTTTAAGTGCCCTTTTTGATGCCAACAGGCAGCATTATATGAAGTGGCAGCATGCATTCTATTCTCAATTCACAAGACCTTGAACTACTTCCCACTCTGCTGCTGAACCTTAAAACATCCTTTGTAAACTTCACCTATCCATGACAACCACTAAAGGGGCTTTTAAAAATTGTCAGGGTCAGGTTACATCCCTGACCAATCAGATAGGCTCTGAGCATGGGTCTTGGACATCTCTTTTTTCTAAAGTTTAAAGATGAACTTAATGTGTATCTAGAGTTGAGAACCACCATTTTGATTTCTCTGCTTTTCAGTGTCCTCATCTATAGAAAAAGATGTTGTTATCTGATGAGTCCCAAGCAAATAGGTTAAAAGCAACAATTCTAAATTCAGTTTCAAAGCTACCAAGACCCTTCCCCTCCAGTCTTTCTTATCTTGATGTAATACCATAAGAAATATGCTAATCTACATATTTTCTTCCCCACAGTGTGTTTACAATATCACTGATGTCTGAGCTTCCTACTTACAAGTTTGGGAGGAAGTAAAGTGATGTGTTTCTCTCCAAAAAAACAAAAACAAAAGAGCCCACAAAATATAATTCAGTGTTTACTAAACGAGAACTAAAGCACCCCGATCTTTTGCATGATAGCTGAACTTGAATGCTGTGTGGCATGAATTTCAATACCATTTGTGTCTCTAATCATATCCCTTGGCAATTAGGTTTGTGGCTGGAGAGAACAGGAGAAACACAGGATTGAGCTAAGCAGGTTTGTTTTTGTTTTTGTTTTTGAAAAAGAACATGTCTGGAACGCTGAAAAATAGCTCAGATCAGAATCTGTGAAGTAAGCCTAGAATAGATTTGAGTGGGCAGATGAGCAAAGCAAAGGGCACCAGGCTTATCCTCACAGGCCAAATGCTGTGTGAAGTAACAGGGGCACTTTGGCAGAGTTCTTGTCAAATGAGATGCTAAAACTCCATTCGCAGGTTACCTAACTACCCCTTTTTTAAATGATATGCACCAAGTTTTTCTTAAGATTAAATAAAATTGTGAGAACAACTTAGGTACACTGATCAGCAGTGGTCCAAAAAGATTCTTTTCAACTATTTGGTAATGTTTTAAAAATTATCTCCTGCTAACCTGTTAGGTTGGGATATTCACTTAATAGACCATATGGAATATAAAACATATAGTTAACTTCCAGAAGCCAAGAGGAAGTTTTTCAAAACTTTTGCAGTAAAGAAAAATGATGATGGAAGGAAGCACTGACAAAACTCTGCACTAGGGTCTAGAAGCTTCTGGAATGAACTAGAAGTTGGCAGGACTGATTAGTAAGGTAGCCACAAGGGCGGCAAGTGACACTCAGTGATATCTTCAAAGACCACACATGATCAGATGGGGGGTGGGGTGGGTTCAAGGCTGGAGAGAGGCTGTGGTTCATGACAGATCAAAGTATGTAGGTAGAATGTGTCTACACAGGTATGAATCAAAAACAATGTGGGTCAGGAAGCAGAAATGAGGCAGACAGACTTGAACATCGGGCTATTAAGGCTGAAGGACTCTGAGTCAGAAATCTGAAGCGAGACAGAAACTTATCCAGGATTCCATCCACATAAACAGAACTTTACTAAGAAAAAAACCTGGAAGTAGAAGGTTTCCTGATATGGTAACCAAATATCTTGGTTTGTCTAGGGCTTTTTCAGTTTCAGCACTGAAAGGGCAACCTCTCAGTCCTGGAAAAAGAAGGATGGTTGGTTACACACTTGGCCATGGGATCTTCTCAATATCCTTTCATATCTCAACACTTCAGTTTTCATATCTTCAAAATGACCTTTTTTTTTCAGTGCTGGGGATCAAACCCAGTACCTCTCACATGTCAGGCAAGTGCTCTACCATTGGGCTACATCACCAGCCCCAACTTTCAGTGTTTTTTTTATTTTTCTTATTTAAAAGAAACAGAATCATTTCTTCAAATTAAATCTTATCCAGAAATGAATATATAAAGCAGACAAAGCAGAGCTTTATCAGAGGGGTGAAGTCAGATTAGGGGACCTATAACCCTGACCACTTGGCTGTACACTCAGTTTTCCCCTAGACAACCCCTGAGGCATCTGTGCTGGACCTATACAGCTTCAAAAATTCACATTCTAAACCACCAACTGGATGCTCTTCAAATTCTCTCTGGGTAAGAAATCCTAGGATGCTTTGGCCATCTGCAACATTCCCCCAGTCTTCAGAACTGAATTAACTGTCCCAATTTTCTGAGTCCCTTTCTTAACCCCCCCCCCCCCTTTCAGCATGCATACTTCTCAGAGCACAGTCAGGGAACCAGCTTGGTTGGGCTTTGCTCACTCTCAAAGTCAAATAATGCAGCAAAAGTATATTAAAATGATAGTCTCTGAGTGTTTTAAATATGGGTGACTGATTGCCTGTGGTGTGTGTATACATGTGTGTAGCTATTTCTGTATGTTTTACAATTTAAATATGTTATTTATTTGATCTTGTGCCAAACCTCAGGTTTTGACATGCTTTGGCCTTGTCTACTACCTTTGATCTACTAACCTCACCCTGCCCAGACTCTGTTTTCTTAGCTCCTCCCTTTTGCCACCCCTACTTTGGTAAGGCACATTTTCAGTTTCTCCAATATTAGATTCCACCCTGAATTTGCTCTTACTTTGGTTTGCAAGGTAAGTTTTCATTATTAGTGTTCATGTCCTTTGTTCCCAGGGGACTGATCCAGCTCTAAGAAGCCACACTCTTTCTGGTGGTTTCACTATGAGCTACTTCTCCCCAGAAATCCTCTTCCCTACCTAAAATGACTTAGTAATCATGTTATGCCCATATTCCAGCCTAGGATTGGGTATCCTCTCCCAATCCTGCTGGCTTCACAGGATGTGCCATCCTGAAGAGAATGCTTGATAAGGAGTAGCCAAGCCCTTGAATATGGTGACCCTGGACAGTATACATTTGATTTTACCCTCCAAGTGAGCTTCAGATATTGCCAACAAATATACCCTTCCTCTTTCCAAGGACTACAAAGCTTTATGGATAGCTGTTGAAGACCCTATTACCTAAAACACATCAGGATCACTGAAATATAGTGAGGGCCAGACAATATGTTGCAAGGTGGTAGAAGAATCAGGTGGCTGCGATTAATATGTTTGGACACCTTAAGAAGGAAAAACACTCAGCAAAATCAAAATCCTTTCTTGGGGTACTTCCCAATGAGGCACACTTCATGATCCAGCAGCCAACATGTTTCAAATATTTTATCGTCAATCTCCTAATACTTGACCCAGGCCTTACCAGGTTCTTCTGTTTTTTTGCTTCCAGCATTAATTGTGAACTATTATATTTATGATTCTTCCCAATGTCATTCTTTTGTCAATAACCCTGCACATTTCAAACTACTCAATCTTGCTATTTACTGAGCCTTAAGATATGGTGGTGGATACATGTGAGTCAGGATAAAATGCTAATTCTCTGACTCTCACCAAATTACCTAAGCTCTCTAAACCTCTCCTTTTCATTGGTAAAACAGGAAAGAATTGCCTCATAGAATTATTATGAAGATTAAATTATGATGTTTATAAAATATTTGTCATGCTATTTTATCCTTGAATGGTAATCATTTTTTATATAGAGCAGGGCTAATCAAAAGATGGTTCAAAGACCAGTGCTGGTTGCTTGTTAATGCTCTGAGATGAAAAGAATGCAGAAATGGAAAGTTAGCATCTAAAACCTTTTTGATTGGAAATTTTCTTTAAAAAGAAGCCTATTTCTTTCCCTACAGTTACTTTAAGAAGCACTGATACAGAAGGGACCTCAGCTGAGTAGATGTTCGATGTATGCCTTAATGCATATCACCTGGAAAAACATTCTTAAGAAATGTCCAATGATTTTGCCATTTTTACTTGCTGATTGTCTATATAATTTACTATAAATCCTGGAAAGTTCCCTATCAGACCATTACATTCATGAAGGATCTCTTTCCTTTTCTGCTCATCTGTTGGTGTCTGTTAAGGAAACACAAATTAACATTAACATTTGTTCAAAACATAACTCAGAAAATCTGTTTCAAAAACACATGGGATGCATTCCAAAGCCAACTGGCATTTCTGATTTGTGTTACTCATGCCATTTCTCAAAGCTGTCAGGGGATAATTAAGAGTCAAAGGGAAAATTTAATTCCTTTCTGTTAAGGTATAGTAGCTATAGTGGAAAGAAAGCATTAACATGTTCAGAGGAGAGCTTGATTAAATCTAAAGAAAACAATCAATTCTAAGCATATGCTGTGGTCACTTTATCCATTAGCTTCAGGACAAGAGTGGCATTTGGAGCAGACTTTTCAAGGCATTGGCATGAGGCCATTCCTGAAGCACACAGTCATTATGGAGACATTTAATTAGTGCATTTTGCATGATTGCCTATGGACACAGGAGGGCAATGTGCCATCTATCCCTTTTAGGGTCAGTTGACAGCTGGAGAGAAGGCTACCCTGAAAAGTCATGGTAAATCCTATGAGGTCAGGGACTTCCTATTACTTCCGTGTTTAATACACTCCATCCCTAAAATGGGGCCTGGAACATAGTAGACACATATTAAAATATTTCTTAAAATAGTAAATGGATTTCAAGGTCACCAAATCTGGACTACAAATGTCTCTGGTTCAGCCCAGAATACTTGGCCCTAGTAAATGGCAGAATTGGGATTTAAACCCAAAGCCCTCCAATTCCAGAGTTCTACAGCCTGTTGCAAAGAGGACACCAGAAACAAATGCCATGACCTTCCCAAGCAGAGTGGTTCCAGAATGTCTGATCTGGGCCAACCATTCCCCAGATCTCACTAAGGCTATTACCCATTATTTCTCTCACTCTTCTCTAATGAGGGATATATAGTGATGCCTCTCAAACATATTACTAGGAAAATAAAATTGGATGCTTTTACTGTGGCCAAAGAAGTCCCCCTTCTATCTATATTCATGTATCAAATATGTTCTGGTGTTCTGGCCTCATCTTGAACAACCCAAGATGGTCCTCGGAGAAATGAAAAGGAGATATTATTGTGATAGATTGAAGTACAAAGCCAAGGTGTATTATGGTTGTAAAAGTCTATTCTAGCCTTATGTTTATATTCTCTCTTCCAACAGCCTTATGTACTATATATATTGCCCACAATTATTTTTAATTGAATATTTTAATACAGTAATAGAACTAACAACAGTGTTTAGTTTAAGTAAACATGATAGCATGTTCAGAGTAAATTGACCTCCTTTTTATGATCTTCCAAACAAAAATAAAAATGAACTCAGTACTGTGCCCTGAAGGGTAGAAGATTCAGACTTTGTTATTTTGAGGAACCAAATGACTTTGAGACACATAAACAGAGAATCATTTTATTTGTCATCAATAGCCTAGTAATTTTATAAAAAGGGGCTTGAAAATTAAAGGGTTATAAGAATTGGGCCCAGTATAAAAATAGAGACAAAGGTATGGGTTAGGATTGAAAGAAATTATAAATGGTTAGAAATATAAAGAGTTAAATTAAGAAATAATTAAAATTTCAGTCCAGCACCTAACTGGTTTCTCTTCCTGGCTTGGAAGCTATCAAAAGTGTGAAAAATGGATTCTGGTGTTATCTTTAGGTGAAATATGTCTTACACCTAAGTAAATAACTATATATGAGTTTTAAAATACAGTGCAAAGTCATAAAAGAGCAGAGAAAACATGGGCTGGAAGTGATATAGAAGAGGACAAAGTAATGTTGGCTCCCAGGTTGCAAAAGAGAGAAGTCAAGAATAGCAAAAGTTGTTAAAGATCAAAGAGTAGAGTTTGAAAATGATCTCTTGGGTGATAGTGGGCTTATATGGGAACGGGTCCTAGCTAGAAAAAGAGGGTACACTTAACTGGAATAATTAGAGAGGGTTTACTAAACAGACTATTTACCAAGACCCATGACCAGAACTAAAGGAAATCCAACTAAGGATGGTAAAACACCTAGGTGACCACAAGAGCAAAGAGCTGTTACCACCATATGCCTGAAAACAACAAGTGTGCAAAGACGTTACTGGAAAGAGCTGTAGCTGTAGGAAAAGTCACCTTCCAGGAATTGTGACCTTCAACTTAAGAACAAAGTCACCACAAAATTTCTGTTCAACTGGGATGTAGCTGATGTAATAAAAACCCTAACCTTACTTCCCAACCCTCCTGCTGGTGCTTCTTATTGGCCAAACTCAACTAGAAGCCAGATGTCATGTGAGTGAAGCTTAATTTATGCAGTATATTAGATCAGCCACCAGAGGCACAGAGCAGTGTGAAGGGAGGAGAGGGAATCTGAAGCCATAAATAGGAAAAATAGAGTGCTCAAGAGCCATGGGCCGGGGATTTAGCTCAGTGGCACCGTGCCTGCCTTGCAAGCTCAAGATCCTAAGTTTGATCTCCGGTACAAAAAAAAAAAGCCATGGGCCCTGCGAGATTAGAAGACACTGGGAAAAGAATGGACTGTCACAGGACTGAAAAGCAGAGGAACTATGGCATCCTGGTGCAGGGAACTGGAACTCCATGATAAAAGGACATTTCCCTGTGCATAACAGGTCGATTCAACATAACAGCATCAAAAGCTCTGAAGTTAACAGGAAGATTGTTTTTGATATCCTCCTTTATAAAAAGATTAATCGTGGTACCCTTTTATATTGATTACCATTTTAATTATACAAATGTATAAGGTACAGTGTGATACTGCAACAAAAATGTAGTGATCAAAGAGTAATTAAAGTTTCATCTCTTTTTCGTTAGTTTGTGTTTGGAGACTTCAAGCTCCTCTGTTCTAGGCATTCATAAAATATGTAAAGGGCATTATGGAATATAGTTTCCTACTGTTCTGTAGAACACTAGAACTTATTACTTCTATCTGACTGTGTTTAGATCAGAATGTATAATAGTGATTATTAGAGGCTGGGAAGTATAGGAGGAGAATAATAGAGGGAAGTTGGACAATGGACATTAAAACTTGGCATCTTTTATTTTTAAGTGCCTCCTGGAGACCCAACAAAATGATGTGATATCCATTATTCGCGATTAATTTTTTACTCTTATCTGTATCAGTGCAATTTTGTAGACATGACATTGAGAACGTTCCTCCTTTCTTAATGACACCCTATAAATAAAACTGCTTATTTTCTAATTAAATGATGAAAGCCTATACAACTAAAATTGTCTAGTATTTAGTTAAAACCTGATTTCATTTTGCAATATTATTTGCCCTTATTTTCAAGGCATTGGAAACTAACATAAAGAGCTTTCTGTAAAAGGAAGAAGGTGGATAGTTAATTGTTTCTGTCCAGTTGATGACGGTTTTTGGTGTGCTGGTCAAGACACAAACACAACTGAATATTTTTCACAGACTCAATCTTATGGTTATATTAAATTACCTTCAGCTCCTTTAAGGTTTTTTTTTCTGTCAAGAAGACTTTTCCTTTGTGTCATAATTCTCCCTTCTATTCATCTTTAGTAATTTACCCAAGTTATTTGGCATGGCTATTCAACATGCTTAGAATTAATAAAGTTAGTAACACAAAAGTGGAATTATGTTTTCTTTGCAGCGGCTCATATAATAATAGCCTATCTGAAAAATAATAGGATTTTATTTTCTTCATCCACATATATTTTACATTTACTATTCATTATCACTGAAAAATACATCTTTCTTCTTTTTTTTCAAAGTTAATGTGAAATGTTGAATACAAATTATAGTCATCTACTTAGATTTAAGGAAATGATTAAGGAGGCTATTATTTAACTAGTTTTATGTGATTATGCTAATGGAAGCATTTATTAAAAAATGACAATTTACATTTGTTAGAGTCTTCAAAGTTTACATAATATAACTCTATAACCCATGTAATTAGATCCATGTTTCAACCTGGGGTAGTAAACAAGGAAAGTGGTATTATCTCCAATTCTTTTGAAATGAAAGCTGAGGTTCAGAGAGTTAAATTGTCTAAGACTGCAAAGCTAGAAAGCAAGAGAAGTAGAGCTTGAATATACTTCTTTTAACTTTTCAATTAATATCATAGCTTCATAGGCCTAGGGGTGGTGAATGTGCTTACTAAAAATATGCATGTTTTTTTAAAAAGCTCTGTTGATAGATATTTTATCCATTTCTTCTGTGTCTGCCCCAACAATCAACTGTTTGGGAAATATTCCCACTGTTTACACATGTTAGACTTACAACCTCTATATGGCTGTCCCTGAAAGAACATTGGAAGTGCTTTAATTTAACACCTTGTAGAAAGTGAAGTTTATATTCTTGGAGACATCAACTGCATCATCTTTTAATATTCTCATATAAAATGAAATAATTCTAACATCTTGGTCTCTAAGAACCTGTTTTTCTGTATATTGGATGACAACTTTTTAAAGTGGTGGAGACCATGGAGTACATCAAAGCCAAGCAGGCCTGGAGTTAGGGAGAGAGATCAAGTCTTTGATTCTCCAGTTGAAAAGGTTAATATTTTTCAACCCTTTTTTATCATTTAAATACATCCCAGGATGTCATTCTAGCCTTTTACTCCCTCTGTGTCAGCCTATCTTCATCTTCCTTGGTTTTCTTTCTGCTCTAATCCAATGTAGTGTCACAGTGTAGCTTTAGTCAGATTCGTTTGGGTAGAATTCCTGGCTCTCTCTAGTAAGATTTCCTTTCTTTTTGCCTTAAAACCTATTTTTGTTAAAAATTAAAATATACTGTTGGGCCGGGATTTAGCTCAGTGGCACCACGCCTGCTTTGCAAGTGCAAGGTCCTGAGTTCTATCCCCAGTGCCAAAAAAAAAAAAATCCTATTAACTTTTATTTGTGTCTACCCATTTGTATGGACATTTCTATGCCCACCACTTTTTTTTTTTTTTGCATATTACACTTCCCTTTTGAGGACAGTTTCTTTTTTCCTGAAATAGTCTTTTACTCCATTTTATTTTTTCTATTAGCCCTTCTTTGAAGTGCTATTGTTAGTAAGTATTATCAGTTTTGTTTGTCTGGAAATACATTTTTTCTACTTTTGCTTTTGCTTTTAAAAAGAATTTTGCAGATACATAATCCTAGGTTGGCAGCTATTGTCCCTCAGAATACTGAATAAGTCATTTTACTATTTTCTTGTCCTATTATTATTGCAGATTGCAGATAACTCAGCTGCCCAATTATTTCATAGTATTATTTTTAAATCTATTTCAGACTCATTTTAAAGTCTTTTCTTAGCCTTTATTTTTTTTTCCTTTAGTTTAACTTTCAGTACAATGTTTTATGTATGGAAATCTTTTATTCTACCTGAATTTCACTGGAATTTCTAATACTTATTAATCAAGTTTTTCATCAATTCTGAAAAATGCTAGCTATCGCTTCTTCAAAAATCACCTCTGAAATCTATTATTTCATTGAAACTCCTACTTGATATGTGTTAGTCTCCCTCTAGCCTCCATGTTTCTTAACCTCTCTTCTGCATTTTAAAATTCTTTGTCTCTGTGTGCAATATTCTGGATAATACTTTTGGTTTATCTTCAAGTTCAACAGTTATCTCATAAGTTATATATAATATGATATTTTTAAAAGCTCGCTAACTTCTAAATGTTAATTGCTATCATTTTCTTTTCTAGACATATTATCTGGTTATATTTTGAGCCACTTATTTCTTATATATTATTTGCCATTATAATTGCTAAACATGTTTAATACATTTATTCTAGGTATGGTAATTCTAATATCTAAAGTATATGAATATCTTATTCTATTACTCATTGCCTCTCCTGGACCTCATAGAGCCCTCGTTATGTTACACATTTGTGATTTGTGTTTGCAGATCATATCCAATATAACTTTAGCTGAAGGGAAACCTTGAGGTGTATGTTGAAATTTGTTTCCTATAAGGGGATTATCATTACTTCTACCAGAGATACTTAGAATAACTTTAAATAAATTCTTGATTTAAGGTGTTGGGATTGTAAATTTAGCATTATTTAGGATCATAAACTTTTATCATGTTTTTCTGTGGTTACAAATTCTTCGATACTTTTTTAGCCTTTCTAGCTTTTTACCATTAGGAGTAATAGTAGTAGTAGTAGTAGTAGTAGTAGTACTTCATTGAAGTTATTTTGTAAATCTATGTTTTAATATGCTATATTATTGGGCATTTTCATTTCCAAACTCTTAGAAGGGAAGCACCTAACTTTTGGTATTTTCACATATGATCTACGTATGTTAATAATTATGAGTGTGTGACAATCACATACATAATTAAAATATACTATTTACCCTAGTTATTATTTCTTAAAATGTGAATGATATTTAAAGAATGTTAAAAGAAAATATAGGAATGTATCTTCAGAATATCAGTATGAAAAAGTATTTCTATTACTATGAATCTAAAAAAAGAGCACTGGATTCTTAATATATTTGTATTACAAGATTAAAAATCTTGCAAATCATGAGGAAAGATTAATAACTTTTGCTAATAATATTTCATTTATAAATATTTATTTTATTAAAATAAAATTTAAATAATATAGGGAAAAATCACAACTAGGAAAGATATTTGTAAAACATACACTGACACATGATTTCTATAAAATAGGTTTTACATATAAAAAAAGGAAAAGGCAACAAACTAATTGATTAGTTTTGAAAAGAAAATGTTATTTCAAAGATAAAATACAAATGCTCAGAACATATATGGAAATGGCAATCAACCTTAGTAGTAATCAGACAAATGCAAACTAAAACCACAATGAGATGTCAATTAAAATTCCCCAGACTGGCAATAATTAAGGAGCCTGAAAACACCAAGTGTTGGTAAGGACAAAAAGTAATTTGGGCTTTGCTGTACTATAGGAAGAGTGTAAATTGTTGTAACGTTTTAGGAACCAACGTGGCATCATCTAACAAAGTTGAAGGTATGCATATCTTGAGACCCAATAATTCTTTCTCCAAATATGCATCCTAGAGAAACTTTTTGCACGTATGACAGAAGAAATGTACATGAATATTATCTGGCATTATTTATTGTGGCAAAAAAATAAAGGAAAAGAAAAGAAAACCCTAATTGGAAACTATCCAAAAGCCCATCAGCAGCAGAACAGATAAATACATTATGGACTGCTCATAGAATGGAACAATGCAGCATGAAAGTGAATGAATTCTTGCTATGTACAACAACAGTATATTGACCAAACAAAGTAAGCCACAGAAGGATAAAGTCTCATTCAATTTATGTAGTTTAAACATCAGAGCCTAAGTAATACATGTATGTGTTAAAACAATAAAGCAAAGAAAGACAATGATAACAAAATATTTAGAATATAAGAAATTTTCAGAGGTATTGATGATTTTCTGTATCTAGGAAATCTGTGGTTTTATAGAAATTTGTTTTCTTACTACCACTATATATAAAATGTACACATATCTCACATACATATTTTTATAAGCATGTACCATTTTCAAAACATGAGTATGTCAATTAAGAGTGGAGTTGACCTGAAATATAGCATAAAAAGAGACATTTAAGAGATAAATCCCAATCCAAGTAATGAGTCATGAGAATATATGATGTAAATTTCCAGTTCCTGGAATGGGTATTATGAAGTTGGAGATGACTCCATCAATTTGTTTGAGTGAGATAGGTTCCACTCAACTTTCTCACATTTCAAGCCTAAGATCAGATTCCATTATTTTAATGTCACGCTTATCATGAAATCTTCCCACTGTGCACCTTGTACACTGCCTAGGTATACATGGGTTTCTCATCAGCCCAACAGCTGTATTCCCATTCTGCTCTATATGTCAGGCTCTTAGGTATTTCAGAGTTAGTATGTCACTTCCCTGATTAGTAACATATTCAGTGGACTAACAAGATAATTTTATGAACCTGCCAAGCTAATAAGAATTTAGACTGTGAAGAATAAATATGTGAGTGTCATATTTTGAAACTTTTAAGATGTCAGTAAACTAGTCTCCTCAGAAGATATCTTGATCTAGAACCCCACTTCTATATTATTTATTTTTCTTACCTTTGCATATAAATCTTAAGTCCTTAGAGTACAGAAATCATATCTGATATTTTGATACTTTGCCTCATCTATAAAGAAATATACAGTATTTTGCATGCAGTACATACTTGTTATCTATTGACTGGGTGATTGGCAGGATTGTTGGTTACAAATACATTTACCAGTTAGCATCTGCATTACGCTTCACAAGAGTAATAAAAATGTGCTCATTGACTATAGTGAATGTAACTCTATTTCAACCACCAAGTGTTAACTTACTTGTCAGTATAAAACTATTCCTTTTATTCAAGTTCAAGTAGTTTACTCGTTGCAAAATCAGCTTCTTTTCAGCATTCTGCGAATCCAAGGCAATCCACAAGAGACATTTGATGGAGTAGGAGGTAGACATTAATGAAATCAGTAACAAAATTTGAAAATCTGAGAATTCCCCGAAAGAAATTTTCAGCAGGGTGTTAGGATAATGAAGGTGATGTCAAGGCAGTTTTCATATTAGCGGCAGAGCCACACCCAGGAGATTCAAAGACAAGTGATACTGGAACAATCAATCCTAATGTTATTCATTATTTTCATCTTTAGAATTGTAGCAAAGGTGGGATGTTTTTAACATATTAAGATGAAATTACCTTTATCATTGGGTACTTGTACCTGTACAGGATGTAAGAATTTAAGCAAAAAAAAAAAGTGAAAGTCAGAATCTTCACTGTTCTCCCTGATATACACACCTAAACAGTAAATAAGACATACCTATTCCTCTTCCCCCCAAAAAATGAAATTACATTTTATTTATCCTCAAAATATCATTTGCCCTCTTATTGTTTATGAAAAGAAATGCTGGATTTCTCACATTAGCCAATAGAGAAGCAATCACTTCCATGAATCATTGCTAGAAATAGAAATTATTTTAAGTGTTGGACACATTTGTGGTCTGTGAACACTGAACACTAATAAGCAGAATAGTTCCAGTCCTAAAATGAATCCCAAGTAATTTAATCTAGAAATGTCCTGGACAGACATTCAATTGTCTGTTTGCAGCCTGGAAGAGCAGACTTTACATTTAGCCTTCACAGCCTTGAAGCTTGCCTTTCTGCAGGCTGTGTATCTCTATGCATCCCACAAAATGAAGTGAATCAAACTGCATTAACTGCATTTCTAAATACGAGAGAGAATGAATGCAGAGTGACATCAGCTCTTTAGGCCTTCTTGCTCTGTCAGCAATGATGGCCATTAAAAACAACTTGAAATTTGTTAGTACTTATGCTTATAACAACCTGCACAAATGAACATAGAGGAACAATGCTTCGGCTTTCACCTTCCTTTTTTCATTCTTGTTCTCCTGGCAACTTATTTAATCCAACAGAGTGGGCTCTACAATGTGACTTTTCTTTCCAACTGTAAGTACATAAAGGTCATATGGGCCAGCAAGTGACCATGAAAGTCAAGAGCCATTGTGGACTCTACAGTGGTAGCTCAAATGTTCCAGTTTTCGGGACAGACTCTACCTGATCCCTATGATATTTGTTATGATTAATTCTACCTGGCAACTTGACTGGTGAGGAATATAGAGAACTTGTAAAGCACTATTTCTGGGCATGTCTGTGAGGGTGTTTCTGGAGGCTATTGGTGTGTGAGTCAGTGGGCTGAGTGGGGAAAATGTGTCCTCAGTGTGGGCAGGCACCATAGTCACCTGGAGACTCTAGCAGAATAAAAAGGCAGAGGAAAGATTAATTCATTTCCTCTCCCTTGGAGCTGGAATATTCTCCTACTCTTGGACATCAGAACTTTCTGGCCTGAGACGCCAGGGTTTACATCAATGACCCTCTGAGGCCTCAGTCCTTCTCTGGTTCTGAAGATTTCAGACTTGTACTGAGCCTCCCATGGTTTCCAGCTTTCAGTCAGTCATCTGTTGTGGGCCTTCACAGCCTCCATCATTACATGAACTGATCCCTCTAATAAATTGCTTCTCATCTATCTAGCTCTGTACACACAATATTATATATAGTTAAGGCATGGTAATCACTATTGTTGATTTCCTGAGTTATATGGTGTAATAAACATCATAATGACCATTCATTCTCATGTCAGAAGGTTTTCTCATCTGGAAACCCATTCTAACTTAGGGCCCTATGGTGGGAAGGTCTGTTTGAGGCAGGTGAATATCTCCTATAACTCAAAACGTGCTTTTTATCAAGTTGAAATTGACCTTATTATTATCTGTAAGGAAGCATTCCCTAGCAACTAAAGATTTGTTGAAACAACTTCTTTCCCTCTCTAATTTGCCTCAAAGCCTCAATACCTTTCAATTGTAAATTAATAGGCCATTTCTTAACCTCTACTTCATTTTTTTAAGTGGAGGAAACAATATCCGTATTTGTAAAAGACCATATCTATATACGAAGATTCACAAGAGTTCACTAGGGGTTCTGATTCAAGATACTGATATATTAGACATCTTATTATTCTTTCCTTCAGGAAACTGACTGTGAATGTTTGTGAATATAATTGTGAATGTTTGTATCTTAATACAATGGGGGCCAAAATGCCACCTGAAAAGGCCACTTACTGCAATGAAATGGAATCAGAACACAGCTATTAAAAGTAGTTGTGGGTATATGGTAGTCTCCTAGTGATTTGAAAATTAGCATCAATCACACATGATGAGAAATAACTGTTCACTTTGGTAGTCAATACAGAAACTATGAGTCTGTCACTTAATCATGAAGACTAGGGAAAACTGATCACTTTACATGAACTTTAGATTCCTCATTGGAAAAAATGTGGATATCAATTAATTTCTGCCATAGTAGATATTCTGAAGGCTGCGAAGTAATATATAGACACTAGAGATTCTTAAGGCTTATTTATCCGTAGATGATACTGATGTTCATTAGAAATGTTTGTTTCTATCTATTCAAAACTTTTAATTATAAAGGGACATATAGATAAAATATTGCATTGATAATTATAATATCACAGGATGGGTCAAAATATTCTCATTGATAGGAAGAAAAGTACAAAATGAGGGTGCCACATATCTAAACCACTTGTAATTTGGTGAGTTAGAAGCATAGGAGGATTACTACAGCATTTCATTGCATCACAAATAAGACCTTTCCAAAGCTCCTGAGATTTACTGTCCTTTAAAGTAGAATTGTCCAAGGGACAAAGTCAAAACATAAAGTTTAACAGTAAGTAAATGCCAAGAACTGAGATTAAGAGCCTAAAGCACTTGCTTAGCTATGATTTCATGTGATTTTAAGGTGTATTCGACAAAGAAATATTTTTGCATTTTACATGTTATGGGAATGAGGCTCTGATGGATTAAATGAGTTGTACAAAGCCACATAAAAATGATTATTAGAGGTAGAACTTGAATTAGGTACATCAGGTTCATAATCTTCTACCTTGATTTTTTTTATTTCATATTGTAGAATGCTGAGCCATCAAGCTTAGTTTCCTTTCAAATGGCCCCAGTTTTTACTTGTTAATTTTCTAATAAGTAATTTTTGACACAACTATTTGTGAACTCTACATATTTACAGATATTATTTTGGTTAAGTAGCACTTCTAGGTATGTATCTAATTTTTTATCATAGTTACCACTAATACTATTAGGATTATTGTCATTATTATTGAATACATGGGGATACAAGTGGTATACCAAATGATCTCTTATTCCTATTCAATGCAAAGCTCATTATCTAAACAAGTAATCACACACATATATACATTCAATGGTGAGTTGCAGAGTACTAAGAGACTGTAAAAGGGAAAGTTGACAGATCGTGCAACTCAGGGAAGTCCTTCTTCAGGAAATAATTCTTGAGCAGAGATTTGAAAACTGAGCTAGTGCTACCAAGACAAAAATGGGAATCATGAGCACTCCTTGGCATTAAATAATATAGCAGGCATAAGGGTCTTTAAATATACTAATATGGTTAGAGGAGAAGGAATGAGATGAATAGGAGATAAGATGAAGGACAATTTAGGCAGAAACCATGTGTGACTTTTAGGTCATGTTAAGTATTTCCTTGTTCTACTCAGAGATCAATAGAGAGTTATAATATTTATCAAGGACTGTGACATAATCAGATCCTGATTTTGAACAATCATTGTGATTGCAGTGTATAGAACAAAGTGGAAGAGGGTAGCTGTTGATACAGGCAGAATAGTAAGGTGACTGCTACAGCACTACAATTAAGAAATAAAGATATCTCACCTAAGGACATGGAAGTTGAGATGGAGGAAAGTACAGACTTAAGAAATTTTGGGGAGACAAAATGAATAGGCCTGAGTAAAAAAGCGGGTATGGGAAATGATGGAGAGGGAATTTCAGGGATGATGCCTTGGCCATTGTTTGGTGACAATTAAACAGCTACCAAAAAATGTGATCAGGATCTGGAGGAATGGGCAAAACTATGGTTTTGACTTGAGGAGTTTGAGGAGATTTTGAATCATTTAACAGGAATTATTTAGGAAGTAGTTGGATGAATATGTCTGGATAGATAAACAAGCATATATTTGTGTATCATTTGCACAAAAAAGACAACGGAAGTTACATTGTCATATTGTCTAAGAGAGTACAGTATGAGAAGATAGGTCTTAAAATATAGTCTTTAGGAAATCCAACTTTAATAGACCAGATAGAGAAATTTATGGCTGCCAAGGAGATAGAACAGAAGACAAACTGGGAGTTCATTGTGTCACAAGAGGAAAGTACTTCAAGAAGGAAAAAGCCAGTGATTCTAGGTACCATGGAAATGCCAAGTAAGGTGAGAATAGAAAAATATCTTTTGGTTTTAGTCACAAGGAATTCATTGGTAGACTTAATGAGAGAGGTTTTGAGGATTGACTGGACTGGAATCCAAACTGAAGAGAGCTGAGAAGTAAAATGAGGAGGCTGGACTAAATCCTCTCTAAAGTCCTTTGAACTCTAAAATAATATGATGTCATTTCATTCTGCTGTCCAGAGCCTCCTTTTGTCACAAGTTACTTACCCTACTCCTGTTTAATAACATATCTCTGTTGTTGAAAGAAGCCTTTGTTAAAGAGTGTATGATTTAAGCATCACTAGAACCTTAAATTTGAAATAAATCATTTTTTCTACTTTTACATCTATATTTTGGAAAGAATCTTGAGTACAAAAAAAAAACTCAAATGATTTTTCCATGTAGCACCAATTAAGGAAAGATATTCCCAAGAATTTCTTTTATTTTGGGGGGTGGTCAGGACTGCAGGGATAAAATCAGGTCTAGAGTTCCCACATGAATAAATTTGGAAGTGCTGCAGCTGATTTGAAGCTACAGTCCAGGAATGTCTCACATTATGCCATACTATTTTTCTTTTAAATCGAATAACTTTTCTAGGCTTTGAGAGTTAAGGAATACATCTAAAGAATTGATTTGTATGTAAGCACAATGCTTAGGCAGTGACAAACATTCTATCTTGGTGGCATAGAAATCTGGTGAAAGGGCATATAAAGCCTTGCTACTCAAAGTGTGATCTGTGGACAAGCAGCATCAACTTTAGCTGAGAACTTGTTAGAAAAATTTCAGGCTCCAATCCAGACCTATTGTGTCAGAATTTGTGATTCAACTGGATATTTAGGTGACTTACATTAACATTAAAATAATTTCTCATTTTTTCTCACAATCTATAGAATTTTTTTGTTACTTTGCTGTGAAACTTAAACTCATCTAAGGACAAGTCAGTCATTTATGGACTAAAAACTAATGATATTATTCTGTTTTAATATTAAGTCCAGTGGCGTGTCAATGTGACTAATGTATACACTATGTATATATACATATTTCACTAATGTATATTTCACAGACAAAATGTAATTTACTCACTCAGTTCATGGTAGGATACAATTTTATTTCCCTTTCCCAAAAGCTACTAAGTGTGTGCATTGAGCTATCTTCCTTTCCTCTTTTCATTAATACTTGCAAATTTAATTTGAGATAGCAGGGTTACCTGTTGTGGTTTTGTACTACATGTATAAACATCCACTATTTTCAGTCTCTTTAGCTAACCGAGAAGTTCTACACTTTATTTTACGACCCTTTGGGATGATTAGAATCTGGAAGGGGCAGAAGAAACTACACTCCCAGCCACTTTTTTTGCTCCATTGCTATCATACAGCCCTGTCCTAACCTTTAACCAGAGCAGATTGCTACTGCCCCCTGCTGGCCAATTGTCTTTTCTTCCCTTCTCTACACATCTGTGACTTGAAGAGAATGTCCAAGGATTTTGAGCAACTGAAGAAAGCTCAGTGGAAGGGGCTTTCCCTAGTACAGAGGCAGAGAGATCCTTTGAGAACAAGTGGCTAAAATCAGACTAAAACACTTAAGAGGAGAAGAAAGCAAAAAAAAAAGGTTTCTAAATTAAGTTAACGATTTCCAATGAACCTTTTTTCTGTACACCAAGGAAATGTCCCTTCCTTTTCAGCACAGAACTTCTCTTTTGCCTCTGGCTTCCACCGACAAGGAGTGAATTATTCACACCCCTGTTACAATTTCAGTACTCCGAATACTGTTCTCTTTTTCCACAATTTTCTATCCCCACGCCTGAACCTTATTTATTCCCTTTTCTCTTCTGCTCCAAACTCCCGTCCCGCCCACCCACAGGCAGACTAGTATTTCCAGGAGCTCAGACCCCAGCCGCTCTCACCCTTCCCCTCTTCCCCGACCTCGGCTCTCCCTCTGTCATCATCGGACCCCTCTGCCAAACGACCAGTCAGTCACTCTTTGCCTCGGAACGGCAGGCACGTCCCCTCTTGATTGCCTCTCCCCGACCCCCGCCCCAAGCTACTGAAAAAGGAAACATGCGCACTTCAGAGCTAGGAGCTGTCCGAGTGCTGAAATTTATAGGCTGGGTAAGATCACGTCTCCGTCTCTTTCTGTAGCCCTCATTCCAGCACAGGATCTCAGTGACTATCCCCTCTTCCCCCTAAACACTCCAGCGCGCAGAGTCCTTTCTTTTCCCTCATTTACAACTTCTTTTGAAAAGAGAACATTTTCCAGAGAAAGGGGCTTTTCTAAACAGAAAGAATATAAGACAAAAGCCACAGCAACCCTACTTTCAGCATGGCATTGTCACCAGCCCCCTTTGCATGGTGATGTGATTAAGGTAGCAGCATTTTTATTATTACTATTACTATTATTATTATTATTATTATTATTATTATTATTATTATTCAGGAGAAAAAGCTGGGGGATTCATCAGTTGTGAGGCTTTGTCTTTCCTGGGGTAACTGATGGTCCCGAGCCTCGGTTTGACCTGACCATGATACCCAGGATTGGCACTTTTTGTTTTTTCTCAGCAAACTGTACAAACCTAAATCTCTTTTTGATTTTCAAGGAAACTAGATTCCTGCCAGATTTTGAATCTGGACAATAAAGAGATACTTTGTCTAGCTTCTTTTTGGAATCATTTCGGAATATTTTCCACAAGCATCACAGAAACAGGAATGAATCGGCAGCTAGTGAAAATTTTGACAGCCTTGTTTGCATTTTTCTTAGAGACAGACCACTTCAGGTAGGTGAAACGACTTTGCATGCTGATATTTTCCATATGAAAACTGATTGAGAGAGAAACTGTCATGGAATTATCTATCTCTTCTGTGCCTTGTATCATATTATTTTAATTTTGTAGAGGACAGTTAAATTTCTTTTGTTCGTTTAAAAAGCTTAATTACGGTGGGAGGGTAATAAATTTTCAGAAAAGCAAGTTTTATGTTGTATAGCTGCACTCCATATATTTCAACACATATTTTCACAGCCAGTGTGATATTAAGGTAATCTGATGAGTTGCATACTCTTCATCTTTCTGTATAAGGTCGATATTTTTGTTCTCAAATTATTTTGGAAATCATTTAAAGGTATTATTGGGTGCAATGTTTTACACATGGTGGAAGGGGTTGTGTTAATTTGCCAAGAGTGTGCTCATCTTATGTAAAATATAAAAGAACCCTAATTTCAGCCAACTTGGGACTTTATTATATTTCGTCAACTAGGAAGGAGCATACTATGAGAACTGAAATTCGGGAATTCTCTTGGAACATCACAAATGTCTTTTTACCAATATATTCTACTGTTTAGTCTACTGGGAAATTGATTACCTACCAACATTCAATGAATATGACATTTTTGTATTTATGTCTGTATGGCAAAGGAAGTGTGCAGAGTTAAAATAGTGAGAAACAATTACTTGCACACTTTCATTTCTACATAATTTACTAATTACCAAATCAATTGATACTTCAGGGTATCAATTTAAGTACTAGTAAATGAAATAATCATCTAACGGCAAAGAGTTGAAAACAGAATAGAGAGAGGAGATGCTCTTACAATAGAGTAGAGAACTCTTTCATTAATTTTTCACCCAAATTTCATGGTATTTTTTCACAGAACCAGGAGAAAAGGAACACATAGAAATAGTATTGTGAATAATGGGAAAACCCACTATGCTCCTTTCAGATTCACACCTAGGATTAAGAAAGATTGTAGGCTGGGTGTTATTAGAATCATCATCATCATCATCATCATCATCATCATCATCACTACCACCACTATCATAATCAAATACTATTTGATTAATCAGATGAATCTGCTTAGGGAATGTGAGTATTTCTGGACGATTGCATCAATTTTTAACTCCTACCAAATGTTTATATCATTTTTGCACACTTCTTCTTTGAAAAACAGGAAAGAATGTGTCTTCAGTGATAGAATTAACAAGACTATTTGTTAAACTATTGAAAACAAGCCTGGTGAAACATATTCTTCACTGAAAGAAATCAGCACAATCAATGACTATGAATTGTATTTTATTATAAATCAAAATGTTTTTGATAAGCACTTTATTACTTTTAACACAGATATGATAATCTGAGAAATTTCCTGGTCAACTTTTTGTGTTTTGGTTATGGAAAAGACAAAAGTAGTTTAGAACTGTTTTTTAAATTAATACTTTATTGGAGAGTCAATAATTTAAATGTTCACATATAAATAACTGATAAAATGATAAAAGTAAAAGACAGGCTCATTCTTGACCTACTTTAAAATTAAGTTAAAATTCCAAGTAAAGATTCTCTTTTAAACATCACACTGGGAAATATTAATAGCTGATAAATGGAGCAGAATCTAGCAGGTGAGAAAATAAGCAGTATGATAATTAATTGCACTATTTACTTTGTTCAGGCCATCTTATGTATTTCCTGCAAAATATTTTTAAATGTTAAATGGTGCTATGTATATTAGTGTAAAACAATGTTAATTTACTCAGATTTTCAGTTTTTACTGCCTGATATGTCTGTGTAAGAAGCCAATTTTTGTATATTGTTACAATTTCAGGTTATTTATATTTGATGTTTTGTAAAACTCAAATTAACAAATATACTGTACGATGGATGAAATAAATGGCATCTGCATAATTGTTAAAAAAAATTTAGTGAGTAATGCTGGAACAAATTTTTTAAGTTATGATTTTAAGTCACTACATGAATTTAAAAATCATGTTCTTCTTTTTTCTTGACAATCCTAAAAATAAGCAGCTTCAACTAGATGTCCATAAAATCTACAGGCTCAATTTATAGGCTTTGTCTGATATCAAACATGTTTAAAGTTTGGAAACATGAGAGATATGACTCAGGATTTATACCTCCTGTCATTTAAAGTTACTTTAGACCATGTACAAGTTCAGAAGTTGACCAAAGAGTTTGTATTTTTCTATTTTTCTTCTTGCTAACATATCAAATGTCTTTACCAAGCCATGATGTAACTATTTTGTGAGCATTGTTTCTCAGGGATTGAGAATGGAATTGTTGCTAAAACAGTTAATGATGTTTTTAGGGCAGTTTTCTGCAAAGATCATGACACCAGGTCTGGCAAACAACCTTCGCAGACCCTATCTCCTTCAGATTTCTTGGACAAATTGATGGGAAGAACATCAGGATATGATGCGAGAATCAGGCCAAATTTTAAAGGTAAATGTCACTTAAACTGATGTTAAAGGCTTCGAGAAACCTTCTAGATGTTTGAATAGTTTATTCTGACAATAGGTTTATAGGATTTTTTTTTTTTGCAAAATGGAAGCAACAAGTATGATATTTATTTTACTTTGCATTTTTTGAATTAGTTACTAATTGAAATATCTTAAATTTTACCTGTTACTTGCCCTGTTTAAAAACTTTTCTCATTCCTACCCTGTTCCAGAAATAACACCAGTGGCAGAGATTATTGCCACTGCCCCACCCCCTTTATGTGGGAGTGTGGCTGGAAGTGAATACAAGAGGAAATGTTGGCCTTGACTGACATGAATATCTACCAGGGTCCAATGATAGACAGACACAGTGGTTTCACCAAAATATTTGGTTTTTATTTTAAATATCTACATCAAAGTGAACTTTGAATCTCAATATAAGACATGCCATTTTTATACCCTTTCAGTCCTCTTAAATTTTATAAGTTGTGAGGCTCTAATTTAATACAGAAATTTTTGATTCCCACTTATTTAAACATTTTTATTATTTAGTTGAAATTATTTACTTGAAATTAATAAAGATTATAAAATGGTAAAATGCACATGTAAAAGATGTGCACTTTCTTTGTTCAAATAGAAGCAAATGGAAGAGATTCTGTTTTTGTTTAACATTACAAAAATGTACTTAATAATCTGTACAAATCATTTAATCCATTGTGTTTATTTTTACTCTCAACCAGAAAAACTAATAAGAATCAATTATTAATGAAATTAAATTATTTTATGCTTTCATTTTTAGATACATATTTTAAATGGCAATTGCCTTTTAACTTATAATTGAATTTAATATAATGCCTTGTGAAGTGTTTGTATTATTTTATAAAATGAGAAATCTACAATATTCTAGATATTATGTAGTAATTTATGCAGTTTTGGTTTTGCTTATTAACAGTTTAATTGCTTTGCTTTCCTTGAGTTTTGATTAATTTTTATTATTGGCAAATGTAAGCTTGAAAACTAGACTTTAAGTTCATTTCTTCATTAAAGTGATACACCTCTGAATATACCCAGCTGTGGGCACATTTCATAAAGAAATATGTCAGAATTTTGGTAAAACAAGTGTTTTTATGATTTTAGAGTACTTCCAAAAGAGACAAAAGAATCTTTCATTTCACCCCATTTCCTATAATTTTGTATTCATTGCTTTGGAAGTCAATGTTTGAAATAAAATCCTATGACCAACAAGCCAAGAACCAACTTTCAATGGGATTGCTCATTCACACATTTAATCAACAACTTTTGAGTCTGAATTATATGCAAAATACTAATTTTTGGGTGCTTTAGAAAGTTGAAAGATAAAACAGGCTCATGTAGTTCCATCAGAAATTTCAGTGGGGAAGAGCTATTACATGAGAAATAGTTAAGTACCAGCAGGAACAAAATATTATACAGAAGAAGCACTACATGCATGCAATACTGCTGGATTCTATGAAATGGAGAGATAATTTCTTATTAAGCAATTCATGAAAGATTTCATAGAGAAGATCCAGAATTTGAAAATTGTTCAAATTTATGAGCTATCTTTGATCACAATTATTACTCATTTCTCTCAAGAAATAATTTTTCAAATGAGCAAAAAAGTGCAAAGCATAATAAATCAAATACCTATGATGCCTTTGCAACTTTAAATGATCACACAGAATAAGCTTTCAGGGGTTTTTTCCTAATTCTTCTGGGGATATCACCCTTTGAAAATAACATGTACTAAAGGATAAATGAATGAGGAGAAAGTCGAGTTTAGCAAAGCATTGCCACATTTTTGTGGTCTATCAACTACATAAAGGCCTAAATACAGGGTATTTTAATGATTTACAAAAGAGAAATGGGGTGGACATGATTTCAAATTCTAAAAATAATGATATTCATTGAGTTTTCTCTTCCCTCTTTAACTCTCGACTTCAATTAAAACTGCTATTCCTTCATAAATTTTATTTATATAAACCATTTATATCAGATCAATTACTTGACATTAGTCAAAGTTCCCTTCATTTTAGGGAGCCTGGCTTTTTCTTTTCTTTTCTGTTTTTTTGGTACCAGGGATTGAACTCAGGATCTCTGCTTGCCAGGCAGGCACAGTGCCACTGAGCTACATCCCCGCCCTTGGCTTTTTGAATGTAAATGATTCTCCATTATTTTAGTGTAAAATCATTTCCACTCTTTTGTGTTCCCAAAGAATTTTGTAAGTATTCTGTGGTGCTTTTCCACATTTATGTTTTATCCATCTGTCCTGCATTGTATTTAAGAGTGCATAGATGTGCCTTATTTATAAATGTATATTCTTTATTTACATGAAATATTGATAGTATAAACAAAAGGTTCTTCTTTTCTCCAGAATGAGGAAATATAGACCAAGAGAGGGAAATACAGATTAAATATGAAGATCAGTGCTTTCAGTTAGTTATAATAAAAGTTGAGGGTGGGAAGTTTGGCAGTAGTTAAAATGGCAAACAAAAATGATCTTAGCTGAACTGAAGAAAAAGAGAGAAAAATCATAAATATTATGGAACTTGAAACATGAAGAAGACTAGGAAGAACCTAATAGTACTTACCATACTAATTTAGTAATGTATCAGTCAGAAAATTTACATAGGAGTTAGAAATGAATAGTAATTAGGAAATGCAATTGGACTAGAATAGTGATATCCTCCCTGTAAATGCCCAAAGGCAAATTGGCTAATATAACAATAAACATGATGATACTGGCAATGACAATAAAAATGATTAATACTAGTGATTAATAACAGTAACGGTGATTAATAAGACTATAGAAGGAAAAATTTCACCATAAAAATAAAAGCAAAAGCCACTTATGGGCTGTTGAAGTAAAGAGTGTGGCTATTCTAGAAGCATTATTAAATATTAGCATATTTCTCTTTTCCTTACTTCCCTGTATTAGCAAGAGAAAAATAAATAGATGTGCATAATTTTTCTTATTGGGAGAAATTTTTCCTGCATACTTTCAAGTCGGTAAAATATTGCATGTCTATTTCACATCTCTGACAGGTTCTGAAAGATGTCATAATGAGCACATACACAAGAAGAAATATGGGTGTATGCTAGAAAAGGAAACCAGAAATGATTCGGACTTAGGCTCTGTAATTGAGAGACATTCTTAGAAACTATAGAAAAAATAACTTTTTTGATGTGCCAAAGCACAAGTGTATAAACAAAGTCATGAGTCAGAGTTGCCAATTGAATTTTATCTATAAGATCTATAGAGACCTGGATTGGAACTTGTCAAAACATAAATTTTCCAAATCCTCACTTCAGATAAAAACACAAGCTATTTACAATTCCCTGATTCTAAAACCATGGTAAATGTTGATTGTATAATGACAAAGGACCCTCTTTCCTTACTTGAGGGATTTGTTTCATTTCAGTTGATTTATCATGGTGTTATTCCATCATCCTATCAGATACTCTTTTGTTGGTATTGTATCACTTTAAACATTAAGCTTTTAATGAAATTCTCAAACCTTGACAAAATGCATTTGTTCATTTTTTCTCTTTTTGCACAGACACATATATGTTTTGTTTGTAAACAATATTAGCTTAGGGTTGTATCCTGAATTTCACTTCAATGTGATAAAATATATTTTACCTCATTATTATTTTGGGGATAGGATCTGGAATAAATAATACCAAGAAATAATTATTTTCTCCACTTCTTAATATACACAATGCAAACTAATTTTTCTACATCTAGAGACCTTGCTTTGAAAGTGTGATGTAATACATTTAAACCTACATTTGCATGCATTATGGTTGCCTGCAATTTACAATGAGTTAGAAGCTCAAGATTTGTTTCATATACAGTTTATGTAGCATTAGATCCACTTCCATGAAACCAGAGGTTTTCATGTTTTGCTCCTTGAAAATTCTACTTTCTGTAGCTAAGTGGAACTCAAGTTCAAATGTGAGTCCCAAACCCTATAGGGTATGTCTGGACACAAATGTTTAGTAGG
Source organism: Heterocephalus glaber (assembly GCF_000247695.1). Next base: position 697,393 of record NW_004624944.1, on the reverse strand, counting down.
GACACTTGAAAAGGATGCTTTTGTCAGTTAGTGATACTGCAGTCCCAGCATGACCGTTTCTTTGATCATTCTGGTGGATGTGGGCATTTGACATAACTATGGACCCTAAAAAAGAGGACTAGAATGAGTATCTGAAGCATTAGCCTTCAGTGCAGAAAATATCACAAACCTTCAGACACCTGGAAGGGTAAGGCCGTGGTCATGCTGAGATTAAAATTTTATTAGGAACTGCCAAAAACAATTGGCTCAAGTATAAATTGCCTTGGTGTGGAATTATGTGGAGTATCTATTGGGAATTTGCCTTCTTCACATAGGAATTCCTATTCTCCCTTAATTCTGGATCTTCCTTAATTAACCAACAGACTTGAAGTAAGTTGCCCCTTAAGTGCTAAAATGAAAAAAAACACAATAGAACAAAGTCAGTGTTCAAGCACATTAGAGTTACTCAGAGAAAAATGAATTTTCAGGTGTCTATAAATGTCAAGCATGAGTCAGAGTTGTCAATCGTGAATACTTTTAAAGGATATAAATACAGCATGTGATTTTTGAGACATTATCTTTTAATAGTGATAACAACATCCATTTCAACTGGCTAGCCCTAAGCCCAATTGCAAGACAGTTGACATTTCCACTAGCGAAATTTGTTCTTGGTTGAATACATAGAAAATAGCTACCATTGGGGACCATTTGTTGGAGAAACTAGAAGACAACTAAGGGCAAAAAGAAAGAAGGAAATAAAATTATATAGCTGAAAAGAAGAATGGACTTATTTTAGGATAAATTATTATAAAATTACCTTGCAAAGTTCAAATAGTGTGCTTATCTATCCACTTTCCAATGTCTGGAGAAATATGTATGAATAGTATATACACAGACATACATGCTTGTATATCCATTATACATAGGAGATATACCAGAGAGTTGAAACACTGGTGGCCTCTGAGAAATGAGACTGGATGCCTGGGGTACAGGGATAGGAGGAAAAATTGTTTGTCTCTGAATGTCCTTTGAATTTTGATCATTACATTTATTTCCAATTCAAAAGAATTAATTGTTAAGTACTTATAAAGAGGTAGAATCCAAGGAAATCCTCCCTTGGGTAGCATGGCTAATGTAGATTAGAGATTGTGTCATTTTATCTGAAGCAACATGCATATGTCCTGATTTCAATAATACTCCAAACATCTGCTTGAAATCCCATGCCCAATATACTTCCCAAAGTTGCTTGCTATTACCATGGCTAAAATCACAGCACTGTTGTTTCTGTCTTTGTGTTACAGTTCCATCACATATTAAAACCACATGATAGAACTTAGGGTAAGCCTAATCAGTCACTTTCTCCATTAGTCTAGAATTAGAGGAAAACATGTGGTCCCTAGCTATCTTAGGATGAGATAACAAGAGAAAAATTTTAGTGAAAAAGGCTGAGAATAACAATGACAATTTTATATGCAATAGGTTTTTTTTCAAGAATGATGTTGACAAATATTTTTGGACATCTGAAATCCACTGGCTGTGTCATAATTTATTTTAGCTTTTCTGCGTTGTATGAACACCAATCTACACATTTGTATACACTAGGTTCCTATTGTAGGGCCACAAAATAATTCTCCAGGATTTGAGGTGGCATCAAGAAGAAAACATCTATAGCTTTCTAATGAACTCTGTTGAAGCATATTCCAGTAGGTGTGTCAGTATGTTTTCTATTCCATGATGACAGGGTAATGTAGTAGAAAGCATCCTGGACCTGGATCCAGAAGATTCATGTCCAGGTCAGTTACTTTTGAGAAAAGGTGTCTTCACACCTATCCATGTTTCCAATTTTCTTCTCCCTTTCCTTACTTCATTCAGGTTGTGCAGAGGATCAAATGAGATCATACACATGAATGAACTGTTTTTGACTATTAATATTATTATAAACAATTTAAATTATTGCCACCCTTTGAATTTTCTTTTATAGCCAACATTTATTACGTATTGTTCAAACGTCTCTTTCACGGTGATTCAGTTTTCATAGTTGTTTGATTTTTTTTTTAATGGAAGAAAATCAGAAAAATCATCTTAGATTTCTATCAGAGAAACTATTATGTAGATGTCACATGTCTCAGCTGGTTTTTCTTTCATAAGTTTACTGAGAAATTTTTCAATCTGAAGGGTTATTTCATATTCCTAAATATGAAAAAAGAGATAGTTCCTTGTGGGAAAGATGTATCTTTCTCCATTCAAACCCCATTCTGGATTATTAATATTATTGTACTTGTTTAAAAAGTTGACCAAGTAAAAGATAAAGAACAAATTTCCCCTGGTTCTTGAAAAGAGGACCCTAACTTTAAGTGGAGATAATATGACTTTCATTTTTGATGTATCTTCTGGTCCAGTGATTGTAGTTGCAAGGTTAATTACACAAAAGTACCAAATTGATTTTCTATTTTAAAATTATTTTATTTTATTTTGAGACAGGGTCTCACTATGTAATTCAGGCTGGCCTTGAGCTCACTATGTAGCCTAGGTGGCCTCGAAGTTAAGGTGATCCTCCTGCCTCAGCCTGTCAAGTGCTGGGATTACAAATGTGCAACAAATGTGCATCCAGTTTAGAATAAATATTTTCAAGAGGACATTTGATCTCTATGACATGGCAGGTTAAGAGTACCAGAAATGGAAGCCCATAATTTCGTCTTTGAGAAGGTAATGCATTACTCCCTGGTGGATTCTGGGTAACCACATATACTTAGTTTTCATTATTGAATATTTTATCCTGATTTCTATAAAGCTTGCTGTCCCTTCCTATCTTGAAGGACACTTTAGTCCATTTTGCAGATAATCTGAAATTTTATTTACAAAAAAAATGATAGTGAAATCCTTATCATGATATTTTGGTACTTAATGACTGGGCATTATAATGTGTTCAGTTGGAGCAGTCAGATTTAGAGTGAGGAAAATATAGTCATTGGTTTGTTCTCTATAGTGTTGGCTATTTTTCTTGGTGCATTTGATCAGACAGTTTAGAATAGGGTCTTATAATACAGTGCTCATGGAAACATATCTGATCAAGTCTCATAACAAAGTCTCAAAGCATTCTGGGCTCTTCTTTCACTTAACTCCTATGAGACTGTCCTGACAGTGGCAGGTAGCACTTGTTCATGGATTTTTCTCCTAAGAGGGCTACTCTGAACACTTGGGACTGATTACAGATACTTTCAGCCTTTTGAAAGCCACTAAAGGAAGGATATGAACAAAAGGTGTAGGTCTCTAAGTGGTATTCTGAAGTGTGCAGAACATTTAAGAGCAAAGTCCCTGGTGACTTTCTTGGAGTCTAGTCTGGCTAGCCCATCAAGACAGTCATGAGGCAGAAACACGAAGGAAGATGGACCCTCTCCGAGTCATGCCCTGGGTTGTGTACTGACCATTCAATAATGAACACAAGTGCACTAATGATGGTTCTGTTTTATGAACACACCCATTCCAAAAGGGCAAAGTAAACCTTGGAATGAGTACAAATATGAAAAGTCCATAGGTGATATTTATGTACGTAATTAGACACATGCTGTTTTTTAATTCTTCTTTTTTTTCTGATGGGAGTGGGACATGTTTTCTTGAGGGGAAAAGGGCCACATTTAGCTACACATTTTCAAAGCAATAGAATAAATTTATGGCAAGCAACATATATATGGGTGCAAAAATGCCATAAAAAGATTTTACATCTTTATAGTTGAGTCTAAACACACAGTTCATTTGTTCTAGATGAACAGGTAAAGAAAATGTGGCATTTATATACAGTGAATTACTACTCTGCCATAAAGAAGGATAAACTTGAGTCACTTGTAGGAAAATGGATGCACCTTGAGACCACAATGCTAAGTGAAATGAATCAGACACACAAGCTTAAATATAGCATAGTTTCCTTAATATGAGAAACCTAAATTATAAGTAAAGAGCAGAGTAAAAGATAAATAATAGGGAAAAAAGAGACAGATCTTTTGCAAAAGGAAGGGGACCAAGAGAAGAGGAGAGGGAAAGACAAGAAAATGAAAAAAAGGAATTCAGATGCAGTATGTATGCGTACCACCTCCCACAAGGAATGTAATAATTATGTACTGTTAACACACCAATAAAAATAAAATTAAAAAAATAAAAATAATGAGTTCACTTGTTCATTCCTTTAATAAATAGTGGGTAGTTACTTTGTGCCGGGACCTTGTTAGGTGCTGAGTGTACAGTGCTAGAGGTAGAAGCTTTTAAATGTCAGTTTTCTCTACAATCTCAGTTCAATAAAGACTGGAATATAATTTGTAAATTGAACGCTATGTCATCCAGGATCTTCTTAGGAGTGAGATAGCACACTCTAAGTGGGTGTGAGAGCTTTTAGGAAACCCAATTACAAAAGGAAAAATCTAGTATTCTGGGACTATCAACAGTAGATTGAAGAAGCAAGGAAGGGAGTAGTTACTAGAACCTACTGAAGACAGCTATAGAGAAGCCACCAAGTGGTAACTGGGGCTCGGGGTGATTAATCTGTGCTGTCTTGGCAGGGAGAAAGCTAGAGAATAAATGTCCTGGCCTCTCTCTCCTCTTGCCTTTCATCTCCTGTGGGAGGCTGTCACTGGCCAAATCCACCTAGTAGCCAGAGGCCAAGAGAACTCATTAATGCAAACACTGATGGTCAACTTCCTAAGATACAAAGACAAGACAAGACAAGACAAGACAAGACAAGGGGGTGTCCCCAGCAGTAGGAGAGTGGAAGAAAAACAGTACAAATGTCAACTTGTGAGCAGTCACCCCTCAACCTTCAGGTGATCAAGTGAACATCTCCAAAACTGATGACAAGTTTAGCAAGCCTTCTGTTATCAGCCTGGGAAAAGAAGGGATGTGAGAAAATGATATAATTTTGATACATTACCCCAACAGATAAATGCCACCAAAGCAGAGAAGAGATAAGAATATAATGTTACATTAATGTAATAGTTCTGTTTCCTAAACAGAAAACTGAAAGGAACAGCAATAACAAATCTGAGAGGGGGAGGAGAAAAGAGAGACAAGGAGGAAAGAGAGAGAGAAGGAGACAGAGAGGGAGAAAAGTAGGGGGAGGTGGGAGGTGGTGAGAAAGTGAGGGAGAGGTCTAACTTCTGGTTGAGCATATGAAATTAAGTTTCTTTTCAGTCTGATTTAGTATGTTTGCTAATATTGGTGTGGTTGTCCCCATAGTTACTCTCTCCAGATGCTCTATGCTGAGATGCATTGTGGGCGTAGATTTGACTTAAGCAATGGCAAGCCTCTCTAGGCTGGCATATCTGAGATAAATTCTTCTGTTCATGTTCTTTTGTTCTATATAGAGCTGGAAGCACTTTAGAAGAAAATGTTGTAGCCTGGCCATATGGCATATGCCTGTAGTCCCAACACTCTGGGAGGCTGGGGCAGGAGGATCCTAACTTTGAGCCCAGCATGGGCAACTTAGGGACTTACCAAGAACCTGTCTCAGAAAAAGGAGGATGGGGTGGGGTTGTACCTCAGTGCAAAAGCCCTGGACTCAATCTTCAGTACTGAAAAATGATAGATAGATAGATAGATAATACAAAGAAAGAAAGAGAGAAAGAGAGAAAGAGAGAAAGAAAGAAAGAAAGAAAGAAGGAAAGAAAGAAATTGGGTGAAGGGTTAAAAGACGATGAAGGATGACAACAGAGTAGTATGTATTTCCAGGAATTAGCCAATGATTGGAACAGTTGCTTTTTTCCCCCACTCGTTGGCTGGTTTGACTACGGTACCTGAATTACAGAGACTTATTGTGGCAATTTTACTACTTTAGAAAAACCTCAGAACTTTACCACACAATTTTTCTTTCATTTTAAACACCCAAGTGTACACAGAAGATAATATAATCCATCTTCCTATGAATTGTTTACATTTAAATACTTTAAGGTATTGATTCCTAAGAACCACTTCATATCTAAAAAAGCAGTCAAGATTTCTTTTTATCAGGCTCTTAGAAAAGCATTTTTTGCCTCCCCCTCCCCAAATGTATTCAGAAAATTAGATAGCTGTTTACTTAGCCTGGAAACTTAAAGTCTCTGAAAAGTAAGAAATGCATACATTTGCCAAACCACACTGTAACAACTCAAGTTAGATAATGTGGATTCAGTATAATATGGATTCCTTGTATTATAATGTTTCCTTTGAATTGATTTTACTGTAAGATCTGTATATGGACTATACCAAATCAAAGGATTTAAAATTCAATATGAAAACAATTTAGAGACCAATCAGATGTATATCTCAAGCCATGTTTTTCAGAAGTGCTTCAGAGTCACCTGAGGGTCTTGTTTATACCACAAAGAAATGATACATGTTTGAGGAGAGATACACCGACCTTGATTTTAGCATTGCACAATGGATCCATGTATTGTTTTTTTTTCGTGTGTGTGGTTGTTTTGTTTTGTTCTTGTGCAGTACCAGGGATTGAACCCAGAGCCTCTGCACTGAGCTATAACCCCAGGACTCTTTATATTTCATTTTGAGGCAGAGTCTCACTAAGTCTCTGAATTGCCCAGACTGGACTCAGTCCTGCAATCCTCCAGCTTCAGCCTCCCAGAGTTGGGATTACAGGTGTGCACCACTATATCTAGTCATATCCATGTATTAAAACATTACATGGCACCTCATAAATATGTACAATTTTGTGTATTAATTGAAAAAAAATTAAAAACATTTTTATTTTTCTTATTTATTTATTTATTTATTTAGGTACTGGGGATCAGCTTAGGACCTTGAGCTTGCCAGGCAGATGGCAGAACCACTGAGCTAAATCCCCGGCCCTTAAAAACATTTTAAAAAGCACATCCTGAGCTCCACACTTCTCCAGCTCTACCTCTGCAGATTCTCTAGATAGAAGGATCTTAGAATGTTCATTTAAACAATTACTGTTGCAGTTTAAGAAGTACAGGGATAGAATGAAAAACTTTTGCTCCTGTATCTGAAGGATGACATCTTCTCTATAGCATTTTCCCAAGATACTGTGTGCGCATGTTGCTTTATCAAGAAAAGGGTGTGAAGCCCGCAAGAGAAAAAAAATCTAAATTGAGACTCATAAGGCCTGATTTTAATGCCAGTTTTAACAGCTGTGACATGGAACATGCCACCTAACCTCTCTGGGATTTACTCTTGTCATCTCTAAAATAAAAGACTTGGAGCAAAATGTCTTGTTCATTCCCTTCCAAATTTGATAGCCCCTGGTCCTGATCTTCTAAATTAAATCTTTGGGTAGGTTCTTTTATAAATTATTCATTCACCCATAGAAAAGCTTGGATGTATCCAATCTTCCTAGAGAATCAATTTCTACTCCAAGAAAGTATTAATTTTGTCCAGAACATTGTTCAATTGTCAATATCTTACTTTCAAGTTCTAATACCGCCAATATTGTCTCCAAGAAGATCTTGGAAACTTATGAGAGGGTAATTGAAAAAAGCCACTTACAAGTTTTTGCCTTCCTTTAGTTTAGAGGTAACAAATTCATATGCAATGGCTGCTTCTGGAAAAGTAGCTGTCACATATTTCAGATGGGCATTTGGCCAAAGATGCATCTCAAAACACTAGTCCTATGAAATTTTCTCTGATATGTTTTGAAATGTAAAATAAGTATGAGAAATTCTGTAAAACATGCTGGGAGAAAGACCCAATACTTATTACCAAAACAAAAAGATTTGAGAAAATCTTCAGTAAAAATAGATACACTAATAAATAAATATTTTAAAAAATTTTGCATAATAGTTTTTCCCACACTCATTTGATCATAGATTCTTTATGAGGAATAACATGTGGATGTGCTAGTGTATTTTGAAAAATTGGGAAAAAGTAGTCTTCATAAAATCCAGATATCTAAAAAAGTCATAAAAATAAATGATATGAGAAATCTAAATATACACTAAATATGATGATCCACTGGAAAGATAATATTCATAAGAGAGTAAGACATTTCTTGCATTTAATAAAGGCTTTCATTTTAATACATGGTGAACATTAGCATTCTGATGTCATAAGAAAGTTACTTTAGGAGTTAGAGTATTGTATTATTGACAACTATTTATCTCTTGCTTCATTTACATGAATAAATAAACAGTGACATTTTGGAAAAACAAACATTGAAAAGAAAAGATCTTAGTCAATACATAGAATATTTTGATCTAATAATCACCTTCTGTTTTAATCTTATGACTTGTGAAAGCCGAGTGACAAATACACACTTAAACAAGTGACTTCTAACCTTGAGCTAGACATTTCTTTAGCAGAATTTGGGAAAGTTTCATACCAATATAAAGAATTTCTTTTCAGATTGCCATTTTCTTTTTAAAGCAGCTTTCAAAAGTGGATAATTCTTGTAGTCATGAAGTTTCTACAACTGAGAATTTTTCCCCATAACTTCTTTAAAATTAAAAATTTTAAAATTTGAATCTAAAACATTTCACTTAAAATTAAATGTGTGCAACATTTATCTTAACTCATGTATATTGAATATTAGCTTTTTAATTTACTAATATTAAAATATACACCACGTTCGTCTGCTTTAAAATGATCAAGTTTCATATATTTAGATATATACATTTCCAAAAATACTATTGAAAATTGTTGTTTTCAGTGGATATGGATGCAGAAGGAGAAATGTCTTTGAAATGTCACTAAATGTCTAAGGAAAAAGGATGACATATATACATATATATGTGTCATCTTTAAATATAATATATATTAAGAATACATACTTTGAAATATAATGTATAGTTTCATTTTTAAATTTTTATTAGTCCATGTTTGCAGTATATGATAATTACATTCACTGTAGGGAATTGTTACATGGACATAGCACATCTTAATACTTTTTCCAATCCTTTCCCTCCCCTTCCTTATCCCTCCCTCCATCTCTCAGTCCCCTTTCCTTTTGCAAAAGATCAATGTCCTGTTTCCTATTATCTACCTTACTAGTCCCTTTCTAAACCTTTTTCTGAAAGTGTTTGTCAAGTTAGCAAGCACGATTTTTTTTTTCTTACTATTTCACTCCAGAGCCCTAGAAATGTAAAAAGAACAAAGTGTGGGATGGGGAAATAGAAAAGCTACCTTAGTTTTAAGCAATGGATCCTGATTCATATCATTTATTTCTTTTTTAAAAATCATTTTTATTACTATATATTTGTAGTACATTATAGTTACATTCCTTGTGTGGATTTGGTATATATCCACAGCACATCTTGTAATAACACATTTTTATTCCCTTTTTAAACCCCTTTAGCTTCTCTCCATCCGCCCCCTCGATCTCTTGACTCCCTTCCCCTTTGAGAAAGATCTATCTCCCTACATCCTATTATCTACCTTTTATTTTGCTCTTCATTTATGCTTTGGGAAACATATAAGAAAAAACATGTGACCTTTAAGCTTGTGGGTCTGATTTATTTGACTTAACTTTATGGTTTCGACGTGCATCCATTTTCCTAAAAATGACTCAAGTTTATCTCCATTGTGTGTAAATACCACATTTTCTTTGCCCATTGATCTGTTGATGAACATATAGGCTGCTTTCAAGATTTAGCTACTATAAATTATGTTATAGGATGGGTGTGCATGTATCACTATAATATGATGTCTTTAACTCTTTCAGAAAGACACCTAGAAGAGGAACAGGTGAAATATCTAGTTTCAGTTTTGGGAGTAATCTCTATATGATTTCCATAGTGGTTGTACTAATTTACATTCCCACCAACAATGTACAAGGGATTCTTTGTCTCCACAGCCTTGCCAGTGTTAGTTATTACTTGATTTCTTGATGATGGCCATTCTTTCTGGGGTAAGATGGAATCTCAGTATTGTTTTAATTTGAATTTCTCTAATCACCAGCAATGTTGAGAATTTCATCATATATTTTATTGGCCATTTATACTTCTTCTATGAAATGTCTATTCATTTTACTTGCTTGTTTTTTTCCTAGATCTTTTATTTTGGTGGGCAGTCTAACTTTTTTGTTTTTAATATATTCTGCGTATTAGTCTATTGTCTGAGGAATAGTTGGCAAATTTTTTCCCATTCTGTAGGTTGCCTCATCTCTCTGTTGGCTGCTTCTTTTGCTCTGTAGAAGCTTTTTAATTTGATATAATACCATTGGCTGATTCTCCATACTATTTCCTGTGCAAATGGGGTTCTATTCAGAAAGTCCTTGCCTATGCCTATGACTACAAGAGTTTCACCTATTTTGTCTTCTAGCAGGTTCAGTGTTTCTGTTTTAACATTTAGTTCTTTGATCTATTTTGATTTTATTTTAGTACATGGTGAGAGATATGAATCTAGATTCAGTCTTCTGTATGTATATAGCTAGTTTTGCCAACACCACTTATTAAAGAGGCTATCTTTTCTTGTGTATGTTTTTGGTTCCTTTTTCAAAGATCAAATAGTTAAATGTGCATGGGGTATTTCTGCAATGTCTATTCTGTTCCATTGATTCTTATGTCTGTTTTTGTGCCATTACTATACTGTTTTTATCAGAGTAACTTTGTAATATAACCTCAAGTCCAGGACTGTGATGCTTCCTGCTTTGTTCTTTTTACCCAGGATTGCTTTTGTTATTCTTGGTCTCTTCTGGTTCCATATGAATTTTAGGATTGTTTTCTCCAGTTCCATGAAGAATGTTATTGGAATTTTGATTGGGATTGCATTAAATCTGTATATCAATTTGTGAATTATGGTATTCTGATTGTATTGGTTCTGCTTATCCAGGAACAGGGGATATCTTCCAGTTTTCTGGCATTGCCTTACTGTCTTCACTTTTTGGACAAAATCCCAACATCCACAATTTAAGGAAGGAGAGGTTTATTTTGGTTCACAGTTTGTAGATGTTTCAGACCATCATCTGCTGGCTCAAGGCAGGACAACATGGCAGGAGGGCATTGCAGAGGAGAAACTGCTCATGGCCTGGCTGGCAGGAAGTAGAGAGCAATCAAGGACTGGGCAAAAAAGATACATTTTTCCAGGTCATGCCTCCCAGTGACCCACCTCCTTTAACCAAGCTTCAGCTCCCAACATCACATTTACATATAAATTCAGCAATGCACTAATTCACTGAGTATCACACCACCATAATCCAATCATCTCCCAAAACTCCACTTATGAAATCATGAGGCTTTGGGAAAACATCTAGATATAAATCATGAAAGATAAATTCTTCAGTTTCATTTTTCAGAGTACTGCAGTTTTCATTATAGAGGTATTTCACTTCCTTAGTTAAGGTAATTCCTAAGTATTTAATTTTTCTTGGTGCTATTTTGAATGTTTTTTAACTAATTTCTTTCTCAGTGGTCTATTAGTGTACAGGAACACTACTGATTTTTGTGTTTATTTTATATCCTGCTACATTACTGAATTTGGCTATTAATTCTAAGAGTTTTGGGTGGGATTTCTGGGTCTTCTAAGTAGAGAATCGTGATATCTGCAAATAATAATAATTTGACTTGTTCATTTCCTGTACATAGCCCTTCTATTTCTTTTTCTTGCCTAATTGTTCTTTCTAATGCTTCAAGTAGTAATTGAGCAGGAATGGTGATAGTGGACATCCTTGTCCCGTTCCTGATTTGAGAGAGAAAGTTTTCAGTTTTTCCACATTTAATATGATGTTGATAGTAGGTTTGTCATAAATGGCTTTTATAAGATCCTTCTCTACCTATTTCTTCATTGTTCTATCATGAAAGGATGTTGAATTATATCAAAGGCTTTTACTGCAGCTATTGAGATAATCATAATTTTTGTCCTTGGCTCTGTTTATCTGATGCATTACATTTATTGCTTTGTGCATGTTGAACCATCCTTGAATCCCTGGGATGACACCTACTCTGTCATGATGTACAATCTCTTTGATGATTTATTGCATTCTCTTTCCCAGTATCTTGTTGAAGATTTTTGCATCTACATTCTTTAAAGATATTGGTTTGTAGTTCTCTTTTTTGGTTTCATCCTTGTCTGGGTTTGGAATCAGGTTTGGTAGCTTCCAGAAATGATTTTGAAAGTCTTCCTTCCCCTTCAATTTCTTTAAAAAGCTTGAGGAATATTGATGTTAGAACTTCCTTGAAGTTTCTGTAGAACTCAGCAGTCAACTCACCTGAACCTGAGCTTTTCTTGGTAGATTTTTAAATTACTGCTTCAATTTAATTGCCTTTGGTTTATTTAGGGTTTTTAAATCTTCTTGGTTCAGTTTTGGTAATTCATATGTGTCAAGGAATCTATTCATTTCTTTTCAATTCTCCAATTTATTGGTGCACAGGTTTATGAAGTAGTTCCTAATAATCTTTCTGTCTTCAGCCACAACCTTTGTGATTTCATCATTTTCATTTATAATTTCATTGATTTGGGTCTTTTCTCTCCTTTTTTTGAGGAGATTGGCTAAGGGTTTGCCAATTTTGTTTATTCTTTTGAAGAATTAATTCTTTAATTTATTAATTTTTTGGTCTAAATTTCATGACTTCTGCCCTGATATTTATAATTTTTTCCTTGTACTAGCTTTGGGTTTGGATTATTCTTGGTTTTTATTTGGACTCTCTGTTTTTGTGATGTGGGCATTCAAAGATATAAACTTCCCTCTTAAGACTGCTTGCACTGTGTCCTATAAGTTCTGGTATGGTTTACTGCCATTAACTTTTAGTTCTAGAAACTGTCTTATTTCTTCCATGATTTCTTCTGTAACCCATTGTTTATTTAAGAGCATTGTTTAGTTTCCATGGATTCGCTTAGTTTTTGTGTTTTCTTTGGTCATTGATTTCTAATTTCATTATAGTATGATCTTTTACTATGCGTGGTATAATTTCAATTATTTTGCATTTACTTAAGCTTGCTTTATTGACTAGTATGTGGCCTATTTTGGAGAAAGTTCCATATACTGCTGAAAAGAATATGCATTCTGTTGTTGGGTGAAACATTCTGTAAATATCAATTAAGTATATTTGTTTGAAGGTTTTGTTTAATTGTGATTTTCTTTCTTGATTTTTTTGTCTAATTGATCTGTCTATGTGATAATGGGTTATTGAGTTTCCCTACTATAATTCTATTTGTGATTATCTGGTCTTTTATGTCCAATAGTACTTGTTTTATAAAGTTGGGTGTGCCATTGTTTGGTGCATAAATGTTATGGATTTTTCCCTTAACTATTATGTAGTGACCTTGTTTGCCTCTTCTGATCAGTTTTAGCTTAGCATCTACTTTGTCTGAATATAGTATAGTTACACCTGTTTTTTTTCAGGTTTCCACAGCATGGAATATTACTTTCCATCCTTTGATATTTTTAGTCCATAGATTTTTTTAGTTAAGTGTGTTTCTTATATACAGTATATCATTGGGTTTTGTTTCTTTATCCATTCTCCCACTCTGTGTCTTTTGATTGGGGAATTGAGACCATTTACACTGAATTATTACTGATAGGTACTGACTTATTCATGTCATTCCCTTATTTTCCTATTGCTTTCCCTTCTACCTAACTGTTCACCCTACTCAGTTCATTCATTCTATTAGACCTTTTGTCATTGTTATCTTCATTGTCTCTTTCTAGGGTATCTTGGAGAAGTTTTTGCAGTGCTCCTTTGATGGTCATGAATTTTTTAAAGGTGTTCTTTATCATGAAAATATCTTACTTCTCCATCAATTTTGAAAGATAGTTTTACAGGACATATCAGCCTAGGTTGGAAAATGTTTTCTTTTAGGGCGTGAAACACCTCACAGCTCTCTTGGCCTTTACAGTTTGGAAGTCTGCTGTAGTTCTAACAGATTTTACTTTAAAGTGATTCATTGCTTTTCTCTAACTGCTTTTAAGATTCTGTTCTTGTGTTGTTAGGTTTCTGGGGTTTTTCTTCTTTTTTTTTTTTTTGGTTAATACTAGGGTTTTGACTATGATGTGTTGTGGCAAAATTCTTTTCTGATTGTGGCTATTTGGGATTCTATATGCATCACTTTTCTGTATGTCAAATTATTTTGCATATTTGGAAAGTTTTTAATTATTATTTCAGTGAGCAGTTTTTTTTCACACCAATTGTGCTATGTTCTAATTTTTCGCTAATTCCAATTAATCTCAGATTAATCTTGTTTGTGGTGTCTAGGGACTGTTGGATCTATTTTTCATGTTCTCTTGTTGTTTTGTTGTTTTTAAGGTATCTCATTAATTGGGCACCAACAACAGTCCTGTCTTCTAGTTCTGACACTGTGTCTCACATTGGTCAGTTCTGCTGCCCATATTTTCCATAGAAGTTTTAATCCCCCGAATTTCTCTTTGGAGAATTTTAAAGACTCTAATTCTTTTCTATGCTACTCCTTTATGTTTTACATAACTTTTTTTTAGCTCTGCTAGCTTTTTATTAATGTCTTCTGTAGGCTCAATGATTGTTTTATTTGGCCCAAAATCTTATTACCTCTGTCTTCTGTGAGCTTGTCAAATGCTTTATTGATCTGTTTTGTCATCTCTCCTGATATAATTTCCAATAATTTGTCTATGTGGCTTTTGGTTTCCTCCTCATGAATCAGCTTTGGGGGAGTTAGAAGTTTTTGGAGGCATTTTATTGGCTTGTCTTTTCATTTCTATTTTTGTTTCTTTGAGTGTGTGTGTGTGTGTGCATGTGTTTGTGTACTGAGGCTTGCAGGTTGATTGTATTGGAAATCTTTGTTTCTAGTATAGAGACCTCCTTGGTTAATGTCTACATTTTAGTGGTGTCTACCACTTGGTCATGTCTACCTATTGGCCTTTCCTTGATCTTAGGATCCAACCATCTCAGTTTACCTAAAATGAGAGGTTGCAATGCATTTAGGATAGTACATAGTTTTCCAGAAATGGGCCACAGTATTGTTCATGAGTCCAAGGCAATCCAGATAGTGGAATCCTAAGAAAACTAATTAATAGCACCTGCTATGTCACCTTGGCTATAGTAGTAAAATCAGCATCAATAATAGTGTAAAATACAAACTTAATATCGACAAACCCTAAGGACCAATATAGTACCATCTTTAACCATAGAAGAGAGCTATAATTATAGCATGAACACTAAGACTAACCAAATTTAGACCTACTATAGACCTACAGTAAATATCTACTAAATGGAAAAACTTTACCTATATGAACCATAGAATAGATTCAATAGCAATAGCATAAAGTTAACTAGTTATCTAGAGATTCATAAAGCTTAGAGGTTAAACTAGTAAAGATAGAGGGGATGGGGAACTGGAGAATAAAAAAGCAAGATTTGAAAAATTAATCAATGAGATATGAAAAGGAGGAGAAAGTGAGATGGGGGTTCTATTGGGGAGTAAACAAAATTAATACTGATAGAGAACAGTTGCAAAACAAGAAACGGTTTGCAAATAAGAAAAAGAAGAAAACTTATAAATGAAGGTAAAAAACAGGGAAAAAAGGTAAAAAGGAAGAGGAAAGAAGCTGAAAGAGAAAAAGAGAAAAGGAGAAAAAAGAACCTAAGAGATGAAAATCGGGGGAAACCCAAACCACCACAAAACCTGGTGAAAGACAGACAAAAATAATACAAAGTAGAAAAATCAAAAAGTGCTTGAGTCAATGAAGAAATTCCTGTTATTAAATGAGCTGTTTCTTTCAAAGACCTGCTGTCTTGGGATCCAGCCAGTCGTGATTTTTGCGACTAGCTTTAGGCCTTGTGGGTTTTTGATACTCCCTCTATGCAGGTGAGGCCCCTCTGTCTGTTCCCCCCAGAATGTGGTTTTTATCCAAGTCAAAGAATATCTTGCTAGTAGATGAGGAATGTGATCAGCCCTCTGATATCTGTCAGATGTAGGCTGCCAGACAGGGGTGCGAGTCCACAGTTGTAGTGTCTGGTTGCTCCCTTCTCTCCTCAGGTATTGTCTTCGCCCAGGATCAGATCACTTGGCTAACTCTCACCTCTATTGCCCCACGTTTTGTGGAAGTAAAATGTACAGCCAGCTTGGAGTTGATGGGCAATCGTTTCCTTGCATCAGGGGCAATGTGTGGGCCTGCTTGCTCCTTGTTGGGGGGCACCGCTCAGCTCATCCTGTCTGGGTCTGCTTGCTTATGTAGGGGAGAAGTCTGGCTCATCCGGTCCACATCATTTATTTCACACAGTAGATGAAGATACATTGGTGAAGCCTTTATTTATTTGTATTATCTTGGTGCCTGACTTGGATTCCTTGCTAAGATTTGTTTCGAATATCACAGCTGCTTCGGCATTTTCTTGGGGCAGCTTTAGAGTATTTGGAGACAGAGATGTGGTTTGCTGAATGCTTAGATATGTATGTTATAGAAAATGCAGAAAATGATAATATTTTCTCCAGAATTCTGAGAATTCCTTTCCAAATGAAGTATATACTGTCTTTCCAAAATGTGTTGGAAAAGTGGTAATAGTTGCACGCTGCCTCTTGCTGACGTGTCTGGTGGTGAAGTTTCCCTGAAGGGATTTGAAGAGACAAGAGAGGAGGCTGTGGGCATCGTCTTCCTCAGGGAGTCACTGGTGAAGCAGGTGAAGGAGAGAGAAGAGCTGAGTAAGGTTGGCAGCTCAGACAATCTGAGCCTGGGAGAGCCAGATGTGGACACAGGCCCCTGGCACTGCTAAGCAATGCAAAGTGTTGCCACATCCAGAGAAAGTACCAGCAGCTGATGGACAGTATGGAGCAGAATTGCAATGACATTGTGAGCATGGCCAGCACTCAGTGTCCCAGGCCTTGGAGAAGGCTGGCGTGCTGTTGAACTGCATGATCTACCTGTGCGAGGCTTGCTCAATGAGCAGTTCTTCATGCTGGCCTTCGACCTGGGCCAGGAGAAAGCCAAGCAATTAAATTCTGATTATATCAGGCAGCATTCTATGACTTTCTGTTCATGTGCATGGGCCTGCATTGTATGAAAGAGCAGCAGGAAGAGTCGAGCAACTGTGACAATAGCATTGTGCTGTCCTTCTGGGAGACCATACACAGAGAGACAACATTGTGGGTTTCACAGAGAGACACTCCATTTCATTTTTGATTCCTTCAAATCAGGGCCTTCTGCACAGAAGGCATGAGTTTGACACTGGGGGCAAATATTCCAAAGCCCATTAAATAAAAATTTCTTCAGCAATACAATATATTTACCTTAAGGAGAAACATCTCTCCTGGCTAATTTTATTTAAGAGTTACCAATACATATTTAATCTTTATGGAGTTCACTGGAAATGGATCTATATATTGAAGCTTCAATATTTGAATTATTCCTTCATTGTGGGGCCTCTTCAATCCCCCACAGATTCAAAGAATATAATAAGTATATGAGAAGTTGGAGCCATGTGCTAATAATATATGCCATAAGAAACAGTGCATACATAAAGTCTCAAATGAGCAGGTACCTTGGTGCCCAATTTTTCATATAAGTGCCAGAATAAATTATCCGCTTCAGCAATGAAATAAAGAACTTAAGGTTATTAACTAAAAGAGTCAATCAGTGATATCATGCAATATGCCATATAAATTTCAGAATAGCACCTTTGAAAAGTTATTGACTTCTGCCAGATGATGTGGCAGGTGCAAAGACGGCAAAGAAACTCTAAAGGAAAGCTAAGATCAGAAATAAACTCCTATACTTTTTTTAGAAAATCCATAGTGCAGCTGCTCTCAGATGGCTGATTGACTATATCTTTATCGGAATGCACAGAAAAAGCAGGCAGAGCTGTCACCCGAGGGAATGCAGTGCTTAAAATCCTTGTATTCATGTTCTAGGCCTCTCATGGCTCTCAAAACTCTTCTGGGATTTCTCATAACTTTTGGATAAAGTCCATATGTTTGCACATGGTTTAAAAGGGGTTTTTATGGTAAGGTTCTTGTCTATACCTGTCTGAGGTTGGGTTTTCAAGAAGCAGATGCTGTGTGCAAATTCTCTTTCAAGGATAAGCAACAAAGAAAACCATATAAGAGTGAAGAAATCAGACAAGGAAGAGAGAAGGCCAAGCAGGTGTGTAATCACAGACAAGTCCAACAGAGTATGGGTTCTGCAGGATCCCCTAGGGGAAGTCGAGTGTAAGATACACCCTGCAATTGCCCTGATTGGAAACAAAAGTTGGAGTTTCCTGTTCCTCTTTCTATTAGTTATTGGTTACGGACTGCCTTCAATGTGTGTGCAGATAGGTGCAGTTGTATCTCAGAAACACTTCTGTCTCTTCTCATGTGACCAAGTGAGCTTTGGTGGTCGCAGACAGTCCTTTGTGAAACCCCACAAGTACTGGCTACTGGAAGCCAAAGAATACTGAGGTGAAAGGAGAAAAAATGGTTAACAGGATGCAGGGAACCTGGATGGAGCATAGGAATTCTCCATTTCAAAATATTTATTCCATATCTCCAGTCATCTCCTTATACTCTGTGTTCCAGGCTCAATGCCTGTTTCATCTTTCTCAAACCTTTTGCTTGTGGTGCTTTGCACTTCCATTTCTCCACACTGTGCCTGCTTTTCCACCAGCCTACTCTCTACTCATCCTTCAGACCTCAGCTTTCATATAATTTTTTCTAGAAAGGTGCATCATTTCCTACATGCTCAGTTTTGAGTCTATCTTTGGGTTTCCCTGTCTCTTTCAGTCTTATGCCAATTCAAGGAGACTAAGATTGGGTTTATCTTGTTACCTATGGTACCTGCAACATCTGAAAGTAGATAGATAGCCAATAAACATTTATCAAATAAATAAAATATCAATCTTTAATCTCAGAATCAGTACTAATATAAACTCAGATATGAGAAATTGAACTAAAATATTAAGTTATTATTCACCAATATTTGTGATTCATTTGAAATGCATGAAGACTTTTCCTATGCATTATCTCATTTGGCTCCTTACTGCATTTCCTTGAATAGAAAAAAATTGTAGTTTTGTTTACTGCTCTTGTTACTTAGGAGAAAGGAAAAGTTATTTTGCTGCCAAACACGACTTAGACAAACAATACTTTCCCTTTCCAGATACATACAGCCTAGGATGGTGAGGAATGTACATCATTAAAGAATGATGACAGTGATACTTATTCTCAATCTGTAATACTTTATTGAATGTATTTTTAACACAGCCATTCAACTTTCTGCCACAGGCTGAATCTAACTTATCTTTGAAGCCCAAGTTTTTATGTACTTCCTGTTTATATAGGAAATTAATGCTTATGTTGAGTGGATTCATTCACATATAGACATACATCAAGCATTTATTATGCATATAGGCACAGTGTTAGGTACAAAGAAGAAGATGAGTAAAAGGAAAATTGTCAACTTTCCAGCATCTTAATCTGGAACTTTACTATCCTACTGTGTTCTATTCTATCACTATTTCAGGGCTAGCATCCCATTTATAAAAAGCTTTATTTTTCATGCCCAACACTAGAAAAAGGATGGATGGTGGCATTTAACCTTCCCAAAATGAACTCACTGGCCTGAGGCAACTCTCCTACTCAGTGTCTGCAGTGTTTAGGAGATAAAACTAAAGGCACCCAATAATACTAACTGGATATTGGATATACCTGAATTGCCAGGAAGTTCTGACTACATAGGTAATAACAAGCTCATTTTATTGTTATAGCCCTTATACTGCCTTCCAATCAGTGAGTGTGTGGTTTAGTCTGCTCTGAAATTCTCCATTAGCGTTTTCTTTCAACTTTATAAAAAATTAAAAGTAGCTTTCAAGGTGCAGGACTCTCCCAGATAAGTCAATGAACCCAAAATCTTTAAAGATGAGCTGAAGGCCCAACTACAGCACCCACCAACAGTGGTAATCTTTGTCTCTTTCCAAAGAGCACTTGAAACATGACAGCTGAACCCACAGAGGAGAAAAAGAAGAAACTCTAAAATCCATAAAAGAGGTAGTACAGTGGACCCTCAAGTTACGACCGGGCTGACATAGGAACAACTTGGGTTAATTAGGTTAAAGGAAGACACATCCGCCTCTTGTTATCTATAGCGTGTACCCAGGTAAACATCCAGATCTCAGCTACACTGGCCTACAACCTACTTGAGTTACAACCATCCCTCTGGAACTCACTTGTAAGTCAAGGACCCATTGTATTTGAATTGGACCTTGACAGAAAGTAGGTGTTTTATGAGTGCAAAAGGGAATTTCAGGTAGGGAACTCTCTGTGTCTGAAAAGAACAAGTCTAGTTTAAGGGATAACCAAGGGTGAGTTTATTTACAAGAAGAAAGGAGGAAGTCAAAAAATAAATTAGAGAGTAAAGTTAGTGTCAGAGTGTGAGGGAGATTATGAAGGAATAGATCTAACAATAGGTAACAGGGAAGTAAACAAGGTTTGTAAGGAAAAAAGGAGCATGACGAGATGCGTTTTGTCAGAGATAATTCAATATGCCTTTCTAAGGATCCACTGGATCCTTAACAGGGTGCCCTGATAATCACCTATGAGTGAGGTGATAAAAGTTTGGGTTTGGCCAGTGGCAATGGAGTTAGAAAGTAGGGTTCAGTTTCAAACATAATTTTAATACAAAATTGCATCAGACAAAATATGAAGGGTACTGTAGAAAGAGTGAAGTTTGACTCAAGGACCCCATGTGAGCAGTTTCACAGACTGTGACTTAGTTTACTAGAGATGTAAGAGGAAGATGATGCTGGAGGAGGAAAACAGTGCGTTCAGCTTCGCACATGTTACATTTGAGGTGACTACCACACATTCAGATAAGGATGTCTAATTTACAGTTGAAAATGTTAGTCTCAAGCCAAGAAGACATATTGGGGCTCGAAATGTAGGAATGGGAGTCACCTGAAAATTATAGTATTAACTAAGATCATTAAGCAAGAATGTGTACCATGAATAGAGAAGAGGAATAAGGATAAGATTTCCATGAACATAAAACATTAAAGAAGTAGGCAGGTGTGAGACTCAAAAAGGAATACAGAGGAATGCTCGAAAATTTGGAGGAAAACCAGAGAAAGACACAGCCACTGGTGTTAAGAGAAGAGTTTTGAGGATGAGGACATCAACCCTGCCGTGGACAGCAGGAATGCTGAGTGGAAAGCTCCAAGGGAAAAGGCCCTTTGACTTGCCCAGTGAGACATTTTTCACATCCACAGGAGCAATTTCTCTAGAATAGTGAGACAAAAGCCCAGATTGAGCTAGTTGTAGAATAAATGAGATTTGAGAACTTGAGGGAAAATGTGTAGACTCTTATTTGATAAATGCCAAGGAGAAAGAGAAAGATTGGCTATTAAAGAGTTTAAGTGAAATGGAGGCATTACATATTTTTTTAAATTAAGACAAGAAGAGGGTGTTTGTAGAACAAAGGGAAAAGAGATTGAAAGTACAGTACAAAACAGAACAGGTGATAGAGCATGGATCTCAAAGGGACAGGAAGAATCAATCTCATATTATAGATGGAGAGATTATCCTTGAGCTGGAGAGAAATATCATTTCTCTACTGTGATAAGTTTGTAAGTGGAGGGGAAGACAAGCAGTGTTGAGTTCACATCCAACCGTCTTACTTTCTTGGGGAAGTAGTGCTGTGTTATCTGCCACAGAGGGGCCACTTCTTCCGTCATATTCTGATCCTGGGTGCAGTCACTACGAAGCTAACAGGCTCCTTAACCTTTTGACACTTGTCCTGTCTGTGCCATCAGGACACACCACCAAGACTTTCCTAAAGTATTCAAAATGTTGAATACATCATATGGACAGAGATTTATCAAAACTACTTCTCAGTTGGCTTGAATAGGAAAATATTTTGCATATTTTGTGTTTTAAACATACCCAGAAGATCAATACAAAAGGTATCATGCACAATTCTTAGACAAAAGATGAAGGGAGATAAAGAGACTTGGTGTCTAGGCTGTGCCTTCTTAGCCCTTTATTCCTCTCTGTGCCCATCTAGCCATCATTTTCATTGTAGGGCCCCAGAAATAGTTACTAATAACAATGTTAGTTAATATTAATTGAGTTCTTACTAATTGTGAAGCATTCTTCTAAGAACTTGGCATATTGACTCATTTAATCCTCCTAATAACCTTATGGAAAAGTGCATGTATATTGTAATTATCTTTATTTTACAGATAGGAAAATATAAAAGGAGTTTATGTTTGCCAATTTGCTCATAATCATACAACTGGTAAAGATGCAGAGCTGGCTTTTGAATCCAGTCAGTCTCCCTTATTACCATTAGTGGTATAATAAAGGCCCTAAATGACTTGTGTGGTAAAATATATACCAAGCTCGTAAGTTAGGCATGTATCCATTTCTCAGTTACACAGCCATTCTAGAAGTCTGTGATCCTGGAGGCCTGTATGGGTCTTGGAGTATTTGTTCCTGAGGGTCTGTTTATTATTCAACATTACACTCCCAATTTGAGCACATTTTTAATCCTTTATAAATATTGGATGAATAGTTAAACGAGCAAGCAAAGCTGATTTCTCTCCAATCACCCAACAGCTTTCTGCTTGAGATGTATTGAAATGAACTGGTACATTAGGAGTGGGGTGGTGGTGGCAGGGGACAGTTTGTGGCTGAGGAAAGGAGATGGGCCACAGAGACTGCTGCCTTCATGGGTTGCACATTCTGCACTTTTGTCTCTATCTACTGACATTTTTTAGTCATTTTTCTATCTCAATGCAGTATAAATTTGTAAGTATTTAAACATATCCTAGGAAAATGCTGACTCTAATATACCAAAAGCATGCCCTTTCCAGCTGGCATTTTATCTAGTCCTTTAGTATACTTCCTGGCATAATTTACTGTCTTGGCCCTGGGGATGTTTTTATTTAACAGTCTCAATCATTTGGATGTAGTGAGAGAAAACTCTAAATCTGAAGCCTGAGGTCTACATTTTATTCCCTTTATTACCCTCCAACACATATAAAGAGCCTAAACTTGCTCAGAGAACAAGGAAGAGAAGGCTCCCAGGTCTGCTTGCTGGGGTAGCATTCTTTCAGAACTAAGAAGACTGTTGTCTGAAATAATTGAGTTTCTCCTTAAGCAGAGGAAGGACTTGCTGCCTGTGTACACAGTCAAAATGATCTTTGTAGCAAGGTACAAACTGTTCACAAGATATTTGGGAAAGACACTATGATGCACCTAACTTAGAGGGACTTTGAGAAGTTCTAGAAGCAGTGACAGACATCTGTTGTCCTCTAGCAGTGTATCAGCTTCCTGAGCAAATAACAGTCATTAAAACAATCTGAGCAATACAAGCTCTTATGAATACAATCATGCAGCTATATATGGAATTATGCCATAGAGACTAAAAGTTCAGAGTAAAAGGATTTGATAATGGCTGAAGAATAAGAGAGAGGGGAAAATGAGAGGATATGGAGTATGAGTGGGTTTGCAAAGGCAATGTGTGCTTCATAATGTGACAGGCAACAAGTGTGATACATCCGTGCTCTCATTAGTTCCCCACAAAATCAACTCCCATTTTCCAGATCTAAAAACTAAGATTCTCAATTGTTGTGGCTGGCACAGGTGTGAGAGGCAGAGCAGGTGGTCAAATCCAGGCAGTGTGGCACTGGAGCTCCCTTACTTAACCACTGTACTGTTCTTTATGGTGGCCTGAGCAAGCTACCAGTGTCTGAGCTTGCAAATGCACAGCACATAAGACTAGAAGTGAATGTTTGAAGAGGTATCCCTCAGCCCAGCTAACCTCCAGAGAGAAGATGCTCTTAAGCAGATTGCCTTTTGACTTGGCAGACTTTCTACCTGCATTGCTTGAGGGTTTGGGAATTAGGCTATTTCTCATCAAAGGACTTTTATTTCTACAATGCCACTCTGCTGTGTCTTGCAGAACATACAGAATTTTAGCCTTTTTAATGTCTAAAAAAAATCCAGCTTCTAGTGGGAAGAATCATGGATATAGAATGCATTCTATTTCTTTGGCAGATCACCCAGACTTTCATGTTTTCAAATTATCACCCTTTTAAGGGCAGAGGAGACACTGCTGCTTAACATCATGGGCTCAGAGGAAGTGATGGTATCTAGCTGGAGAAGGACTTCCTCTACTTCACTTGTGACCTCAACTATAGTGAATGAGAGGAGGTTATGTGACTTCTTCATTCTTGGAGGGACAGGTCTATCAGCTCAGAGCCAAAGATCTCCTCACACTAGGCGGAGATAGAAATAAATGAGCAAGACGCAGACACGGGGCATTTTCTACATCACTTTAAAAATCTCTAACAGTTGGATGTGGAGGTATACACCTGTAATCCCTGCATCTGAGAGTCTAAGACATAAGCATCACTATGAGTTCCAGGCCAGCCTGGGCTACAAAGTGACTTCAAGTCCAGCCTGAACCACATCACAAGACCTTGTCTTGAAAAAGAAAAAAAAAACCTCTAACAATTCAAAATTGAGGTGTCTTCAAATTTAATGGAGGATATGCAATAAAGAACAATAATGTAGGTTCAGTCTTCAATTGCTGATTACATTTTGGCTAGTGATACATACTCAGTATAAAGCAAAATCATGTCTTCCCCCTCGACATATGAAAAGATATATTAACCCTGCATCTTAGTCACTTTCTCATCACCGAGATACAACACCTGGCACCCACAATTTAAAAAAGGAGAGGTTTATTTTGGATCATAGTTGTGGTCCCTGATTGGCTGGCTCCAAGACAAAAAAGGCATGGTAGAAGGGCCTGGGTGGAGGAAAGCTGTTCAGATCATGGGAGCCAGGAAGCAGAGAGAGAAGGGAGCAGTCAGGTAGGGAGATACACCCTTCAAGGTCATCCCTCAATGGCCCACCTCTAACCAGGCTCCATCTCCCCAGCTGAACTTATTAGTGGAAGAATCCACTTATGAGTGTAGTATCCCCATGATCTAATCACCTTCCAAAAGCCATGCCTCTGAGTGCATGAGAGTTTTGGGGGTCATTTTTTATCTAAACCCTAACACTGTCTGCAGTGAATTTCTCCTGTCCTTTCCCTTCCACCTGCACAATTCAATGCTTCCTCTTACATGTTCCCTTAAAATTTTATTGTTATTATCATATCCCACTGCAGTCTCATCACAGATTGTGTTTACTGAATGCAGGGATGAAGTATACTTTTGTATTTCTGAGATCTTATAAGGCACCAGTATCAGCATTTCACACATATTCCCAATTCCATACTAGATTATTACAAAATCTGACTTCCAAATGGCAGCAACTGCTTTTCTTTGCTTGAGGGTTTTCTTTGGCCCAAGCTATTTTTCCCATCCTCGTGGCAGATCACAAGTTAAGAAGAGTTCAAAAAATAAATAAATAAATAAAAATAAAATTGGGCCGGGGATTTAGCTCAGTGTTTCCGGCGCCTGCCTTGCAAGTGCAAGGTCCTGAGTTCGATCCCCGGTACCAAAAAAATAAATAAATAAACAAGTTAAGAAGAGTTAATTACTCCTGAGAGTACTTTCACCTAATGATTAATAGGAATTGATGTAAACTACCAAAGCTCCTCCTCTTGGGCAGAAGAGTTCAGGTGTGTGCCTATAGCACCTTCCATAATTGTTAAGTGATAAAGCTTCATTTATCAGCAGAGGATAATAAACTTATTAAATACACCTTCTGCTGTCTTCCTTTTCTACCCTGTTTCTTTTCTCCAGTTCCCATCCAGTGTATTATTCATCTTCCTAACAAACTGCTTTCACCTGAATTCTTGACTTAAGGAGCACTCTCACTAAGCATACTATATACAATAGGAGTGTAATAAATGCCTTTTTAATTACACAGAATTACAAAGACACTTAGTGTAACATGAGATAAGATATCAAAGTACTATACTACATAATCACTAGGGACCTATCAATCAAATGTGAGCACTTGTAAACACAACAAGCACCCTAATTCTAGGGTTTTCCTTTGCAGTAGGGAAGCCGCTGTCCTAGTTGTTAGCAGAGAAGAGGGCATATCAGAAACTCTGTCTTCTATTTTTAGGTCTCTTGCTGACACAGAAAACCTGCTACCCAACAGTACAAGGGTGACCTTCTCACCTTCAGAGAAATGGTGCAGAATGCCTAAGGAGAAAACAAGTTCCCATTTGTGGAAGCCACAGAGGAACAGAAAAGGGAAATGAGAGCTTAGGTACTGTTCATTGGCAGACATGATGCTTGAAGATCTCTTTTGACAGCTAAATACAAAATGGAATGCAAGGGTCTTGAACAGGATTTAGGTACCCAAGGTTCCAGGACTGACTCTGAGCCTAAGACTTCCAAAGGATAATACTCCCTTTTTTTTGAAAACTATGCATTAGAAGATAATTTTCCAAAACAAGATAAAATCATGTCTGTCATGCAAATATAAAATTAATGTGCATTAAAGATTATATTTAACTTATTAATCATTGAGGAACCAGCAGACAGTATAAACAGATTTTTTAAAACTCCAAAGAACAAACACATTTCTAGATCAAGAATATTGAAATGAATGTAAAAACGGATGCAAACCTGGCCTACTCCACAGTAGGGGAAGGAAGTCACTAGAACCTCTACAGGGTAGAATTTGCATGTCTATAAACAAGAGATGTTTTGCATTACTATCAGTTATACAATTTACACAGTTGTAAAACAGATTCCATAGACTCAGAGCCAGGTAACACCGAAGGGTGTGCTCAATAGACTATACATAATTTTCCACTGAAACATACTTTCCCTTATACTCATGATTGTTACAGTTCATAATGTAATCCTTCCTCAGTAAGATGATTAGATTTTTCCTAGAGTTAATTTATGCTTTAAAAAGCCACTCTTTAACACCGTGAATCAGATCAAAGTATTAAAATGCAGGGTAGAAATATGGTGCTTGAGAAAAGTACAACTCAATGCGAAATAAAGGGAATATTTCAAGGTCCAAGAAGAAGGTCCCTCCCTTATAGGAGAAGGAGATGGTAAGAGAAAAGAAATAGCTGGCATTTGACACACACAATCTCATTCAGTCCTCTTGATGAACCTAAGAGGAGAAGATATCTCATCTTCCATAAATGAGAAAGCCGAAACGCAGAGTAATTAATTAACCTACACAGGGTCACACAAATAGTATATAGCAGAATCAGAATGTAAACCCAGTTCTCTGGCATGATGTTTGTGATTTTTTCCCATTATCCCATGCTGCACTGGTAAGGAATGGTTTTAGGAAGGAGGGGAACAGTCAAGAAATTTTCTGATCTCCATCAAACGAGGGCAGCATGGTTGGTAGTGGTTTCAAAGGAGCACATGGCCATGCTTCTCATCATCAACTATCATGTTTTTGTCATAATTTCCTCATTTTGTTGAGTGCTCTGGAGAGAAAACAAATAATTTGTTTCTGAGCTCATAGACTTAGATAAGACAATTGATTCAAATGAATTCCTTTTTTGTGGTGCTACAGATTGAACCCAGAGCCTTGCACACATGCTAAGCACTTACTCTACCACTGAGTTACACTCCCAGCCCCATGAATTATCTTTTGAGTGAACAACCCTTTGAATCTGAAGGGATGGAAGCCAATTTGACGAAGTTAAAATGACTTCTAATGAAAATCATTCTGAACCAGATTTCCTGGTATGTCACTAGTTTCCTACATAAAAAGCTTATATTTTGATCAATATTATACATTATGTATTTACTCAGTATCTACTATGTGTTCAGTACTGTACTGACTGCCTAGAGGAACTTAACAATGAATCAGATACAAACTATGCCCTTTGTAGAGGATACTAGAAAAGATTAGAAAAATATAAAATAAGTGACTACAATACACGGTAAGTGTTATGGGAATATGGAAAAGCCAAGAGAGATGATATTCAGATGGGGAGAATCATGAAGAAATTCATTGAGTAAGTATCATTTCACTTTGAAGGAAGAGAAGTGTTGAACATGAAAAGAAATATTTATGTGTGTGGTGTGGATCCTATCCACCAATTCCATTGTAACCATAAGCACAACATAGTTTACTTTTTAAAAATTATTAATGCAAAAAAATTTATTTTCAATTTGTCGGGACCTAACAAGTTAATGAACTTGCTATTCATTTTGCAAAATAGTTGAGGATTTAATTAACAAGAGAAAGTTCTCCTTAATTCTATTTTTGTTACTTTCTAAAATAAAAGGAAATGTCATTTGGGTTCATGAGAAATTTTCGAGTCTCGTTATTTCAAAACTAATTTCAACTGTTATTTGATATTTTCTTCTAATGGTAAATGGATCTTTATTTATTATCTGCAGCAATTTCAGGATAAGAAGAATCCTATATTTTCCAGTGGTTCTCCATCTGGTGACATTTTATTATAGCACAAAGAGAAATGTATGTAGATTACATTCATAAATTATTCTCAACCTGAGGGTTGCATTTAGTCTCTGAGATCTTTAAAATAAGAAATGAACTTCGTTGCAACAAGTAAAGTGTCCCGAATCTTCAAAAATATAAACTCCCACTTTAAGGTCACTATGATCTTGCAATGAACAAAAAAAGGAGCAGTTCACTTGTATTAGGAAAAGGCTTAGTAAAAATATCCTCTCTGTGATGCTTGGTTGGACACACATTTTCTGTTTCATCTGACATTTCTTGTAGAATGACTTAAGGGTTTTTTAGAAAATTGTTTCTGAATTGTCCTTAATGCCTGATTTTTTAATATTTATCCCTACAACTTACCATCTTATTGTAGATGATAATCAGTAGAAGACCAAGTATAATAGTACATAATAGGTACTTAATAAATATTTATAATATGTAATAATGGACTGAAGATTTATAACATGAATATTTAGACTAACACATGCCTGAAAATTTAATTTCTTCATGAAGAATCCAACAAAATGTATACATTTCATAATAATCCCATCTTTTCACCCAAAGTACATTTAATATTTTTAAAATCCACATTCTGCTAAAATATAGGACTTTTTTATAAGAGTCATATGACTGTGAAATATAACACTAGCATTTATTTGGCAAAACAGAGCAGTACTCTATAGCTCATTCCATTATTACATAAAATGTGATCTTTATAAAATAACTTTTCATCCATCCTGACATTTTTACCTTTCTTATATAAGTTAGTGGTTCTCAGCTGAGGACAATTTTGTACCCCAAGGAGCATCTGGCAATGCCAGGGCACATATTTGTCACAGCATGGACCGTGAGGGTGGGGTGCTACTGGTACTTAGTGGCTACAGACTAGGGATGCTGCTATACGTCCAGCATTCACAGGACAACTCCCCACAACAAGGGATGATCTAGTCCCACATGCCAAAGGTTCCCAAGGTTGAGAATCCCAATTTTAAACAAAGAAGGTAGCAGCAAACATCTCAAACCTATGGTGGTTGCGAGGGCTCTTCAGACATAATGTTTATATATAGTTCCTAGAAGAAATTTGTAATAAGTGTGTGAGTTCTGCAGGGAAGTTCTGTAGAACTGGTGAAAAAAACCCAGATTTTACAAGGGCCGGGGATTTAGCTCAGTGGTTCCCCCGCCTGCCTCTCAATCACAAGGTCCCGAATTCAACCCCAGGCATCAAAAAACCAACCAAACAAACAAACAAACAAAAACAGGGTTTACAGAGAGAAAAAAGAGAAAATTCGATGATATGGGCTTCATTTCTCTAAAGATTAGCATAAGGGAATGTTAGAAGGTTTAAATGGTAGTCTCAAGATTTCAGTATACTCTATAGTAAAAATGAGTTTGGTGATGTACCTTTTGCAGGAGTATATTTTGCCAATCCAAGGAACTTGTAAAAATGATAGTATTGACTATCAATTGTTAATGTCATTATAAATAATAGCTACTACAATTTCTTAAACAAATATGCATAGTCCATACATTACTACTAATACAATCACTACTGAGTTGATCATCATGGATTCTATTAAAAAGAAGAAGACTTAACAGATTCAGAGAGTTCCTGTAATTGGTTTAAAAATCATAGGTGGTAATAATCAGAAATAGCATTAAAGATAAGAGACAAGTAGCCATCATACTTCAAATATATTTTTAATTAGGATCACTCAAAGTCCAGATTTTCTCAGGATAGTCTTGCTCTATGTCTGATATTCCTGTGTAGGTATTAATAGCATCTTCTTTCTCTTTTAAAAGTGACTACCCTATATGAAATGTTGTACCCCATCCTATCCCAATCCCTTCTCTTTAAGCCATGGAGAAATCCATAGCATGCAAAAATAGCAATTTGCCAGCATTGTCAGGGTCCTCTGACATGAAGTCATGTGCCCATCTATCCATACACTACAACCTTTCAAGGAAGGAGATAACAATTGGTAGCTGTTTGTGAGAAAGACTTACACAAGCTGCCATTTGGCTCTTGATATTTAAACTAAGTTAGGTGTTAATTACTTGCATTGTCTGGCAATGTGGCTGGTCCAAAGTAAATGGTTTGCTGGACTATAATATCTAGTTTGTTTACCACTGAATGGTTTCCCCTCTACACAGGTCAGATATCAGCAAACAAATGAACTAGGTAGGACTGATAAAATCATTTTGACCTTGTATTGGGCAGAAGAACCAATGGTACTCATGGTGAATTTTCAAAACGATTAACATAATACAATGGGTTAGATAATGTGCCTCTAATTACCATTATGACTTTAAAAATTACATTCTTTCAGATTAGATGCCTCAAATCTCCCCCTCACCAAGTAAGTTCTGCCACCAAAAGCCATTCCTTCCCTTTGCAGTCCTCCCATCTTTCAAGATTGTGTTTTTCAGGAGTATCAGCATACCACACAATAAAGGAAGCCATCATAAAAAAACAAACAAACAGTGTTTACCTGTGTTACAATATCAAGGCTTTGAGACTTACCTCTACACCTTCTGGATTATTTTCCTTTCATCTCTTGAGCTAATGGCAAGATATCTGCTACACAAAGTCTTCTCATATCAAAGGAAATTTAATTTCTGTATAAATAAAAATA